>CALSBV010011158.1:1308284-1328946 GCA_943590825.1 Bovichtus diacanthus | reverse complement strand
ACAGTTAGAGGCTGCATGTAAACTTAATTGTTTTATGTTTGTTCATGTGCAGACTCGTCTTGTGTTTTTGTTGGCGGTGTATGTTGTCTTAAAATATCAGTATGGCTGTTTACTGTTGTCAGGGTTGTGATTTTTTGTTTCTCATTTTCCATCTCCCTCTTCCTCCCAGGAGCTCTAATTTGTGGACATGCATCTAATTTCTCATGACAAATTTCCACTTTTCTGTTGTTTTTCTATGTTTTATGTCTCTGATCACGTCCCTGACAGTCATTCCATGATCTCCTTTGTGACCCAAATAACAGATCACACTCCAGCCGTACGTTCTATGGGTTACGATCACAAAATACTACTGATGACCGGAGCTACAAAACTAAGATCTAAGTTGTAATAAACCGTAGTGAAGTTGTGCGTCAGTGGTCACAAAGGAGGTTATGATGAATTATGAATGTTGATTTTTGTCATCAATACAATTTTTGTGTGTGTGTGTGTGTGTGTGCACTCTGGCCTGTGAAGTCAGGAGTGCTGAGAGGGATGGGAGGGGTATTTGTCAAACTTGTTTGAAAAAAAAAATAATAATTTGAAAGGGGTGAATATTTGGATGCAAAATGGCAGTTTTGGGATTCTGCAAATTCTAAATTGTTGGGGGGGAGGGGGTCAACCTCTTGACTTGAAACTAGTATTAATGGCTGAACTGCCCCCGATATTTCTACTGTGCATAGCTAAATTGAATTGGATCTCTTAATTTGCTGCACTAATGTAGACTCACCCACGCTTCTGGACAAATTTAATGATGACCTCAGCAGAATTGTTGTAGTAAGCTGAGGGTTAAGTGACCGTAGAATTTCCCCTGCAACATGGATAGAAAACGGTGGTGTTAAGACTCTTAATTGGCTCTCAAATGTTTTTTCTTTTGATTTATTGTAGCGGATGATAACGTTGCAATTGCAGTATTTTCTCTACAACATGGGTGGAAAGGAGTGGTAATACAGGAATTCTTAATTGGCTCACAAAAATGTTGTACTTTTGTTGTACTTCATACTTTTCTTTTAATTTGAGTTGTTCAGTCTTCTCTGTACTTATTGGTACCTTGGTGGCCCTGCTTTTCCCAAAAGCAGGGGCAGCCCCATGTTCGGGTCATTTTGGACTTTGATTGTAATAACAAAACCAGGATGTTTTGGATATAATCCATTTATTTTCCTCCCTCACTGTCCCATGATTTCCTTGTCAGACCATTAGAATACGACTCTGTAACAATCGGGTGGTACCAGAAAAATGTCATTCTTGCATTGTTTGTTTTCTTTCCTTACAAAATGCATTGAGGCACAAGGTATTTCATTGACTTGTGCTGATCACTGTCTTCTACTGGTATAATGTGGAAATACATGCAGGGGTTATAAAATTCAATAAATTGAACTGAAATTTACACTGCCTGGTGTTCTCTTGTTTTATTACATTGTCACATGATTCAAATACATGACGTGGTCTTGTTACCCGAACAGGGAAGGATTCAGATAATTTGGTGTTTTACTGTGTAAACCAAATTTAACTGATGTTTTTGTCTATTTCAGCGCATTTATTATTGTTTACTGAAATCTCTGAGCGTACAAAGATTGTCATGTCCCATGGCAGGATGAGACTGCAGGTTTTCTGATTACCAAGCGAGTCCCTGCCCCAGAGCCCCAAAAAGTTTCAGGTGTGTTTGAGTAATTTGACATAAATAAGTAAATAAGAATCAATACAATAATGGGTATATACCGCTAGTATAAGACTAGAAACTATACAGAATGAACTACAGAAGAGCAAATGAAGACAAAGTTACGAGGTAAGTAACACGGTATGGTTAATTGCGGCGAATCTAGCATATATGGAAACGGCGTACACCAGAATAATATGCACTGTGATTAATGATGCACAGTGTTGTCTGTATTAATATAGCAAAATATAAGCATATGATGTAAGACAGCATAACATGATCATAGTAAAGTATATATAATATGGTACAGTATAATATATAATAAGTCATACTACTATATTATAGAATGGAATAAATAGTAAGTATATTATATAAAGATATTAAATATATAGCAAAGTAATATATAAATTTATAAGTCTGCAGTCATGTAGGTAGCTTTTTAAAGGGACTCTGTCAAAATGTAATCTGAAAACCTTACACATTTGACTTTGAATAAATGCAATATACTTAAGGAATATCCATCAAATATGCACAATATAAATCACTAAAGTAATTTGCAGTCAACTGCTTCCACTCGTAATACTTTACCTTGTACACAGGTGTGCACATTACTCCCTCATTAGACTGAACCCTGCTGCTGTGTGTAGTGGCAGGATAAAGAGAGGCGCTGTTGTGTCAGCTACAAAATAAACTAACTATTTTGAGAACATTGTGACAGACCCTCAGGCTGCCATTTGACCTTGAAGGGAC
Organism: Bovichtus diacanthus; assembly: GCA_943590825.1. Classification (NCBI taxonomy): domain Eukaryota; kingdom Metazoa; phylum Chordata; class Actinopteri; order Perciformes; family Bovichtidae; genus Bovichtus; species Bovichtus diacanthus. The sequence goes on along the minus strand of CALSBV010011158.1, from coordinate 1,326,503 downwards.
TCCTTCATAGCATTTTACTAAACCGCTCTGGTGTCTGCACTCTCCGCCAATCGGTGACCTCAGAAATAAACACCCCGCCCCTCTGCAACTGACTGCACTCCGATAAGCCAATAGTGTTTGAGTACAATGTGACGTCGTTGCCATTAAACCACGCCTTCTGACCGTCAGATACGAACATTGAATGACTGGTGATTCAGCCCATCATTTTTTAGGGTCATTGCCCGTCTACCAATCGTAACGTGTCTTGAGGTAATGAGCGGGGCGTAGCGTCACTCACTTCTTCTTCTGTGGTGCCACCGATTTCAACTTCCGGCTGCATCGTCCTCTGGAAATCACAACGTGAGTAGCTTTCGTTAGCTATCTGTTTTATATAACAAGAGATTTAACTGGAAATATATGAACATTTTGGATGTTTTTTCGGCAGTTCAAATATCCCAAAGTGGTCGTTGTTTACTTTCACCTGCAGCAACCTGTTTGTTTTAAGGCTGTCAGCTGCTGGTTGGAAGCTAGCTAGCTAACCAGTTTAGCTAACTTTTTCATACTGGCTTGTAGGTGAGGCAGGTTTCATTCAAAAACATTAGCTACATTTAATAAGGAAAGCAGTTAGCGATAATCTTTTTCTTATTCATCTCCATCACATAACGTTATTGTTACTTATTATTAGCTGTTTTTTTCTTACCTGCTGCTGCTCTGATTTGATATTAATGACATGAGCTGTATGAAAGGTTAAAGGGGCATTTCACCGATTATACACATGAAGATCAGTTTACTCATCACGGCAGGTATTACTCAGCCTGTGGCCAATGACAGTTTGTTTATTATCGTCTTTTGCTCTTGGAGAAGCTTTCTGACTGTTGAGAAAATTACCCTCATGATGTCCTCCGGGTGTGTCATGTTCTTGTTATACAAGTTGACATAAACAACTGTGGGAAAAACTAGTTTTTATGGCAAGCATAGAAATAAGGCCAATCCCTCAACCTTTTTCAACAATACACCAGAAGTACATCCTCTGCCTTATCATATTGGTCCACATCTGTTGGACTAATGGACAACTAACCATTATTTGGAGGAAATAATTAAAGGAAAGCCTTGATGTAAATTATGTTTTTTGTCAAGATCAGAGAAGGGCTGGTACAATTATTTTCGTCTTGCCCACATACTAACCAACTATGACGTAAATTGTCATGATATTTTGCTGATCATATCCACCCTTTTTTTTATATTTCTTTGGAAAAATGCATTGTTTGGATTCAGAGTATGAACAGTATCTCTGTTTGCAGTACTATTTGATTAATTTGCTTTTTTTATAGACTTTGTAGAGCTGACTGCTCATATTACATGTGGATTTCCTCTATATCTGAATGTAACCACAAACAGAAAAGCTGTTAAAACATATAACCACTGTTACCGTAACAAGATATTTAACTTTTTTTGTTTTCTATATATATTTCTAGATATAGATATAATATAATCATCTTGAAATGAGCAACCTATGATACATTTTTTGACATTATGTACATTTTGGATTTTGTATATGTATTTATTTTATATATTTACATTTATATTTGCACTCTTTCTGACTTTATACTGCAACTGCTGCACAACAATTCCCTTCAGGATAAATGAGTGCACTCTTGCCTTATCAGGGCGTGAACGCTGCACTGTAACACGGGAGGTCTAATGAAACACGCTATTGGGTTTCATTATGTCAAACGTAGGATCCAGAATATTTTTGGCTGGCTGGACCCATACTGGGAATAACATTCAGGGTGATATCTCTGCCTCGGCTTCTTCTTATAATTTTTTAAAAATCTGTCTGTGAGTCCCCCAGCATTACAATTTCACTTATTGCATTGCTTTTCACTTTTGAGTTATCTGGCTTGCCAGCATATAATGTTATCATTGATGAGGTAAAGTGTTGCAGCCACCAGTACCCAGATCTTTAATTTTTAACCGCTCTAAATTGGTTGCTTTAATGTAATCTCCTGTGTTGATGTACCTGCTAATACTCACTGGTACCTGTCCTGGTTTAAACTCAGTCACTCACCCTCTCTCTTGCTGTGTCTCCTAATTCCTCTGAAAGAATGGGCAGTGTTTTGGCTGCCAGCTCCCCCAACCCTCCACCACCTGCCTCTGGCGGTGTTGCTGCTGCCCCTGGGTTGACGGTGCCACCGGGCTTTGGGATGCCTCCTGTATCCCCAGTTATAACCCCTACTGGGGCCACCTCAGAGCAGGAGGAAGAAAACCCTTTGCCTAACCCAGGGGCATTTGATGAGTGTCATCGCAAGTGCAAAGGTAAATAGTTATTGGAGAAAGTAATTTGAGTCAATATGATAATTATACACTTAACATTTTTATAATATATCTGTACTTCCAATGTGTCTTTTCTGCGTCTAACTGCATCCATGTTTTTACTCCTCAGAGGTTTTCCCTATGCAGATGGAGGGCGTCCGGTTAGTTGTCAACAAGGGCCTTAGCAACCACTTCCAGGTCCATTAAGTTTCTTTTTACTTTCACATTTTTTATCAACACGTATCACATTTTTAGGCCCTGTATGAATTACCTAGGGCCTTTATGAAATCTTTATTTGCATTTTTTTTTTTTCCATCAGATTTCTTCCCCCAAATTTCGTGTTTTCCGTTTAAAATTTTTCTGAATTCTGTGTTTTACAATTTAATCACATTTTTCATCAGAAATAGTGTCTAATCATGTGGTGGATTAATACAATTTCAATAGGGAAATATTCAAAATGTAATGAATATCAATGAATTTGATGTAACACAATACCATTTTTTTTTTTTTGTAGGAGGTCATCGCACGTATTCTTACGAATCCAGTCAATTGCATCTTTGCAAAACTTACAGAATAGTTGTTCTCCTCACTCATAGTAGTTGTTACGATATTGCTGATTTTTTATTTTTTTTACATTTTTTAATTGCATCCACATTTTTGCCAAATTACGTATTTTACAATGACATTGTTATTGGAAATCATAGAGCCCTAGCGTTACCCTTTGACTAACAATATGATAAACAAAATAAAGCATTAGTATGATTCAAAAGCTCAAGTTTTTCTAGTCTGAACTTCACGTGCCTTATTCCCAGGTTCTGAATGAATCGAGTGGAAATGTGTATCTCAGCAATTCCACTATCAAACAGACCAAAGAAAGTGAGCTGTAAATGTGTGAAGCTACATTTTTAATTGTGTTCTTCTGAACTGTCTTTAAGGTGAATCACACTGTGCTGCTGAGCACCAGCGGAGATTCCACCTACAGGTTCGGTGCTACATACGTTGGAACAAAGCAGATGGGTCCAGCAGAGGTATGCTGCAGTGAAGTGACCGTGAAGCCCGTCTGAAAGCTGTTCCTTTTTTTATTCTTTATGAACGCTAATACAAATGCTCTTTCTTTCTTCAGTTTTTTCCAGTCATGGTGGGAGACATGGACAACAGTGGTAGCCTCAACGCCCAGATCATCCACCAGGTCGCCAACAGAATACGATCCAAACTAGCCTTCCAGGTAAAGCTAAAGAAGTAAAACAAATAAAATAAAAAAAGTTTAGTCCTGTAATGTGTTTTTACTTTCACAGTTTATTTCGAATGTTTTTATCTAGATTGATAAATTGGTCGGCCCAATTTTAGTTTATCGCACATATTTCGTATCTTGGCTGATCAGTAACGAGTACTGAATTGGCAAAGATATGTTAAACCAAATTAATAAACACTTGCCTCCATACAAAAGTCTGTCCACCAGAGAGCAAAGTTAATTCTTCAACAAAGTGTCAATATACATTGATTGCTGGGGGTATAAATTAATTCTGTAAACTTTATTTTTCGCATTGCATTTATTGTCACAATGTAGATGTGATGATAAAGGCTTTGAATGTCTGGATATATTTGTTTTACGTACCATGAAAAGTGCTTGAATTTATCTTTAAAAAAAAAAGAAAAGCTGTACAAACCCTGTTTTATACAATGTAGATCTTAATCAAATGTTTATGTTATGTGTTGATTATAAAAATGTATTTAAGAAATGTAAATCTCAAATATAGATATTGATGTTATCAGTTGTACCATAATGTTATCTGTCATGTCCTCAGACACAACAACACAAGTTTGTGAACTGGCAAGGTGATGCGGAGATTAAGGGAGAAGATTTTACTGCAACCATTACACTTGGAAACCCAGATGTCCTTGTCGGCTCTGGTAGGTCTGATCTGTTATTTCAGATTTCAGTCACCATTTTCTTTTTTACATCCAAAGACTTAAATTAATTTGTCCTTTTTTTTTTTTTTTTTTTGATAAATGTTTTGGCTTGTTTTTTAATTTTCTGAAAATAGACTTGTAATTTAACCCCAAAAAAAGAAATCTGAACCTGAACCCTTTTTTCTCTCAGGGATTGTTATCACACACTACCTCCAGTCCATAACGCCGGCTCTGGCTCTGGGGGGGGAGCTGGTGTACCACCGCAGGCCGGGGGAGGAAGGCACAGTGATGTCTTTAGTGGGCAGATACACAGGTGAGACGCAGCTTATTGTCCCTTTCCTTTTATGAGTCATGTGTTTTTTCATTTGGTTGAACCAGTATTGACTTGACTCCTGTGCACAGGCAGTAACTACATCGCCACGATGACACTCGGCTCAGCGGGGGCTCATGCTTCATACTATCACAAAGCCAACGAGCAGGTAACTTTGTCCTGCATGTCAACCTCACTTAAAATCCAATGCAAACAATTGGTAGCATTTTCTTTGTAATTTGATTAGAAGAGCAGGTTAGATGATTTTATAATTCCCATAACTTTACAAAATGTAAAGTTTTTGAATTTACAATTAATTTTTATGTTTTAGTTTTGACTTTTTTCAATTTCATTTAAGTTTAGTTTTTACTTAGTTTATAGAGTATGTTTGCTAGGTTTATTTTAGTTTTTCAGTTTTGATATATTTATTTGTTTTTGTTAGGTCCAGGTATACTGCAAGTACAAGTATGTAGCTACATGTCTGGAGAACCGTGTAGGAAGGTTTAAATCTTTTGATTTGGGAATCAACTTGAGTACTCTCGGAAGAACTTGTCACCTGCAATCTTATCCAACCTCCAGGTCACCAGACCTGATCTGAACAGCTTGGTTGAATGTTATTTGATCTACGAAAAATATTTAAATCATTGATATTTAATTCTACAAGACTAGACTGCATGTGGAAAACAACAGGGATTCATTGTGAAGAGTTTCAGCAGTCCGTTCAGTTTCTCTGCTTCCATGTCACGACAGTTGACGGAAATTCACGCCCTCTCCCTTTTTTTCGTTGGTGATATTACAGCTAAAATAATCAATAACTGATATGAATTTGTTTGTTTTTTATTGTTTTTATTGTATTAGTTTTTTAACCCAGCAATATTGTTTCAGTTTAGTTTTACCTAAAAGATATTGTTTTATCATTTCAGTTTTAAATACTTTCCCCAGCATATTTCTGTTTTTTAGTTTCATATTTATATGATGATAATAACCCTGCCCTGATCCAGGCGTGTTTTTGTATTGCTGAAGACATTTATTTTTTTTATAAATCTGCATTCATCAGGCTCTAACTGTCTGCTGCTCTTCAACAGTTGCAGCTGGGCGTGGAGTTCGAGGCGAGCACCCGCATGCAAGACACCAGTGTGTCGTTCGGCTACCAGCTAGATGTGCCTAAAGCTAATTTACTGTTTAAAGGTAAACACTTTTATATACAGTCATTACTATGGTGATCATCCAAGTATCAGTCAGACACGTTTATTTGTTATAGATTACAGAGGACCTGTTAATTTGTAGAGTTGATGGATGTTAAACTCTGACAGCAGGTGACTGTTACACTGGAAACTCTGTTCTAAGTAAAAGTCCTGCGTTCCAAAATGTTACCCAAGTAAAAGTGCTTAAGTATCAGCATCAAAATATACTTAAAGTACCAAAAGTATTAATTATATAGAATGGCCCCTTTTTTTTAAGAATAATTTTATTTTTATTTAATATTTCTCATTGATCTGAAAAGTTACTAAAGCTGTCAAATAAATGTAGTAGTGTAGAAAGTACCGTTTTTGTCATTAAATGTAATGGAGTAGAAGTTTTAAATGAGCATAAAATGTAATTACTCAAGTAAAGTACAAGTACCGTAATTTTCGGACTATAAGACGCACCTGACTATAAGCCGCAGAAGCCAAATTGAATGATGTGTACATATATAAGCCGCACTGGACTATAAGCCGCCGGTTTTTTAATGTTTAATTACCATATGTAAGGGTTCGTGCACAGAGGGGATTGTCGGGAAAGAGGCGGCTGTTTGAGGAAGCTCTCATTTATTAACATTTCAACAAACAAGTTGCATATTTGCATAACGTTTTCAAGTGTTACCATTTAGTGCAATAGTAGCTACAGAACATGTACTATGCTGTGTAAACTGTACTGTATCACATAGCATTTCAGACACACAAACTTTTCAATTTTCAAACGTAAACGGTGCGCTCCCAGCGCACGTACCGGCAGTGATCTACAGCAGTGGTCCTTGGCATGAAAACGATTGAAACCCACTGATCTACATTATAGCCTACAGTAGTACCATAACAAAAAACAAAGCTTACAGCGCTTGACGAGGCAATATCAATGGCTAAATTAAATGTTTATTTAAAAGTGCAAAATAAAGTGCCTATAACACGACAGTAAGCGCGTAAGCCTAAAGTTGCAGTAACACGGCTTCTTAAAATATACGGTAATCAGCCTACCAGAAAAGTCATTAATCCTCGTCTTCATCTTTTAGGCTAAGGTGCAGTACACGGCTGTAACCAGAAAAGTCAAGTCATTAATTCTCATCTTCGTCTTCTTCCTGCGTATTAAAACCATCAAAGTCCTCATCTTCAGTGTCGGAAACGAACAGGTTCAGGGTGGCTTCGTCAGCCACTCTCCTCTCTCTTTTGATGTCGCTCTCAAAACCAACGAACTCCTCTTCGTCACTGTCGGAATCGAACAGCCTCTGAGAGGTCTCAGCTGTGGCGGCGTCCTCCTCTTCATCACGCAGCAGTCCAGCCTTTCGGAACCCGTTGGTGATCGTGGATGTTTTAACAATCCTCCACGCTGTCAGGATCCACTCGCAAACTTGAGCGAAAGTTGCTTTTCGCATGCAACCAGTTTTGGTGAATGATTTATCGCCACTAGTCATCCACGCCTCCCACTGAACGCGTAGTGCCACTTTGAACGCACGATTGACACTGATGTCGAGTGGCTGCAGATGCTTCGTTGTGCCCCCAGGAATCACAACTGGAATGGAGTTTGTGCTCTTGATGGCTGCTTTAACCGACTCCGTTATATGGGCCCTCATGCTGTCCAAAACGAGCAAAGCTTTTTTTGGCGAAAGTATCCTCCAGGGCGCTTGACGTAGCACTCATTCAGCCACTCCTTCATTACGCTTTCCATCATCCACCCTTTCTTGTTGACTTTAATGGAGATGCCGTTTGGGATCTTTTCTTTTGGCATTGTAATCCGCTTAAAAATCACCATTACCAAAGCGGAAGCTTTAATCCAGATGCTGTGCAGCCAAGAACGCAAGTGAAATTCGTTCTCTCGTGGCCAGTGGTTCTCAACGTGATGGACGATTCACCTTTCTTGTTAACGGTCCTAGTGAGAGGCAGGTCAAACGTCAAAGGCACTTCATCCATATTTATGATCTGGTCCGGTCCGATGGAATATTCCTCTATCTTTCTTTGTGTGAATTCGCCGAAGTTTTTTATTTTTTCCTGGTAGTCGGGAGGGAGTTGCTGACACACAGTCGTCTGCGCCCTGATGGACAGTCCCTTTCGCCTCATAAATCTGAAACACCAGGATGGTCCACCTCTAAAATTTTCAATTTTCATTTCGGTGGCGACTGTTTTCGCCTTCAGTCGGATTTGCACGGTGGAAACACCTCGGCCGTCTGTTCTCTGCGTGTTCACCCAATCTTCAAGAAAGTCTTCAAGTTCGGGCCATCTGCTTTTGTTACCTCTGAAAGCTTTTTTTGACTTTTTGCATTGGGACAGTTTTTCCCGCTGGCGTCTCCAACGTCTCACCATTGACTCATTGATGCCAAGGGTACGTGCAGCAGCTCTATTTCCTCCGTTTACTGCCAGATTGACTGCCTTTAACTTAAAAGCTGCATCATATGCATTTCTAAGTTTATTTTCCATAATGAGGGTGTCTCACAAACTGTCTCGCTCTCGTAATGTCCGTCTGTCTCGCTGTCGTTCTGTCTCTCGTACCACTCGCGTTTCCGCTTTTACTTTTGCGCGCTCTTTTCCGGCCTCCGGAGGACTTTCGCCTTCCGGTGGACTGTAACCTGTAAAATCCATAGATTTAGGAATTCCCCTAGTGGCCGTTAGCTGTAAAAATCCATAGATTAGCCGCACCGTTATATAAGCCTCAGGGTCGAAAAATGGGGAAAAAGTAGCGGCTTGTAGTCCGGAAATTACGGTACCTCAAAATGTTACTTGTTGGGGGTTAAAGCTCACTGGCTTGACTTAATGCCTTTTATGCACATTGGAGAAGGAAACGCATCCACAGGACTCTGATGTAAAAAGGATATAACAAAGTATTTTTATTCCACAGTTTTGTAGTATCTTCTTACAGGAGAATTTAAAGTAAAATTCTCCTTATCAGCAAACTGTACTATGATAATAAAACCGTGTGGCTCGGTTGTTACTTGAGTAACTCAACTAAACAAATGCCTTCGCTGAGCTACCTACTTCTCTTAAAGCGACAGTAACCTACATCACCGTTCTAACAGAAAGCTGAGTATTGCCTTTTACAAAAGATCATGCTTACATCAAATTATTTGCAGACCTAAACAAATTACTGTTAACTTATTCAACTAACTTTGCTCCCACAATACTTAAGTACAGTACTTGAGTAAATGTACTTAGTTACATTCCACCGCTGCAGAAAATGTGCTTTCTTTTTCTCCACTTCTTATTGAGAATGCTTTTTTATTTAGTTTTTTTTTTTTTTTTATAAACAAGACTGTACACAGCCAAGCATATTTGTATTACTCTATGAAATCTAATGTTCCGTCTCCTCTTCCAGGTTCAGTAGACAGTAACTGGGTAGTCGGTGCAACGTTAGAAAAGAAGTTGCTCCCGCTGCCGCTCTCGCTGGTCCTCTGCACCTTCCTCAACCACCGCAAGAACAAGTTCCAGTGCGGTTTTGGCGTCACCATCGGTTAGACGGACTTCACAGAACGCACAGACTCACTAAGGACAAGCAGACTCCACGTACAGCACTGTGTGTCACGTCACTTCAATCTGTCGCTCGATTCTGCCGTTATCATGTTATAAGTTTCATCAAAAAGTGGTGAATAGAAGGTAATAATTTAAATCTAATGCATTTAATCCTGTAAGATTAATCGCCTGAATGATCAGAAGTGAAACAAATAATGTGATTGGTCAGGAATTTGTTGACTGTGGACTCTCGACACAAACCAATAGGCAGTAGAAAGATTATAGATCACATTAAGGGACATTACAGAATTACAGAGCTCTTTGTTTTTGTCACTGAGTTCAGTGCCTGTCAACAGTCTTGACTTTTATTCCTGTTTTTTTTGTTTTGTTTTTTTTTTACTGTTAAGTCTGTCTTGGCGTGCGGTGAATGAAATCGTTGTAATTTGCTTGTTTAAAGGTGATTTGTTGGTTACAGGTTTAGCAGCTGTCAGGAGGGTGCTGTACTGCATGTTACGTTCACAATCCATCACTTGTTTTGCCTTTTTTTTTATGTTGCATACATATGGAACAGTATATATGACCTGTATATACCTCTTGGAAACTGATAAATACCATTTCTTAGAAAAGAAACCTGCATGTCTTTGGTCGTTTCTCTGGAGTGTCTGTTCATACGAATTTCATAAAGTCGGTTAAAATTTTTACAAGAATTGATCCCAGACACTGTCTCATACAGGGTTCGCACAAAGTCATGATAGTTTGTGAAAGGCTTAATTTTAACCATTATGTTTTCAAGGTTAGAAATATGCTTGAATTTCAACATAATTTTGAGTTATCTACACCATCACTCATGTAAGCCAAAAATCTTTTAAGATCTGATATGAAACTATCTCGTATTTGTTTGCCAGCTGAGTACAATTTCTATTTACAAACCTTTTCAGTAACCTCCATGCAATTCATCTTTCCCAAAATCCTCTTGGAGGAAAGTTTTGTAAGCTACAACTGAGTGAGCTAAATAAGAATTTGGGTAAATGTTCATGCAATTTGACAGGTTGATTTAAGAAGAATGATGTGTCCTCTTCCGTCATTTAAGTTTTACATTTGTGAACTGCATTCTTGACTCATTTTAATCTATGGGCAGTGTGCTCATTTCTAATGCTGGATTTACATAAATGTAGCAATACCACAGTGTAAAATTATTTTGTTAAATGTTTTTACTGTTAATGATGCATTTATGTTTTCCTCACTTTAATGTTGCAGCTGGTAAATGTGGAGCTAATTTTGATTACTTTATATATAGCTCGGCAGCCTAACTTATTATTATAATTCATTAGTTTATTTTTGTTTTTGTATTAACAAAATATTAATTAACTAGAAGTATAAAGTAGCATAAAATGGAAATACTCGAGTAAAGAACAAGTACCTTAAAATTGTACTTGAGTGATTACTCTTCTGCACAAAGTCATTATATGGACTGAGTCATGAGATTGTGTCTGTTGTACTTTAGTGCAGCTTTAAAAAAAATGTCCCTTTTTAAAAGTACAATTGTATAGAAATCTTCTCGTAGGGATCACTCTTCTGTAGAAAAAATGCTAATGAAGACCCCAAAAGACGGAACTTGCTTGTGACATATTTATTTCGTAAAATTATTGGGTGAAGTTAAAATAAATATTTTGTTTGTGGAGGCTGATGGAGGACTCTGTTTTACTGGGTGAAGGACTTCCACAGAGCATCCAGCTGAGCCTGCAGATCCAGCGTGCTGGCGTCCAGCTTGCCCCTCAGCTCCTCTCCTCTTTGAGCCAGGTTCTGCTGGATCTCCTGGGTTTTCTGGGTCAGCTGGGTCTCAAAGCTCTGTGTCAGGGGGACCATGCTCCTCTGGAACTCCTCCAGGCTCTGCTCCATCTTCTCCTTAATCTCCTCGGTGTAGGGGACCATCTGGGCCTGCAGCTGGTTTGCGTTCTTGTACAGCTGCCCCCTCAGCTCCTCGCTCTTCTGCAGCAGGACAGCCTTCAGGGCCTCGGGGTCCATGTTCTCAGCGTAGGGGGCCGCGTCCTTCTTCAGCTCCTCCACCTGCCTCTGGAGCTGCGCCACCATCTCCCCGGCCAAGGGCTGAAGGTTAGTGCTCACGGTGGTCAGATCTTTCTGCAGACGAGCCTTCAGCTGCTCGGCCTCCTGGGTGAACTGAGTCATGAAGTCCTGGGTCAGAGGAGCCACCTGAGTCCGCAGAGCAACAACGTACTGATTCACTGAATCGGCGCTCTCAGCGATCCTGGTACTGACAGACACGGGAAAGAAAAACGGTTATTAAATTGAAACAAATAGTTGATATGTCATTAAGCTTCTTTATCACTCTTACTTCACTTCCTGTCCCAGCTCAGACTGTCGGATCTGCTTCAGGGAGTCCTCAGCAGTGAGCGTCGCTTTGGCAACGTAGTCCCAGAAAGCATCTTTCACCAAATCCAGATTGCTCTTGGGCGGCTCCTGCCACAGGATGTTGGCATTGCAAACTGTGGAGAAAAAAAACGGCAGATTTAGTCAAACCCAAAAAATTATTCATACAGTTGTGGTTTTACATTTATTTCAAATAAAAATGCCACTTACCAGAGAAAAGTGCGAGAACCACAAGTACCTTCATGATTGAATTTGACTGTTGGATAAAGAAAATAAATGTATAATTTAGAGAGTGTGTGAAAGGTGTATAATCTGACACTTGATTTAGTCATGAAGTGTTTAAATAATGATAAAAAAAAAAAGTGTTCCCTTACAGAGGCAGCTGGTGTCTTCTTTAGGCTGAGTCTGATGACTTGTGTTGTGCAGAAAAGATTCAACACTTTTATAGCCATATTGAAGGGTAAAGTCCTTCTCTGGTTGCCGCGCTGGACAGATTCTTGTCACTGCTGTCACTCCACGTCATAAATTAAGTGTCATCGCCTTATTCATCCTGTGAGGATCATCATCTCTCTGGAATCTGTAGGCAGTGTGCAAACAAAGGTATTCAAATCCTTTAAAGGAGTAATGCAAATAGCAAATAAATTAACAGAAATGTTCACTTAAATCTGCGTTAATTGATTTTGGTGTCTGATATAATGATCTAAATGATGCTTATTTAAACATCCAGAAGATACAGAGCAACAGTATGTCATGTTTCTGGTCACCTGACATGAACTTGAGTCCAATATTCACTCTTTTCGGTCTTTTAGCTCTGTTTTTGGTCTCCACCACCACCTGAGGAAGATTTCTCTCGTTTTTTGGCTGCTGAATGCTCCACTATGTTCATCAGCTAGCAGAGGTGTGGACTCCAGTAACATGACTTGGACTTGAGACGGATTACAATCACAAATCTGATGACTCGCTTTGACAAAATCTAAAAATTCTTGAACTTTAACACCAATGTCTCGTGACTTCACTTGGACGCAAGCATTTTGACTTCAAACCAAAAATGTAAAAGTATATCATTCAAAGAACCACAAGGGACTTTTGATACGTTACTGAGAGCGCCAGTTGGAAAATATTATGGCAATGATAATTTCGTTGCATACAAATACTATGTGGTGTTCAACAGAACACGAATCCCAATATGCAAAACAGGCTGGTCGAAAAAGGCATTACATTTGCCGAAGAGTGCATGATGAAGTGTTAAGGACTCGAAACTCAAAGTTGAAGGCTTTGTACTTGACTTGAGACTTTTCAGTGCTGACTTGGTACTTGACTTGGGACTTGAGTGCAAAGACCTGGGACAGCTAGTCTCTGACGGTCTACTGTGGGTGCTGAGCAGGGACTGTACTGTACAGGGCCTTGAGAGCGTAAATGACGGTTGACGTGCTGATACTGAACTAAAACAGTAAAGTTGAGGGCTGTAAAAACCAAAACAATTAGCTCAAAGGTGCTAAAAGAGGAGGAACTGCAGAGTCAGATAATAATTCTCTGTGGGTTTGTTGCTACGAGTTTCACCTTTAACATTACACACAGTCACCTAAAATATTGATTAGAGCTGCTTTAAGAAAAACTCGAAGTATTAGCAGTACGGTCACTTTACCTTTTATATACTTTAACTTACTGTTTTACAACTGTTTAAACTTCTGTATATATAAACAACAATATGTTTATACTTGATGCATAAATATTTACTACATTTCTGTTTACATTCAGTTTATTCATTTGCAATTTCTGTCCAATTTATATTACTCTATTCTATATTTTATTTATTATATTGTATTCCTTATGTTAACTTGCACTGTTTTATGTTTATATTCTCATTTTGTTTTGTTTTTTTCTTCTTTTATACATATTTAATGAGCATTGTTGGAGGGAGCTTGAGATCTAATATTTTTCATTGCCAATGGCTGTTTCTCATACAATAAACAACTTGAACAGAGGAAAACAGTCTTGGTTTGCCACTTTTTCTCCAGGGTGGGCCAGCTTTACGCCTCGTTTTAATGTGTGTGAGTCATATGAACACAACTCACCTTAATCTCCTCTGTGTTATCATTTTGTCAATAGCTCTATAGGGACACAACATTCTTCAGTAAAGATAGTTTGGATCAAAGTCCCGCTCAAAGTCAGCTTTACTGACCTATAAAACCTCTGACAATAATACTTTGACAGAAATAGAAACAATGCAGTATATGTACTGCGTGTCACAACAGAGTGAAATAGCAACAGCATCGTTATCTGACATTTCATCCATGTCTCTCCATTAACAATGATATAACATAATGGGATTATATCATTTCAAATTGTATTGGACTATATGCTATCCTTTTTTTTAAGCTTTTTTTCGAGCAGCGTGGCGCTGTAATGGTGACAATGTCAGTTGGTTGCTCCATCACTTTACCAGACTGAAACATTTCAACAACTATTCAATGGATTGTATTGGCATTCATTGTCTCCAGAGGATGAATCCTCCTGATTTCGGTGGTTCTGAGTTTTGCCTCAGTTTTCCCCTCGTGCCTCATGGTAGCACGAGGGGAAAACTGAGGCAATTGAGCTGCTAGCGTGGCTGTAGACTCTTTTTCAAGTTGTGGTATTATTCATTTATTTGTCTGTTTGTTTGTTTATTTATTTATTGTAATGTTGCAAATGTTTTTTGTAAATCCAAATATTGATTGTTTTTTTGAAGTCTCAAAGTTTTGGCTCCCCAACAACTTAGCCAATGTTAATTTATAATGTATTTGTCATTTTTAATGGAAGTAAAATGAATACCCAGCACATGTTTAATCTCCTTGTGAACATTCTTCCAGGAGTTTTGGGAAATCCCAAAATATTACATTTTAATTTTATTTGTATCACTCACATACAATTAGGAAATTCAAACTTTAGTTTTAATTTGACATTTATTCGTTTGATAATACTGATAATACACCTAGAACGTGTCACATAAAGACATTACAATAATTATTAAATAGAAAAAACTAATTATTTTGTTAGAGAAAATATAATATAATATATATTTTTAAAGCTTAATTAAAAAGGAAAATTAAGCGTGTAATTTAAATAATTGCTCTTTGTTACCCTGAGAGACAGTCAATGTTTTTCTGTACAACAATTCAATTAATTTGTATATATGAAGTAGGATCAAGCTTTTCTTTTTTGCTTTTGTGTTATGTCTTTAATGTTTTGTTAGTTATTTCGGTTGTTAGGCCTGCTCATATAAGTTGTGTGTATATATAAAAAAAAAAATATATATATATATATATATATGAAAAACAAATATTTCTTGCTCTGAAATCTGTCTGAAAGATAGGAATGATATGTACGTACTTGAGGTTTCATCAGACAGCGGTGACACTGTCACTGTGATGTGGAAGCAGCTTTGACAGCATGGCACTCAGTGCTGGACTTTACTCCTCCTGTGCTCCTCTGTACGACTCCGCTGCCTTTATATACTGAGCCGTGAGCTGTGCACAACACACACTCTGTATCCAGCAGCTCAAAGCTCAGCCACATAGGTGAGACACCCGGACGAGGAGTATCAGGTCATGAAATGAAGAGCAACCACAAAGAGCTAATTTTGCATTATTCTTTTCAGTTGCAGTGTCAGTCATGAAGGTCCTCGTGGTGCTCGCCCTCACTGTTTTCACAGGTAAGAAAGTTTTATGATTTAGCTGAAAACCTAAATGTAACTAATTTAAATTGGAACAAGAAGTATTCAATGTTCATCATGTGTCAATAAATGTTTTTTATCCTCTGCTCTTTTAGCAGGTTGCAGTGCTAACATTGTGTGGCAAAACCAGCCCAAGGTGCAGGTCGACATGGTGAAAGATGCTTTTTGGGACTACGTCGCCAAGGCAACCATGACCACGGAGGACTCCCTGAAGCAGATCAGACAGTCCAAGCTGGGAAAGGAAGTGAAGTAAGTCTCAAAATTACAAAGACGCACTAACTAAAGCCTAGAAGAGAAATAAACCCCCTGAAAACTTCAAATACTTCAAATATTACTCTGTAACATGAAATACTCTTGACCAAATATGCAACAATCAAAGGTAAAGAACGTCTGTTATTATTTATCAAAAACAATTGGATTACTGACTTTTTGTTTTTGTAATTGTAATTAATTAAAAAGTATTAGGGTCATGCATAAGGGGGAAAATGGGGGAAATATAAATTTTTTTATATGTATTTTACATTCTGAGAATAAAGCCAAGATGTTGATGAAATCGAAATAGAATAAAGTTGAATACATAAAAAAGGAACAAAGAGTTTCTCATGACTTATTTCTCTTTGTGTCCCTGCAGCACCCTGATCTCTGAGAGCACCGACGCCGTCAACAAGCTCACCGACGCTCTGCGGACTCAGGTGGCTCCTCTGACCCAGGACCTCATGTCTAAGTTTTCCCAGGAGGCCGAGCACCTGAAGACTCGTCTTGAGAACGATCTGATCGCCTTGGGAACCAGCCTGCAGCCCTACACCCAGGAGTTGGTCGCTGACCTCCAGAGGCAGGTGGAGGAGCTGAAGAAGGACGCGGCTCCCTACGCTGAGAACATGGACCCCGAGGCCCTGAAGGCCGTCCTGCTGCAGAAGAGCGAGGAGCTGAGGGGGCAGCTGTACAAGAACGTGAACCAGCTGCAGGCCCAGATGGTCCCCTACACCGAGGAGATTAAGGAGAAGATGGAGCAGAGCCTGGAGGAGTTCCAGAGGAGCATGGTCCCCCTGACACAGAGCTTTGAGACCCAGCTGACCCAGAAAACCCAGGAGATCCAGCAGAACCTGGCTCAAAGAGGAGAGGAGCTGAGGGGCAAGCTGGACGCCGACACCCAGAACCTGAAGAGGCAGCTGGATGCTCTGTGGAAGTCCTTCACTAAGATGACCCAGTAAACGGACTAACATCTATACTATGCTTTTTTTCTCAAACATCCTGCAACAGCACAATACAAAACATATTTTTCACGAGGTAGTCTGCAGGTAACAAGTACACAAACACAGACAGAAAACACAACAGCAGAGCAGGATCACATCGTCTCCCGCTCCCCACCACACACAGCACCCCACACAACATACATTAAGACTTTCTATTACATATTACGATCTTATTATTGTCACTATTATTACAGGTGAGGAAGCTGCCCCATATTTCAGTGAATTTCAGTGAAAGTTTAACTAGCATTAGCTCGGAAGCCTGCAAGAGCGAACCCAAACTGTGCCTTTGTCCAGCTGGTAGTACAGGTTTTTATCCAAGAAGGTAAAACGTGGCGTGCTTGGCAGGGACTGATCCAACCCCTCGGGCCCCAAATTCAGTTTTGACTTTGTCTCTAATACCTGATCATCAGTGATCTCTGATGAATCAGGGTTGGGCATATGGGACAGAGAAAAGTACAATACCTAATTTTCTGCGTTATTTTGTTGATGAAAGATGCTCTGAACGGAAAATTGTACTTTATTATGTTACTGTTTACAACTATAAGCTTTCATCTGTAAAACAACAATAAATAGGTTAAATGTATTTTCTTTTGTCACTCTCTTCGTATTCATCAGATAAAAATAGAGCTATAAATCCAGTTAATCTCACAAATGTGTATTAAAACAAGTTCATGTAACTTTCATGAGAAGACATTTAATTTCTCTCTTATAAATGAAAAGTTTAATTCATATGCACTAAAACACACTCTTGCTTTGCTGCTTCTCTGGTGACCAGTAGCTAACTGCTGTAATGCAAAGTTGAAATAGATTTTGCTGTGCAACTGAAATCATTTGTTCAGATTTTTGACTTTACATTTCTGCTCTTCTCGTGCTGTTGTTAAACTACGTATCAGTATTGAGTGTTTTGTCATTGCAGCCTTTTGGCCACAGTGGCTGCTCTTCAGTAAATGATCCAACACAGACAGGTGGAGCAGCAACACGGAAAGAAAATGTACAAAATAAAAAGTGCATCAAGCAACGAATAGCAACTGTGAATTGTAACAGTTGAGGGGGAAGTTGCCTCTGCTGCTTCAACAAAAATAGGCCAACAATCATCAAAATAAAAACAAAACAATTTGACAATGTATCAAAAATAATAAAAATAATAGTTTTACTTTGTGACAATGATGACACCACAGTGTTACCCAAACAACTTTGAAACAACCAGACGTCCATATATTAATATAACATTTCAAATTTTGAAACAAATATTATTCTTTTCAAATAATCGAAGGTTCAAGCTGATCCAAAAACTACTAAACACAAGCATGTTGCCTTAAAGCTGGGGTTGGTAATCATGGGAGGCTAACAAGACTACGGTACATTTTAAAAGTATCCAACCGAACAAATCCAGCCCAGTGTTGCCAAATCGTTGCGATGAATGTAGCTAGAAGCACTTGCTCCAAAAGTCACAAACATCTAGCAAGAAAGTCGCCACATTGACAACTGACAGCTGTCTCTTCAGGCCTCCCTCCAAAGCCACACCCCCCAAATGATCAATATGAGAGTAAACAACAAACATGTCTATTGTTGGTACTCAGCTGTCAAGCTAGCAGCTTGTGGAAGACTGCAATAAGTGCACAGGCAGAGTGTGTGCAGGGAGAGTGTGTGCAGGGAGAGTGT
>CALSBV010011158.1:1270627-1308274 GCA_943590825.1 Bovichtus diacanthus | reverse complement strand
CAGGCAGAGTGTGTGCAGGGAGAGTGTGTGCAGGGAGAGTGTGTGCAGAGTGTGTGCAGGCAGACAGCCACAGATACCAGATTGTTTGTCTTTTTTTTGTCAGCATATTTGATTTATTGATTGCTGTCGGGAAGTTAAGAGAAATTCAACCAATATAACACAAATTTTTTTTTTTTGAAGAAAGGTAACTGCCATTATCAGCTATGACTGGGTCATTGTGAGACAAAAGAGAAATAAAATGATGTATTATTAGGTTTTCATCGTGAATGTGCCATAAGTCACTAAATCTATTAAACTACCAAACCAAGGATTAAGACTTGCCCAGCTGAATGTTTGTAGCCTTTAAAATGAGGTGCATACATACAATGCAAGAATTTAGTTCTGTTCTGTTTGAAAATGCTTCACATATTACAGCTATTTCTGAGACTCCTTTAGACACATCTACAGAAGACACAGTGGTGGCCATACAGGGGTATAACATGTTCAGGCGTGACAGAAATAAGCACGTTTACATTTTACATTCAAAATAATTTACCAGTTCAAATAAAAAAGGATCTAAGTGCACCAGGTGTGGAGGTATTGCGGCTACAGGTTCATCCACCTCACCTTGAACCTGTTGCTACAGACTACCTAGCTCCAATACACAG
Organism: Bovichtus diacanthus; assembly: GCA_943590825.1. NCBI lineage: Eukaryota > Metazoa > Chordata > Actinopteri > Perciformes > Bovichtidae > Bovichtus > Bovichtus diacanthus. Next base: position 1,307,627 of record CALSBV010011158.1, on the reverse strand, counting down.
TATCCTAATATATATATGCACAATGCTACAGACTGATACTGACAGAGAAATACATGTTGTTGGAGAACTTAACATTGACTGGTTCTTTAATACATGTGCACTGAAAAAAAAGTTAAGTGACGTAGCTATTGTATGTCATTTATCCCAGATTGTGAATGTCCTCTTCAACTTGCTTCAACTTTTTCAGTAATTCTGTGCAGATATGTTCAAAAGTTGTATCATATTCAGTGATCAGCGTTGAGTTGAGACGCTGTATGACAGAGAGCGACCAACTGGAAACAGCTGCTCACATCTGGGAGCTCAGCTGATGGGCAGGCTTACCATTCACCGAGAAACAGAGTCACAAAAATGAATAAACAAAAGAAAAAGCAATATTATTAATCCAAGATTGAGGAAATTAAGGGCGACAGTAAAAAGTTATAGAGAACCCTTGATAAAATAATGGGTAAAAATAAAGTGACTAAAACTCCATTATTTATTGAATCTGGAGGTGGATTTATTACCAAACCTCAAGATATAGACAATTATTTTAATAATTATTTTATAAGTAAAGTGGATACAATGAGAAATAAAATGTTGACAGTAGAAGGTCACTAATTAAACAACATATTATGTATGGTAAAAAATGTAAATTTATAATAATAATAATAATAATAATAATACATTTTATTTATCAAGCGCTTTTAAAAGATACTCAAAGATGCTTCACAGATACACATTAAGATTCATAAATACATTATAAAACAAGATTTTTTTAAAATAACAACATTTAAAAATACATAAAAATAATTACACATTAAAAGCAGATCGACTGCGAATTTGACTTTATTAATGTACCTAAGTCATAAGTAACATTAATAACACAAATCACCCTGCGGCGCACAACACACATTTAATTTGAGAGCTGACTACGTGAGCTGTTAACGTTAATAAGTAGGCTATAGATACGACCTAACTGTTGTTGTTTGTTGTCCAAAACTCCCTCCAGCAGTCACCTCGCTGCACGTTTAGGGCGGGAAAGAAACCAACAAACACCATTGGAAACGTTATTTCTCATCCAATTGGAACATTTATAGAGCTGATGGAAACAATGTTTTCTATAAAATGCACATGCAATTAATATGAAGTTGAATATGTGAATTCAGTATCTTGCCCAAGGACGCTTTGACATGCTGACTGCAGAGGCTGGGGATTGACCCACCGACCCTCTGACTGGAAGAAGACCTCCACCTCCTGAGCCACAGCCGCCCGCTGAAAGTGGTGGGGACAATTTTAGGTCATCAGAAAAGTGGAAGGGGCATGTCTCTACCGTCCCTACCATAAACTACGCCCATGTATGGGGCTATGACAAACCGTATGAAACTACCACTACATTTAGCTCAAATTAACAGTAGGATCATTTTTTTAAAGAAATTAAGAACAGCCATTATTAAGAAAGAAATCAGTTAAAGCTACATATGATACTCAGTGTGTGGAGGTGGATTATACTTGTGGTGCTGACTTAGGTCATTTTTAACAGTGTACAATTAGTGTGCAGTTTCAGATACTTTTATATACCTATTTTAGTACATCGATTATTTGTTTTAGTTATCGATTATTTGATATAATCCTTTACTGTTATGTGACATTATGAATGTGAGAGACTTTCTCTTTCTCTTATTTTTCATTATCATTTGGTTTTGTTGATATTGTGGATTGTCAAGAATGTGATGTTTTTATGTATTGTATTGTCTTTTATGTGGATCGCAGCAAGAATAGTTGTTTCCGAGGTAATAACTAATGGGGACCCTAAATAAAGAAAGTAAATAAGAAAGAAGATTACCCCCTCTAACTTTAACCCAACCTTTTTAACTCGTTACCCAGCAAAATAAAGCAATATGTAATCGCGACTCCTCGTCATATTCACTAGAAGACTAGGAAAAGATGCGAGGGCAGTCTGAAAACAGGATTTTGTGAGGAAGAAATATGTTTTTTTCCAAAACAGACAGACAGACAGACAGACAGACAGACAGACAGACAGACAATAATAACATCTAACTTACTCACATGTTGCCAACACATGTCTGATGGTTGTAAATAATATACAATAATAATATTAATATTTAATGTGAGGATGTGAGTTTAAAATGTTCATCAATAAGTAAGGCCAAAAGTACATTTTCACACTAACAGACAATAAAGTATTTAATTCATTACCCCAATCTGTTTCAAAGGTAGTTTATTGGAAGGTTTCCCATCTTATAAAAGTTGTATAAAGGCAGTCAGTGGTTGTAAAAGTAGACTATGAACCAGATCTGCTGGACAATGATAGAAGAATGACCTTTGGCCCTTTTCACGAGGGCAGTGTAAAATTCTGATTTTTACTGATTATCTCATGGCGCAGTGATAGCATTTAAACTGCACTGCATTTTATGTAAGGAACTGTACCAAACTGTGAGTACTGTAATCACACCATCATGCATCGAGCTGGCCCATTACATACTCTGATCAGATATTTTGTGTGTTCCTAATTTCTGACCTGTGCTTGCCCATATGTACTTTCAGTGTGCGACGTGGAGCCAAAATTACACACACAGCAATAAAAGATGACAACAGCGCATTTCATGCTGGGAACTTCGGACGCAGGTCAGCAATCTCCCTGATATTTATTGGATCGCATCAAAGCCACCTAGAGTGTATAAATAGTGAGTCAGTCTCACACACGTCACAGATCAGGATCGCTGAGGTGAGTCTCACAACATCATCTCTGACAGCTGCTTGGGCTCGTCGTGGTTGCGTTAAGGCTTTTGACTTGATTTGAACTGTGTCACACCGTTTGTGTGGATGATTCATTACATCTGAGTTAAAAAATTAAAAAAAACGCCTTGAAATGAATGTTTAACAGATGAAAAGTGGAGCTTTTCAAAAGTAAATTACAGAATGTCAGTGTTGAGATCATTGTAACTTATTGTATGATGTTCCAGGTTTCATCATGAGGGTGTTTGCAGTAATCCTTGTGCTGGCTGTCCTCTCAGGTGGGTTCAAATGTCTTCTTAGGGACTCATAAAATGTTACAAACTCGTCCAAATATGGGTCCCTGCTGATTTTATAAAGTGGTGTGTCCTTCAGAGATCAATCTCATGACACTTGTTACATTTTGCAGCCATTGATTCAAAGAAGGTGTTTTATTCGTGATTCAGGGCCAAACGTCTTCCGTCTTTTTTTATTGGAGTTTGTTTGTGTCTGTCCTAACGTAGGCTGCCATGCCAGAAGTGTGCCTCAGGATGAGTTGAAGAACCCCTGGGAAGTCACGGTCGACAAGTTTAACGATTATTTCACGGATCTGAACTCAAAGGCCGACAGAGTGGTGAGGGACATCAAGAGCTCCCAGATCAGCCGAGAACTGGAGTGAGTTCCTTTACTCCACAGTGATGATTTTAGGAAAAGTTAGCAAAGTAATACATTTATTTATTTGCACCTTTGACCTTCTATGTGAACATTTTATACATGATAAATACTTGATGTGCTATAAATTCACCTGCTTTAAAAGACTTCTACAATTGTTCATTGTCTACAGATCATATTTGTTATATTATAAGTGTTTTAATCTGCACCACCTGCTCGAGGAAACATTTTTAATGTATTCCACTATAGTAAAACGATCCCTGCACTCATCCTTGTAAACATAGGAGAAATAGGTGATGTCTTAATTAAACCACCCATTAATTCACCGGCTATAGGTAAGAGTTTAAATGACTGCTACAACATTGAAATGCTGCTCACACAATAATGTATCAGCAATAATAATCAATTCAAATAATATATAATAATCAAACACAGACAGTGAGTACTTTTACTTTTGATACTTTGAGTACATTTAGCTGATAATACTTCTGTATAATCATTTTGAATGCAGGACTTTTAATTTTAGATTGTAGTATTGCCACTTTGACTCAAATAAATGAGCTACTTCTTCCAGCACTTGTAAACACTGTCACCAGGACAACACAGATTTGATCTGGGTGTTTGTGTTATTGTCATACTGATTCGAGTGTGTTGGACTGATGGAAAAGCATCAACACAATGTTGCTCTTAGACCTCTGCTTGGTTACACAACACGCATTGTGCCTCGGCTGAGTCGGTGAGGTGAGACAGGTAACGAGCTGCTGAGGCCTTTAGACTCCGGTCTCAAGTCTACTCATCTGACGGCTTATTTGGACTTTATTGGTTGAGGCTCAGCCACTATTGAATCCTCACTCAACTTTTCAGTTTAAATCCTTTAATTTTTGCATTGATTTCTTGAACATGGAAGGGCTCAGTGCACACAGTGTTTCTATAGCTGGGTCTACATCTCTGCTGAGACTTAGCAAAGCATTACTTTTTGCATTTTGAAAAATAAAAATAAGCTTTTTTTGTTCTGTTTTCATCTTGAATGAGGCCTTTTGTCTTAAAGAAAGTAAATAAAGAAAGTTAATAAGAAAGAAGATTACCTCCTCTAACTTTAACCCAACCTTTTTAACTCATTACCCAGCAAAATAAAGCAATACGAGGCCAAATCCTTCGTAAAAACACCAACAAATGATCCCTAAACTCATCTGTCTCGCCCCCCAAACAGCACCCTGATCCAAGACAGCATGTCTGAGCTGGCCATGTACAAGGACGACCTGCAGACCAAGCTGGCCCCCTACACTCAGGACGCTGCAGAGGATCTGGCCAAAGACCTGCAGAAGCTGGTCAATAAACTGGGCGATGACATGAGCGAGGGCCGGGAGCAGATGGAGAAGTACACCGAGGAGCTGCAGACCATGATGGAGCAGAACGCTGACGATGTCAAGGTCAGGGTGTCCGCCTACAGCCGCAAGCTGAAGAAACGCATCAACAAGGACACACAGGAGATCAAGAGGTGAGTGGAATCTACTGAAGCAGGAGGCCTTCACTGTCTTGTAACAGGCTCATAGCTTCTCACTCTGCTTTATGTACTTTAACTTACTGTTTTACAACTGTTTACACCTCTGTATATATATCTATATTTTTTTTGTTTTATACTTATCATTATTTACATTTACTACAATCCTGTTTACAATCAGTTTATTAATTTGCAAATACTTTATTATTTATATTACTTTATTATCTTAAATATATTTATTGATGTTATACATTTAACATATTACAAACATATTACAGAAGCTTCCCAGAAATATAACATATGGCAGTGTCTAAAATAATCAAATGAAAAAAGCACATACTTATACAAACCTTTAGTTGTTTTATATTTTAATACAGTTTCATTGGGTAATTCTTCCTCATATACTTTGTACTAATCCATGTTTTAATACGTTTTAATTGTGTCATTGTTTGTTTTTAATATACGTATGTTCCCATAAAGCAGAATTTATAGTGAGTGGATTCATTCATAAATAAACTGACCGGAATATATAAGAGCTGCAACTATTACTTAATTAATCGATTAGTCGATTTACAGAAAATTAATGGTCACCAATTTTGGTAATTGTTTAATTGTTTATCAAGCAAAATTGCCAAACTTTCTCTTGTTAATGACATGTTTTTGGAAGTTGATTCTGATATTTTTAGATTAAATATCTTAAAAATGTAAAGATTAGTTTAGTTTAGTTTATTTTATGTCATTTTCAACTTATACAACTTAAATACACAAATAACAAAATAGTAAAAACTCATCACTTTTGAAACAGTAACAAACCAAAAGGTGTAGGCTGAAGCCTTTTGACATTCATTATTTTGAAAATGAAAGAAACGATATGTATATTATTTATTCCCAAAAAGTCATTCATGCACACTTAGTGTTCATACCTCAGTTCTGTATTTGCTATTCATCTTATTTTTAAATATATATATATTTTAAATCTAATAAGTGTAATTTACATTTTCAATCTCTTTTCAAAACTATTTCACAAATAAACCCCTTTAAATGTTAGAAATCTTTGTTTTCAATGATTCTAATCTCTGATTTTGTGCATGCATATTGCTCTTATAGAAAATATAATAACACTTACTTTACAACACGCTGGATTATGTGATGGATCAAATGTTTTTGAGTCTTATCCTTCACTCGGTTAAAACTGTCTTTCTCTCAGACATGTTGCTGAGTTCTTTGAGGAGCTTCAGTCCAGAACCTCTGACAACATTGAGGACATGAAGACGCGCTTGGACCCTTATTTTACTCAGCTGCGTGACAACACCCAGGCAAAAATCACCACCCTCAATGAGCTGCTGAAGTCACAGGCAGAGAACGTGATGGACAAGATTCAGACCACAGCTGAGGACATGAAGGGGCACTTTGTGCAAAACGCTGAAAACCTGCGATCCACCCTGGAGGACAAGGTGGAGGAGCTGAAGAACTGGCTTCAGTCTTTTGTCACCATGACCGGTGATAACATGTATACCCTATAATGAAACACTGTGTATCCATCACTTTCATCATCAAAACCACCTCTGGAAACTGTTTGGAAAGATTCATAAATAAAGATACTCAGCTGTTTGATCACACATGTCCACCACAGTCTGAATGTGTCAGTGTCACTGAAGGCCCTTCAATAAAAAAAACCCTGCTCATTTGTGTGTAATGTGTACATAATGTCATCATTTACACTCTTGTCTGAAAGTCCTCTGGTCCGGATTGCCTCCAGTGTTTGCACATATTAAATGATTATAACAAACAGGTGCTGAAAGTAAAATATAAACTGCAGACTGCAAAATCACTGTCAATTAATAATGTCTTTTTGCATACAGTAAGTTATTTTAGGTGCGTTAAGATCTTTTTTTTTTTTTTTGTTTAATTTTTCTGCAAACCAAAAATGTTACAATACTACTACTTCTATTACAATAATAATAATAATAATAATAATAATAATGATAACATAATATATTTTGTTGTTGTGCCTTAGGCACCCAACATGTTCACGTTCTCACACAGTGCACATTTAAACCCTCCTGAAGGTAATCTTGTCTTAATTTATGCAATTCTTTTAAGCCACTATGTGGAAGTTTGCTTGCAGCAACCGCACGTGTAGCTACGGCACGGTGAAACCGGACTTTCATATCTGCGTCATTTCTACATCCAATCACATTTCTTCACACACTTCTCTCAGCCAATCACAGAAGTTCGTTTATATTAGGCGCAACTTCGGGTTAGGCTGTCGCTGTTCAGTGTTGTCATTTCTAAGCATGTCCATCATGTTCTAAATAGATAATTTTATATGTTATGCTGATTGCAGATTCTCTGTCACGATGAGCAACGTTTGTAGAGAAGTCATCACTCTTCAGTTGGGACATTATTCAAACTTTGTCGGGACTCACTGGTGGAATTTACAAGTAAGCGAGTAACGCTAAGCTAAGCTAACGGTAGCATTGTATGTGTTGAGACACTTAGAGAGATAGCTAATATTAGCAGCACCGTGAACTTGCAGTTTGTGCTAATTTTAACAGGCCGAGGACATGCGATATACATAAGATGTATTATTACAGGCTTTATGGTGCTAATGTTTGAAGTCAGCAGTTTATTTGTGATCAGATAATCAGATTTTTAGACGGATATCGGTGAGATTCTCTAGTAGAACATGTAGATGTAGACTTCAAATCAAAACAACTTAAAAAAGGTTTAGATAACTATATGAATTAGCCAATGTTTAAATGATGGAGATGTTAAGTTACATCCTCCTTGAACATCTGTGGCTCTCCTGCATCCAGCTGCAGAGGATGTCCTGGAAAGGTGGCAGTGACGGAAGTATATTCACAATACCTCAAATACGAGATACTTTTACTGGTTTGTGATAAACTGAAGGATGTTCCTTTTATGTGTTGAGAAAAATCTCCTACTTCTAAAGCTAAATAAAGTCTTTAAAAAGCCTCTTGGATCAGAAAATGCATCGTCACAAAGCTGAAAACTGGCTGTTTTTTCTGAGAAACTCATGAAAAGTTGACTTTTTAGAGACGCGTGGTTCTGAGACAAGGATACAAACATGTGATGATCTAATGGAATAGGATGCATTGAACTACCCAACAGTATATAAAGGAGTTAAAATGAGCACTAAGTTAAACATCTACTGCAGTAAAATGTAACATACACAATAATGCAGCAGTAATATTAATCCAATGAATCGTATATAATAGTAAAACATTATTTATTATTATATATTATAATTATATTATTATTATTATTACTGCACAATCAATACTTTAACTAGTAGCAGTACATTTAGCTGATAATACTAACATGCGTTTTAAATGCAGGACTTTACCTTGTAGTGGAGTATTTTCACAGTTTGCTATTGGTAAGTAATGGGTCTGAACACTTAATACTTAATACAGCACCACTTTATTGTGTAAGGCTCATAGCCAGTAAGTGCCCTGCACACATATTAGACCCCAACATGACTGTTGCATTAGTGAAACATTTGTCTTAAAACAATATATAACATTACATTGCACACAAATAATTATATCTCCTGTCCAAATCTGCTTCCTTTCTAAAACCTTTTACACATTAAACAAGGGTCAGGCTGATTGTGTGATGGATAAGTAGCATTTTTAGCATAATTTAGATGATTTAGATGCTCTGTCTGAGCACAAAAACTGCACAAGGGCTGCAACTAAACATTATTTTTCATACATTCGGACAATATTATTTTGGATTACTGACTTGGTCTATATAATTTGTCATCAAGTGTCATTGTTTTGTCTGTAACCTAAAACTATACATTTTACTATAATGTTAAGATATGGAAAATCAGCACATTTAAAAAGCTTAATAGACCATTTGCATCTTTTGATTTAAAAAAAATAAAAATGACCCAAATTTATGTAAATAGTTTGCAAATCATTTTCTGTTGTTCAATTATCGATTGATGGACTAATTGTTGCAGCCCTACCGTGCACCAAGTCTTCTATTTACCAATAGTGGAATGCTGAATACAGCTGTATAGGCTGTTACTGTTTATGATCGTCATAGGAGATTTTTTGAGAATAAATTGACACAGCTAACTGTCAGTTTTTAGTCTATTTTCTTTCCTTTTCACCGTTGAAGGAACTTTTCAGATTTAATGTTTCGATGCTGATGCAATCATTTCATTTCCTACCACCTCCCTGATGGCAATATTTTGCTCTCAATACTTCTTAGTTGGAGCTCAATGTATGATGGTATTTCTGATCGTTTTAGCTTCACGGCCTGCCACAGATAAATGATGATGGCCTTGTCTTTGTTTGCAGGACGCGTCCCTGTCCTACGATCCAGATGCATCACCGGGTGAGATTCAGAGTGATGTCGTGTTTCGTGAAGGACAGACTCTGGGTGGACACGTCACCCACACGCCTCGCCTCATTGCCATGGATCTCAAAGGTAACTTCTTCCTGCCATATGCGTTTGTGACTGCTGAAAACATCCTCTGTGCTGGAACAGCTTTATTTTTTCTTGGTGTTTTGATTGAAATGTTTCCTACTTTCTTTATTAGGTTAATTACTTATTAAAAGGCTTTGTTTCTGTCATTTAGATCCCTTAAATAGATACAGGTTCATACAGTAACTCACCTGCCTGCCACACTCTGTCTATAACAGGAAGTCTTCAGACTCTTCGGCAGGAGGGAAGTCTGTATGACGCCGGCAAAGACATCTCTGCTGTCACATGGTAAATAAAAGTGTCTCTGTGTGAGCATTATTGCCTGTGTTTACAGATTTTAGGGCCCAACAGATTTTGTTCTATTGATAGTAGGGCTGCAACTAACGATTAGTTTTATTATCGATTAATCTGCCAATAATTCTTTCTAGATTATTCATAAGGTTAAAAAGAATAGTGAAAAAAGTCCATCCTGGGTCCTCACAGTCCAAGGTGATGCATTTAAAAGTCTGCTTGTGTCAGTCCAAAAAGATATTCACTCAATAAGATATAAAACACAATAGCAGGAAATCTACATATTTGAGAGGCTGAAGCATTTTCTGCCATTTTTGCATGAAAAATGACTTTTATGAAAGTAACAAAGTAATCTATTATCAAAATAGTTGCCGATTATTTTTCTGTCGATCAATTTATAGATAATTCGACTAATTGTTGCAGCTCTAATTTAAAGGTACAGTGTATCGCTGATGGATTATTGCACCTTTAACACTCTGTTGTTTGTTTCTGTTACACCTTTGTTTTGGTGCAATAACGTACTTTCCTTTCAACAACATTTTATTTCTGATATTGAAACCAAGAGTCTTTGTTTGGACAATTCTTGGTCTTTTTGATACAAAACTGTGCTCTATCTGGCAGGGAGGGAAGTCTCATGATGCACAAAGAAAGTCCAGCTGAGAAGAACCCCTTTCTGGAAGATCTGGACAAGTTAGATGTGAGAATTTATGTTGGAAATGAAACTGACAAGCAGCTTAGTGATGAATAACATTTTCCATCACACTATATTCTTAAGACTATACATTTCTATTGTAGTGTATGTTCTATACATTTGAATCAATCTCTTCGATCTAGTATGAATTGCTTTTACTTCATTGATACTTTTGCTGATGGTATTGTTATATATGTTTCATAGCAATCAAAAGAAAACAGAATATCACCACGATCACGACCTTCGTTATTATTGTAGGGTTCAAAATAGGCCAGACGCTGTTTTCATCATTATTATAAAAGTTTCTTTGATTCAAAGGTGTCCACCGACGTTTGCTTTTTCACAGCCTAGTTGATATTCAGAGGAGCGTAGGCCCAAACCATGAGAGGGAAAACGTGCTAGATCTAGCTAGATGGCATCCATACTGCTTCTAAAAATGCAGAACATTTTCCCTCCATTAGTTCTGTCTCTGCAATTTATGTTGTCATTTTAATTTCTGGATGCAGCTCGGAAACGGATTGCTTTCCCACAATGTGTAATTCTATAGTAGAGTAATAGTGCTGCAGCTTGAAATGGTTAAGTGTCTCATATTGACAGCTTTTGTTTGTCTCCAGAGAGGTGAGAGCCTTGCTGAAGCAGATTTCTACTCCCGGCCTCAGCGCTCCGGTAAGAAAAGTTCTGTCTGACATACAAGATTTGTGTAAACGGCATCACTTTGAAAACTGTCCCACCAGCAGGTGCAGTGAGCGTGGATACTGTGAACTGCCAGCTGGCTCGAGTCCAGAAGGGCTACAGGCTGGAGGGCAGCGTGAAAGTGTGGTCCGACTTCCTCAGGGTCCACCTGCACCCTCGCACCATCTCTGTCATCCACCAGTACAACCATGACGGGTAAAGTGCAACGTCAGACTTCCAAAATTAATTTCATGATAGTTTTTCACCGGTAAACACTGATTAAATGGAAATGTAGAGTTTTATTCCAAAGTAGCACTCCCATTGGTTACATTTTCGTATACTACTAATTCATAATGGCAAAGCATGTTTAAAGGTGTGATCTAAATCAATTTGAGGCCTAATGACAAGTTTCTAACTTTTATTATGCGGCAGCATGGAAAATACAGCTTGAATTTACGGGTTCACACAGAATATAAAGAATAAAAGAGAGGAAGATATTACACCAGTATAGTTGGAGTCCTGGATTTCACCAACATGACAAGAGGCACGGGTTCAAGGGAAGACAAAAGCATGTAAGGCACATCAAGGAGAGCCTTTCAACACATCTTAAGAGTTGTTTTTTTATAGTAAGTATTATATCGCAGCACAAGGCGGGGGGCATATGAACAAAGCCGTAAACCCAGACTAATTAAACATAGCAAGATTGAGCACACGATAATAATTCATAGCAAGATCACATTGGGTAAAGAACACACAACAATTACATATTGCTTTTACACTGACAGTGCAGTACCGGTTTCTCTCCAGCAGGGGTCAGGCTTTACACAGATTTGGGCTTTGGGACTGAACAAGCTTTGCTCTCTGAACCTTTTTTTCTTTTCTTTTTTTCTTCAAGTTAGTTGCACTTCCTCACGAACTCCAAACAGTGGCGTCTGACGCTTTTCCGCTGATTAAAAAAGGCCAACACTAACTGTTGGTGCAAAGGATGCATTCGCTTGTGTTGCACTCGATGGGTTGAGTCTCATCACAGCGTTTTATTTGTGTTTGTTGGTGTCCAGGGAGGCTCACCGTCTGGAGGCTTTTGGCCAGGGAGAGGCTCTGCTGCAGGGGTCAGTGCTCGAGCAGCTGGAGGACCAACTGCACTTCTTTGTAGAAGAGTGTGATTACCTTCAGGTAAGTCGGTGTGTTTGTACCGTGAGGTTTTATATTGAAGGATAATTGAAATTTTTCAGCAAATTGGTTCAAATTTCCATTGCCCAATTTTCAATTAATCCAGTTTTTAAAACTTTGCGGACGTGCCTCTTTCCTTTTCCTCTCAGGGTTTCCAGGTTTTGTGTGACCTGGCTAATGGCTTTGCAGGCCTGGGGTCAAAGGTCACAGAGATGCTCCAGGACTGTTACGGGGGAAGAGGCATCCTAACCTGGGGGTTAGCACCTGTCAGTCACCCAAATTCAGTGAGTCACAAACTTCATCTAACTCTGGCTATTTTAAAAGCAGACATTTTGTAAAAGGGGCTTCTGTACTTTAGTTGTGTTCTTCCTGTTCAACCAGACTCCCATGAAAGACCTCTACCACATGTTGAACTGCACATTGGGGACAGTCCACATGGCCAGTCACAGCTCTTTCTTCTGCCCTTTGACTCTGCGTGGAGGATTAGGCAGACGACCCTCCGCTCCCACTGCGTTCCCCAACCTAAATTATGATGTGAGTTTTTAATTCAATTACATTTTTCTTATTACTTATTGTTATTTTTTTAGACATTTTCAGAGATGTTTAATGGCAAATAAACTGGGTCAAATTGGATATTTTCTAAGACCTTTCCAATGCCTTATTCTGACATTGTAATAGACTTTGTTTTAATTTAAATCACATTAGATACATAAATTAAATTGATGGAGATATATGGATATAAAAAGTAGTGTCAAACTCTTTGAACTAGCACAACACTAAACCACATGTTTTAGACTCATTAAACTATCTTAAATTAAATTCACATATGATTATTGAAGTGTTAAGAGATGGGCTGTCTACACCAAGAACAATAGCTATTACCATATCTATAAATTCATCGTTTTAAGAGTCGCCGTAACTCAAGTGCACCGTGGAGTTCACACCACAACTATAACGACAACAACCGTGGCAAACAATGTTGCTGGATCACGTTCAGTGTTTCTATTGGCTCTGACAGCCAATCAAAATCCATCCAAGTACAAAAGTGTATTTGTTCCACTTATTAGTAAAAATGGTCTTTGAACACATTTTGTGTACTCACATCGTTATAGTTATTGTTAAAGTTATCATTCTTGGTGTGGAAGGCCCTTTTGTATATGTGCGTATATGCATAAGTATATCTGATCTTCTCTTTGTTTAAAGATGTTTGTCTCTGTCTTTCCTCTGTCTCAGCCCTCACTGTGGTACCACTCTAGCTCTGTGCTGGCATTGGCCCTTGATACCCTCACTTCGCCTTATAGGCTGAACAAAGACAGTGTCCCCATGTGGCAGGTGGCAGATGCACTCGCCGTATCTGGGAGGAAGGTGATTTACTGCTCCTGGATCAGACCTACAATTTGTTTTGATATGTTCATGTCTCCGTAGTGAAGGCTCTGACCGGTGCAATTTAAATCCTTAGGTGGTGGCTGCTTATGGTGCCATCCCCTTTCCCATGATGCACGGCAGCTCCCTCCCTGATGCCCTGAGTGCCTGCACAGATGTGTTGCCCTGGAAGCCTCTGTCGGCTTGCTCTGAACCTGGCGACGGGCGCTGCTACGGCCAGTGGGCGACACTCAAAGGCTTCGAGGGCCAGAGACTAATCGGGTCAGAATTTTCTGAATACATTTATAATGGACGCTGTTTTCACTTACTAGTGCAGTGGCCGTTTGGAGCGCTTGCTTGCCGGTTCAAAGCGCGTGACAGCTCCGAACAGGCGGATTGCTTCGCCCCTAGAAGGGCTTTCTGCAGCGTTGTCGAGAACCGTGGTATGGCTGCTTGCACCCGGCGATGTGAAGCACCACATTTGTCGGTCAGACATCATATCCACACGCGTCCATCAAATGTAGCTGTGATAGCACGAAGTGTTCAGAAGATTTGATATCTTTTGTAATATAAGCCCAGCCCACAGCATTTGAGCAAATTTGGAGGGCCAGCTATAACAAATCAAAATTGAACATCAAAAATCCAAAGAAGTAACATTTTCCAGCGTGTTCCAGAGCTACAATTTGGTGAAGTAGCAGTAACGGCAAAAAAAAATTGATTTGGACACGATTTAAAATGGTGGAAAATCAATCTAGGTTCTAGAGTTACAGCCCAAAAAAACGTTACGTTCATTGTTATAGCGCCACCATCTGGCCATATTGCACCACATACGACTCTGCATTCCCCTGGGTCCTGAGCAAGACACCCACAGTGTGGAAAAAAATATGGATTATAGTTTCTATTTCTTACATTATCTGTTGTATTTTTGATCAGAGAAATTTCCAAAATTCAACTGTTCTATAGTAATATTTTGAGGGTTTTATCTCATTTTTTTGTAGCTGTTTGTCTTTTTTCCTTTTATATTTTAGGTTTCTGGCATCTTGACAAAATGTGAAGTCAGACTCATAGCTGAGTTTATGCTTCATGTGGGATAAGGAGTTTAAAAAGGTGCTAAAGAAAGTCCACAAAAATAAATCAAAATTAACCGTTTTTAGCTTGCCCACTATTCATTTCGGAGTTGCTGTATCCATCAGAACCTAAGTGTGTGATAAAGTCAGACAGTTGCGTAAAGTCAGGTTACTGTACTCGTCAGTGAAGAGATGCAAAAACCACAAGAAGTCAACAGGATTACAAATCAATCATAACAAACCTTCCCAACCATCACATTAAAGCTGAAATCATCTTTGTTCCGTCAGCTCTCTGGCTCCTGGGACTCGACCGTCCACTCCTCTGCACAGCCTCCACAGCGGGGAAGACGTCCTGGAGTCCTACATCCGATCTTTCTATCCTACGTCTCCTCTGTGAGTCCGCTCACGGTCACATGCTGCGAACTAACATAATCGCTTTACTTGTGTATGTTTGGGGTAAACGATATATTTCAATTCAACACGGCTCTCTCCATCTTCACTCTCACAGGGCTCTGCAGTTGGTGTCTGCACCCAGTAAGCTGACGCCACCTTTCCCTCAGATATTCAGTCAGTCCCTCGGTGCTCAGGGCTTCATGCAGAGCCAGCCTCCTCCACGTGGCTGTAAGCGTTTTTCTATTCGTCTTTTCGTAGCTTAAAGGGATAGTTTAGATTTTTTGAAGGGTTGTATGAGGTATTTATCCATAGTCGGTGTATTTCCTGTAGATGTCGGTCAGCACGCCCCCAATTTGGAGAAACAGACAGGAGTACCAGCATGAAAGCTAAGCAATGTAGTGCTGTGGACAGGGCAGCAGCAAAATGTATTTTAGACTTCTAAAAGGCCCACTTAAAAAATCAAGTTTCAGTGTACGCTATATTTACAAGACTTATATCGCTTAAACTTGCCATCAGACAGCTCTTTCCGACCCCAACTCAAAGAATCCAAACTATCCCTTTTTAAAACAACCGTTCCACAGATTACATTTCACAGTTTTATAAAATAATCCTTCCCCGTCTCTGCAGCTCCAGCCCCGTTGGTCTCCTCTGCACCCGTCATGACGTCCCTCCAGTCGGCGCCTGCACTCGGCTCCTGGCTGTCAGAGATGCATCGTGGTGCCAGCACTTTAGACATCAGCCGCGTGGCCCCCAGCTTCCTCTCGCAGGGGCCCGAAATGGCTGACTACAAGGAGGCCCTGGAGGAGCTGCGCCTACTGGCCCGGTGTTATCGCGACGACAGCATCAGGGTGATGTACTCTTCCTCAGAAGAGGATGACTGACAGTTTTAGGGCCAGGATCGGGATAGACTGATGATTGCTAACCTGACCTGTCGGTTTGTTTACCAGCTTGCACTCATACAGACACTGCACTCCTCTGTTTTGTTTGTGAAGGACCAGGATTGAGTGATATAACAGAAAGTGGTGAAACATCTCTCATAAATTGAAATAGACACAGATGAGGGAATGTTAGACCTCTACATGTGTAGTATTCAGTGAGGTGATGGGTGTAGCAGCATGCGGACTCTGGTTCCATTTCCTTAAATTCTTGTTTATCTGTAATTAAATGTCTTGTATACTAAGTATACATTATTAAAAGATTGTATTTTCATTTCACCTGTTTTGGGCACAGGTTGCTCTGACCATTACTTCACTTGAAGGAGTTAATAGCACAGATGTTTTGAGTGTCATACATTAACCATTTATCAAAAATGTCCTTGCCAGAGCCAAAAGTGACCAGCTGCAAGAAAAAGCAAAAAGCCAATTTTATATTAAACAATTTAAAGCCAGCAACCACAAATGCTTTTTATTTTTTCCATGACATGATTTGCTAAATTGGAATACATTTTCACCTGTTTGTTTTAGACATTTAACTATGATTTGAAAATGTTTTTTTGTAGTCAAAGGATAAGGCTGATGCTATTCTGTCCTTTTGATTAACGAATCTCATGAAAAGATCAGAACAAACTGCCTCAGTGTTTTCTGGAATAAGACCCTTTTCTGCCTGTGGCGTTCAGCCCCCAGCCTGACAGGAATGTAGCGATACTTTGCGAGACGGTTCATTTTCAATACAAATGTGACAATTCAAATCGGTGAGATGAAAAATGAATTGCGATACTTTTTAAAAACAGCAGCCAAAGCTATTTTTGCTTGTTCAACGTCAACGACATGGCGGACACAGGTAAACATCTTTACCGACAGCTTCAAGTTAGGATTCCTTCATCGTTCAGGTTTTCATCGGGAGCTGCATTTTCCACTTAATTCACCTCCTCCAAAACTAACGGACACGGTGAGTAAAACCGGACAAACACAGAAGCAGTTTAGCTTTACTAATCAGTGTTCCTGCACATATTGCAAAAGAATGACGAATTAGAAAATTAAAAGCAGTTCAGTTTCACTAGAAGTATGTGGCAGTGTCTGCAGACCCCACAGATCTCTGCCTATATTTTATTTTGCCGTTTTCGGGCTATTTCTGGCCGTCAATTTATATAAAAACGCACCCCAAAGGAAGCTACGAAAATAGATACAGCACCAGAAAGAAAAAAAACGCAAAGCGGACAAAGCTCGTTACTACAACATATCCAATTAAAAATGGTTCAGACCACACTCAAGAGTACTAGTGGATAGATTTTTTACATTTTTTATATATGCATTTATTTTTTAAACCAACTTAATATGCAGGTTACATTATGACTGTTTCCTATTAAGCTGCCAAATAATTACCAGAAGATTGTAGCTAGGACCTGTTGCTAATACAGTACAAATCAATTAACACCAAACCCAGACAAGTTCAATGCTCAGCATTCAATTCAAGCGGCAATGGTCAATCAGTGCAATATTAATCCTTTTATATCATGCAAAATGTCAAGCCTCTTTTCAACATCCATCAAGTGTGCCGCCTGCCATGATCAATTCACTTTTTATTATTATTAGGAATTCATATTTTTTTAATCCTAAATAAATAGTTACTAAAAATATTTATAAGATTATTTTGTAGAGTAGATTAACTGGAGGTACACAAATATCATGCCAAAATTGAAATCATTACCTTTCTTACTGACCGATGTAAAAACACAAATCCAAGAACAAATTTAGGGCTTTTTTTTCTTCTTTTTTTAATCGGAAATAAAATGATACAAGGACTTCACAAAAGGTGAGGAGATGTTGGAACATATTCCCACCAAACCGTATGCTTCTACATTTGATTAAAAAAAAGGCTAAGACACATACCATACCATCATTTAAACTTATAAAACTGAGATTGCACCCTGTTATTTTACAAATACCCCCATACGAGACAGCTCTAATGAAAAAATATGTCGAGTAAAAGTCAAATGAAATGGAGTAGCATGTGCATAAAAGACATTGAGCACGAGTGCCTGGTATTCTACAGCTATTTATCAAAAAACAGGAGGCAGGGGTAGTGTTGTGGGAGTTGGGGAATGTAAATGGAGGGGCAGAGGGAGACACTGGGATATGGGCTCAAAAACTGAACTAAGAGCGAGAACGGGAGCGAGAACGAGACTGGGAGCGGGATTTGGAGCGGGACTCTGAACGGGAGGCAGATCGGGAGCGGGAGCGGGCTTTGACAGGTGATGGGGAACGTGACTTGGACTTGGACTTTGATTTAGACCTGGCTCTGGATTTGGATTCAGCAGGGGAGCGTGAACGAGAGCGAGAGCCCCTCTCAGCCTGGCCCCCCTCGTCGTCACTCTTGGGCGGCTCGCAGCCCTTTGAGCCAGATTTCCTAGAGCGATCCTTAATTCCTGATCTAGAACGGGACCTGGAGGGGGACCTGGAGCGAGAGCGAGATCTGGACCTGGAATCATCCTTCTTGTTCTTCTTCCCGTCTTTCTTGCTCTTTTTGCTCTTGGGGCTGCGACTCCTGCTGCGGTCCTTGTTCTTCGGAGCGCCGTTGCTGCGCTCTTCTTCCTCTTTCTTGCCCTTGACCTTATTCTTCTTGCTACGAGATCGGCTGCGGGAGCGGGATGCAGCTCTGTGGACAAAATCAGATAGTAGAACTTGGTGTTTTTGATTTTTTTTGCTTAGCCCAACTTTCTCACTTTAAAAAAATTAAGAATTATTTCTACGGTCCCCATTACCACAACTAAATACCCTTTTATATAAAGCTAATCACAAAAGGCACATTAAACATATTTATCAGAACACCAATTTATGAAGAATCCATTAAAGAAAATTAAAAAAAGAAGCTCAGCACAATTAAAAAAAAGAAAACAAGATGCCGGATGGCCGTCAATCCAGTATTTGAAACATTCAGCCGTGTCTTTATGGCAAGTTGATGAGCCATCAGTGGACAGAGAGGCCAAGCTATGTTTAGATTAAACAACAGCTAGGGATGTCAGGCTACTACTAGTGCACGCACCTGTGCACTTTTATTGACTTGTAAAAATCTATTTATGAAAATCTATGGTCTCATCATGTTACTACGAAGTGGAGTGCCAATATCTTGTGTGGTAGCTGCTTCGAAGCTTCAGGTTTAGCATTCAGTGGCTTTAAGTAAATGGAATGCTGTTTGGACTCAGCATCTGAACAAGGATGCGTGTTTTCACAAGACTTTACTAAGAACAAACCTAAAAGAAACAGCTTCTTCAAGTTAGTTTACTCTTAGTGTTTCACGTTTTCACCAGAAAAATTGCTTTCATTTAGTAGGGCTGTCAGTCTTACTCTTACTTATGGTCAAGTCCAAAAATGTGTTCCAACAACTTGTATTTCAGTATAATATCCCCTTTACTGGTTTCTATTTCTCACCTGGAGTGGGAGCGGCTGCGACTGCTGCTCTCACTACGGCTGCGGCTCTTGCGAGACCTGCGGCTCCTGGAGCGGGACCTGAGCAAAAAACATAGTAATAATTAGTCACAGTGCCTGCGGGGGACAACAGCAGCTGTGATTGTTATGAAGATTTAATTGCCAGTTTGCGCCTTTCTTCAAAAGAATTTCTAGCGCTACATATGTAACAGGACTTAAAGCCTAGTGCATTGTAAGACCATTTTGTGATGTGTAGATAAACTTCATGTACGTTATTTAGGAACATTAATATGCAGCAGGAAGTCATGCATAATTACAGCGACGTGTCTAACCTGGAATGGCTTCGACTGCGAGAATAAGAGCGTCGGCGCCTGGCTCCAGGGCGGTCCTCGATCAGCCGGATCTTTCTACCGTTCACCTCTGTGCCGTCGAGCTTCTCCAGAGCTCTCTTCATGTCAGAGTAGAGCCTGAACTCTATCACCCCCTCATTTCTCCGGCCCTTGTGGGTGTCAGCGTAAGTCACCTCCCCTGCCTGCCTCATGTAGTCCTTTAGAAAAATGGAAATACACACAAGCAAGTCAGCTATGGACATCACTTCCTTAAAACTTAAAAACAAGTTATGCATGGGGAAAAAAGCTTCATACCTTCAAATCCTGCCAGCTGCAGCGACTGGAAAGATTCTCAACAATGAGCCGATAATCTGTCCTTATAGGTGGACCATATCTGTCTCTTCCCCAGCGTCCATATCCACCTTTTAAGGTAACAGGAAAGGACAGGAAAAATGAGGATCAAAAAGAAACTGTGATGGTGCATTTATACTAAACTCCAAGCTACACACTACAAAATATATCAATATAGACTTGGGAAAAGGAAACAAAGAAGGGGAAAAGCAAAGGTGTGAAACGACTTACAAAAAAAAAAAAAAAAAAAAAAAAAAAAAAAAAAACTTAATTCATTGCATCATAAAAAAACTTCTTTCTACAAATTAAAAGCTTAATTTAAAAGCCTTGACCTATAAAAACACATTTGTAGCTTATAGTGTTGGTAAAATTATCAAAAAAGGCCTATTTTCTAAATAAGAAAAATAATCAAACTCAAAAACATAACTGATTGAGGAAGTACTTACGGTGAACTAAAGCAAGTTTCTAAGCTATCCTATCTAGAAACATTTCACTGTTACAAAACATGTTCTTTTTTTCAGGCACCTATAAGAGCTGAACCCACATCTGTTCCTAACCCCATGGCATCCTCACCACCCGGCCTGGGCCTAATGGGAAAAGCGGTCTTCATTCACAATGGCTCCCTTTTTTGGTCTGCCCAGGGGCCCAGAATGGTCAAACCACACTCTTGGAAAGGGGGGACACCATGGCCAGCAATAGGGGCAGGCAGTCAGCAAAGGACTCTTTCAATTAAAACATTGAGGTTCTTTGTTAAATCTTTACCTTTAAATTGACAATCATTTTAAATAAAATAAAAAACGGAATAAGACATCAATAGATTACAAGATATTTAACAATCAAATAGTTATTTTACAGTATTGAATTAAGACATTTATATCCTTTCCATCAGTAAGCCATTTCCCCATCACACATTCACATGTAACTGCATTTTAATCCATCAAATGGTAAACCCAAGATATTTTTTAAGTCATTGGTGGCTCTAGTGCACACAAATTTAATTGTGACATGTACAAATATGGAAATCTCCTCCCACGCCTACTTCTCAGTTGGTGAAAAAACAGTGCTGTGGTGAGTGGTGCTCATACACTGTCTGCTAATGTATTAGCAGACAATATGTACAAGACAATCAAATAAACAAAATTGCAGCTCTTGAGTGCCCTATTCAGAAACTGAGACATGCCTTTATGTTAAACAGGCCACAGAGAGCCTGGTGGATGGGTGTGTGTGGGACTCAAAGACCAAAACTGAAAGGAAAACAACAGTTTCATTTAAAGATGTGCAAGTACACTCTGTTCTCATAAGGGATGGAGATATGGTACCAGTAGAGCTGGGCAATACAACATTTTCTTTTACTTATTTTCTACTTCTTGGCATCATGTGGTGTGGTTCCACACCTCTCAGTTGCTGCCCATATCCATTTTGTCAGCAATTCAGCCAATAATGATATTGTATTATTATTTATATTGGAGCATATTTCAGACATGCCAATTTTTTTGCAGTCCATAATCAAAAAGCAATATTTTGATGCAGCTTTTGTGACTAGAAAAAGATTACAATTAACCAACGAAGACATCAAAATGCTGTCCTATACTCAGCTTAAGGTACCACATACAGCATCAAATGTTTCTGAAAAGTATCAGAACAGCATCAAACCGAAACTTCTAATGCAAACACGGGAATCTAAATTGAATGCACATCAGCCACCAAGGACGAGTTCAAGATTTTTCCCATTTGAAATTTGGATTAATGGTTCCCTGTAATGAATGAAATCCCTCATCAAGTACATTATTTATGTAAATTAAACAATTCTCTATTGAACACTTACTACTTCTTCCTCCTCCTCCTCCTCCTCCTCCTCCACCTCCACATCCTCCTCCGCCGCCGCCGCCGCCACCACTACCACCACCACCACCACCACCAGCTCCATCACGACGGGGTCCCTTGGTGTGTTCCACAATGACCCTTTCCCCACACAACTCCTTGCCGTTCAAGTCATAAACAGCATCATCTGCATCACGGGGGTCATCAAATTCAACAAACCCATACCTTTACAACAGAAGAGAACATGTTTTAACACTGGGTTACAACAAAACATTTTGATGGTCGTAATCGAAAACACAGCGAAGGTCACAAACACCCCATACACCTTGACAAAGCATGGTAAGCCTTTTTAACATAGTAGACTAGTAGCAATTGAGCTATCACTAGCAAAAATAACAGTTCTACAAAATGTCATTTTGACTAATAAAGGTTAATTGAATATATCTGGAAAACAATTGA
This sequence comes from Bovichtus diacanthus, assembly GCA_943590825.1. Taxonomy (NCBI): domain Eukaryota; kingdom Metazoa; phylum Chordata; class Actinopteri; order Perciformes; family Bovichtidae; genus Bovichtus; species Bovichtus diacanthus. The sequence continues at coordinate 1,285,308 of CALSBV010011158.1, read as the reverse complement.
CATTTAAATATATTTTCCCATTAAAGAGGATGTGCAGATATATTTGTTTGTTATAGATATCAGTAATTTAACTAGTAAGAGTAACCATTACAGATAACCACTTGAATTTTCACACGTTGAAAAAGGATACTGACGAAACTATTTCCTATTTCAGATATCACTAAATGTATTCCGGACGTGTAGACCAAGTTTCCATATCATATCATTTTGAATATGCATATACATCATTGGAGACATTTACGACTGGTGGAAGCTAATTTTTTGATATTGATATCTAAAAAGAAATTCTGACTAGTTTGAAAAGGATTTGTAGATATCTCAAATATAATCGTAGTGCAAATATCTCTTTAACTAGTTACACGAGTGTTTCAGATATCTGAAATGCAAGTCTAGATCTGTACAGACTAGACACATGTATAAAGCTAATATTGCTAGGCTGATAATGGTGCTAAGACATGAAAAGAGTTGATTATCGATTAGACTGGCATCATAAAATTAAAACCTGTAACAGTTTGGAGTTTGAAGAATTGTGTGGGTCATTATCGTGCAAACAAAAACGTGGTCATGGCCATTTTTCACAAATGTTATAGATCAAACAACTAACGGATGATGAAAATAATCGTTTGAAGCCCTGGATACTAAAAGAGGAACTAACTTACGTATTAACAAGACGACACTAGCTCAAGCATTGGTCCATTACTAAATTACCTCTACACCCCTGAATAAATGTAAAAGCTAACCGCAAGAAGTTTAACGTTTATAGTCTTTTTCTTTATTGCAAAACAAGAGGAATAACAAACAATAATTTATAAATCATGAAAAATATAGGGTACAGCAGTTCAGACAATTACAAAAATTACATAATGGCCGTCTTTAAAGCTTTTCCGGTTAGAATGCTGAATAGCTTGCAGTTTAGTTTAGTGTATTTTTTGCATTTAATTTATAAAGACGTAATAAAAAAGATTTTCTGTTATAGAATGTAAAGATGTGCAGTTTGTTCTCAAACTGCACATCTTTGTGTATTAATGGGAAAAAATGAACAGAAATGTTACAGCAAATATATTGAGCACATTCCATTAAAAATATATATAAAAAGGACAGCTCCAAAACAAGTGTATGGTTGTTCGCCATCAAGTCCACAGAGAGCGCAATTAAGATCAATACTTATTATTTTTAAACAATGCTTTGCTCGATTGCATCAATGGAGAAGTTTGAAACGGACATCTCGGTGTTTGTTTGAGAACAAGTATCTTGAAGATAAGGTCCAGTTACAAATCTGACTGCACGTTTATAGAAGAAAGTGGATGGAATCTAAAGTTACACACGAGTGGTGTGACTGGACTTACGCTTGTATAGCTCGCGGTTTCATTGCACTGCACAAGGCCGCCTGTGACATTGCCACGTCTAACCTTAGCTAGTTAGCTAGTCGTGGTCGAGATAGCTCAACCGTTATTTCATAAGCACCAATATTTGCTTTAATACTGTATCGAGAAAGCTAAGCACTTTCTCAAAACTAAAACTTAACTGCAGATCACATTCTAGAGGGTTTTTATTTGTAAATATTAAAACATGCTAACTACCTAACTTAGCATTAGCAGGCCGCTGCAATTAACAAGGCCCAGGCTGCACGCTTTCGGCCTTTGCAGGCGTTAGCTTCACCAACAACGAACATCGACTAACAGCCTCTACGTTACCCGTTTTTCAGGTCGACTTCGAGTATCTTCCCGTAGCCTTTGAAGAACCTCTCCACGTCCTTTTCTCTGGCCCTGTAGCTCAATCTTCCGATGTACACCCTCGACATCTTGTTTGTTAGCTTATGTGTGCTAACGTAGCGAAATGTGGTATTCGGCTAAAACCGAACGAGCACACAGAGAGGAGGCGCGAGGCTGCAAAGATACATACACGCGCTCCTTTGATACAATAGGTCGCAGCTACCGGGGGCGTGGCCTCTATACGGTGGATTATGGCCTGAGTTTAGTCTCTCAGGTAGTTCCCTTATTTCCAGACAATTTATCTAATTACCTTTCAATTTTGAGACGAGATGAATTGAATCCGATTAAAAATAAGGTTTATTGTCAAGTAGGTTAGTCACTTAAAAGGAATTTGCCTTGGTGTTTGGTGCACACAATAAACATATTAAGAGGAAATAAAAAACAGACAAAGTACGGCAAAAGACAAGAAAATAAGTGACAAATAGAAAAAATACAATTAAAGAAATTGAAAAAGATTGATAAATGAAAAAGATACTTTAAAAATCATGAACTCATTAAAAATGTATTATTATTCATTTGTTAGGCCAAATTACCGTTTTTCTCCTCCCCATAATGATTTTCCTATAATTAAGTACATTTACTCAAGTACATTTTAAAGGCCAATATTGTACTTTTTACCACACTAAATAAATATAGTTAGTTTGCAGATTTAGATAGATGAATTATATTGTTAGTATAGGTTAAGTTACCAGCTGCAACTTTAAAACAATGTACACATTAATTAATCACTAATTATAATCCAGTTATAGAATAAATATGATTCTGTAATGAGCGATTCTGTGTGACGAGTACTTTAAGGATTTTTTTTTTTTTTTTTGGTGACTTTAAGGGTTAAAGCTGGTTTAAGTTGGACACATTTTAACTAGGCTACTTGAAGTACAGACCCCCAGGGTCTGGAATGAATAAAGTTGTATCTTAATATATAACATCAAATGATAATTTATTTTGTTTTAGTAATCTGAATATACAAAGTATAGCAACTAAAGTTATCAAATGTATGTAGTGGAGTGGAAAAAGTACAGCATTTGCCTTTGAAATGTAGTGGAGTAGCATAAAATGGAAATACTCAAGTATAGAACACATATAGCCTACTACGTACCTGACTAAGTACGTAAGTAAGTAAGTAAGTAAGTAAGTAATGTAGTAAGTTACTTTCCACCACTGCATCTAGGATCTGGAACCAACAACATTTACATTGAGATATGCCTTGAATGATTAGTTTATTTTCAGAATGTATCACGATTTTTAATTGACGTACGATACGACTAAATGAATCGATTAACCTTTCAGGTGTATTTCTAACGTTCGGTGTGGTCTTTAAAAGTTAAAACTTTTAAGGCTCAAGGATTTGGCGACCTTCTCGCTCCACGTATGAGCCGCGGTGGGCGGGGCTACTAACTACAGACAAGGGATCATTACAAACACACCAGCTGCTCTCCTTATGTGCTACTTGTTTTTTTTAAGACACTTTTCTCCCTAAAATCATGCCTGCCGCGTTTTAATAATAGATATTTGAATGAGTTCAAATTATTGCTTAAATATGAAATTGTTGGCAACTTTGTTCTTCACTGGGTTGAAGAATGTAAAGTCGCTTTGGGAGGGAAATAACGGTACAGGACGTTAGCCGAATGTTAGCTAACCAGCAACAGTTGGTCGGTTGGTTGGTCACCTAGCTAAGTGACAAAAACGGTTATGGAGCGCGCGACTTTTTCAAAATACTCCTGGATCGATTTCGTCTTCTCTGTGATCGGAGTGTGTACCTTCTTGGTGGACTGGGGCTCGGACGTGTGGGTGGCCACCGAGTTTTACTGCCGTGGGGACCTTTTCTGGTTCGCGGTACTGGTCGGCCTCATGGTCCTATCGTCTGTCGTGGTCCAGATGTTCAGCTGGTTCTGGTTCCAGTATGACCGAAAGCTGCCGGGGTTCAGTAGCGCGCAGACCGAAGGAGGAACTGTGTTTTTTGGGGACCAAGTGAAGCTCTCCTGCCTGTTACATGTGCTGCAGCTAGGTTTCCTTTGCAGGTAGACTAAAAAGTGTGCATTAGCGCAATAAGTACTCGTATCCAAATAGAAATACTGTAGTCTAAAAATACTCCTTAAAAATGTTACTAAAGTGAGAGTATAGACGCGTGGAAGCCATCATGTGGGGTGTGTCATTATAATGAGAACCTTTCTTGAAGTAATGGCTCGGTATCTCAAAATACTGTGAAACTTTCTTAAAAATAAAGACTTAGTCATTATTTTGCGATACGAATTCATTATTTTGATATACTAAGTCATTATTTCGACAAAGTTTGTCCTACTAATGACTTACAGGTTCTTTCATTCATTTTTTTCTTTTACTGTCAGAAATGGGCTTCCAGAATTATCATCAGAATATAAACAAAGAATCAATAGGAAAATTACTTTTTTCAGAATCGTATATTACAACTATTTAAGTTCATACAAGTGGAATCAAACAGCCTTGGCATATTTAATTGGGACTGTAAATGTAAGGCTGGTTTCTAAATATGTGGAAAGTGTTTCAACAACAGGTTACATGAAATCAAACTGCCAGTTTGATTTCATGCAAGCGCATCTTGATCTTGACAACCTGAAATAAAAAATAAAAAACCTGGATATTCCTACATAATTGTTCAGGCAAGCAAGTAATAACATTTGACATGTGCTGTGACCATAAATGAAAATGTCAGGTGTGGCAACTAGTATAACCGGTGTCCCATAACAGAACTCAATGCATACAATAGACAAAAAATTAGTTAATGAGGTATGAAAAACTCAACATATGAGTCAGTGCTGTTGAAGACACTCAATATGTCAGATTGCTTCTATTCATCCTTAAAAGAATATGTTTTACTGCATGGATTGAGTATGTGCTTCCATTTTTTCACAATGTATGTGTCATGTACTGTAACTAAGTCCTTTTTTTCTGACATGTTCATCCACGTAGGCACATCTCCGCCATACGACAAGGCTTCAGGGTTTGGTGGCGGAAAGAGGAAGGGTCAGAGTACGCCGTTTACCTGACACATGACCTCAGCATGCTCCGGCTTATCGAGACGTTCTGTGAGAGTGCTCCTCAACTCACCCTGATGATCTACGTCATGCTGCACACAAACAAGGCCAGGACCGTTCAGTGTGAGTCTTCTTTAGTTCCATTTACTACTTCCCCACAAGAAAAGCACATTTCTACAATTGAGGATTGGGCTTTTTTTTAGGGGTGGCTTGATATGTTTTAATGTCCAATACCGCAGCGTTGAGTATCTGCCAATACCAAACCAAAGCGGTCTTTTTCCCTCTCTTAAACAACTAACCTGGTAATAATTCATATGTATGGATGCACTTTGCTTAACTTTTCCATCATGCTCAAACTGTGAAACACATATTCTACTCTCCTTAAGGAAGAAATACATAATACCATAATATGACTCAGTTAAGCAATGCTGCTGCTTTTTTATATTTAAACTTTTTTTTTTTTATAACAATTTTTCTGACGTTTTAGAGACCAAATGATTCAAAGATAAAAAAATCCATAATGAAAAATAATCAGCCTTATTTGCAGCCTTAGAACAGTTTAAATCTGAGTATTTAGAATAATAAAGGAATTATAATTTCAGTGTAAAATACTATACTATACAATGTAGCCTATACCTCAATGGCAGTTGTTGACAGATAGTTCAGGCTAATCGATCGTATCAGATTATCCTTTTCTTTCCCTCCGATATCCGACCAAGTGGTTTTGGCCAGTATGGGTCCGAGACTGACTATCTGATTGGTGCATCTCCAGTTTTTATGTGCGATTCAAGGATAGTGACCCAGTTTAACTGTGTTGTGGTAAGTCAACAAACGCCACATGTGGATGTTCACTTCCTTTCAGTTGCTACACTGTTGGTTTAACTTCTTTTTTTGCAGTCGTGAGCATTGCTGCATCAACCACTTCCATAGCCTGGATGGTGGTGGATTACCACCGCTCCCTGCGCTCCTTCCTCCCAGACAAGGCCAAGCAGGGCTGGTGTTCCTCTTTAATCTACTTCCTGTGGAACCTGCTGCTAATCGCCCCGCGTGTTGCGGCCCTCGCCCTCTTCGCCTCTGTCCTGTCCGGGTACATCGCTGCCCACTTTCTGATGCTGTGGTTCGTCTTCGTGTTGTGGGCCTGGCGACAGAGGACGTACTTCATGGAAAGCGTCGGTGGGGAGTGGCTCTATCGGGCCACCGTAGGGCTCGTTTGGTACTTCAGCTGGTTTAATGTAGCAGAGGGTCGAACCAGAGGCAGGAGCATCATCTACCATTCCTTCATCACCACTGATGGCGGAATCCTGCTGGCCACTTGGTGGTGTTACAGGGACCCTGTTCAGACTGAGTCATACGCACTGGCTCTGCTCATTGTTCTACCTTTCATCTACCTCCTGGGACTGCTCTTAAAAACCCTGTACTACTGCTGCTTCCACCCCAAGCTGTGGAGGCTCCCGGTGAGGGAACCAGGACTGCCTGATGATCTGCCAGATGCAGAAGTGTCCTTTAGAGACTTTTCTATCCAAGACGGCACCCTGTCCTACCAGCTCCTCAACAAACGGATGGCCTGCCATGCTGCTCATTTTTACATGAGAGTCATGAGAAACCCTGATAGTACAAAGAAAGCAGAGCCATCACCTCTGTGATGTCTGACTTTGTGTTTGTCACAACAAGGCAACAATCTCTCTCTGGACTGTCTCCTATACTGTATGTGCTGCAAGGTGCTCAGAATAATCTGAACCAAAATACAGGCTCAAAAACAGTACTTGAAACTAGCAGTGAGCAATGGAGTGCTGCAGGGATGACGTGTTTTTGTAGGCCAACCCGAAAGTTAGCATTGCCCTGGTTTCTTCGACAAGAAGCCAATGGGATGTTTCGATTGGATGTTCTAGTTTTGTTACTGTTTTTTTCCAGCAACATAATCGTCACAAGTGGAAACCACTCTTAAGCATTAAAGCGTAAATGCAATCGGCAGAAGTAAAAAGCTAACGTTAGGCTATAAACAAACTACACCGCAGTCCCATGACTTCAGCGTCACCACGACTGAGTAGACAAGATTACGTGTTCGGTGTGATGATGTTTAATGTTCCTTTTTTAGCCACCTTTCTTAAGAGGTGTAAAAGCTTGAAAATGTATGAGTGGAGTATTTATTAACTTACTTTAGGAGGTAGAAGAAAACGTGAAAATCCCTTAAATTTGTGTTAACCACGGACCTTATTTCAGGCATTTCTTTTTTAACCAAAAACCCATCGACTTTGAGACGAAAGAACCGAAACTGGTAAAATACTGACGCACTTGTGTGTTTTAAGACTCATTCCTGCAGCACTCTTAATACTTTTTTTCATATTAGTACATACATCATACATCAGCAGATATATCAGCAGATATATTGCAATATAGTACATTTCTGGGAAAAACTGTTAAAATAACGTTGTTTTTTTTACTAATCCCGATACTTCATCACATTGATGCAAATACCATATAAAAAAAATCAAGTCTTGCATTAAACAAGTCCTTCACGTTGATTTGCAACCTTGCCACAATATCATAACCACACCATATTTATTGCCACAGTATAAACTTTATAATAAATCTCTGACTGTTATTATCTCACTGTATATATTGTTATATTTCTGAACTCTACTTGAAACTGGGGTTAATTTAATAAGCTAATTTCTAAACCAACAAAGTGTAGTGTTTGTTTTATTTGATACAAAACAAATTGTATTCTGTTATCGTTACACATTAAGTACATTTGTACATGTTATTGGCTGTTGGTTATTAACTTTTTTTTGTTGCTGTTGTGTGAACACCTTGTATTTCCAAAATACAAACTTGCAAGGAAAAGTATGTGATTTAAAACATTTTTTACCTTTATTGTTTACAAGGTAAATAATATATTAAACAAACAAATTCTTTATCTGATGATGATAATAATAACGATCATATTTTGGGCATAACAAGGGTTTTTGCCAGCCCAAGGGGTCTGAAAATGTTGGCTATTTATGGACTTAATCTCTAAATTTAAATGGCCAAGATTGGATTTGCGAGGTTTTTACACAACACCAACAGTTATCTAAATTGTATGTGATGTTTTTGTGTGTTTTGTTGTTACAGCTGCTAATACTGGAACCTAATTTGAAGGGCTTTGAATGTAGATTTGAACCATAAGCTCTCCTTTTATAATTTCTATGTTCTGATACTGTGCAAAACTGCTGTTTTAGACCCCTTGACAGGTTACTCGTTTTTATGTTGATATGATATTGACGGTATAAAATAAGTGTTGAGTCTTGTTGGTACATATTTAACAACAGATGACATAATTCCAGTTTTACTTTTGCTCATCCAGTGTTTGTTTAGTTTATCTAAATGTCACATGTGCCTAACGTCAGTTTACTTCAGTATCGATGTAAAACTGCAACACGTGGACAATCCTCATGATACTAGACGTGTTTTTATTCTATTTAAATCTTTTCGGGTGTCCTAGAAGTTCATTCACGTTGTCGTGTTGTTTTACGTGTTTACACTTCCACACTGGAACCTTTTCACTTTGTTTCTCTGAATGTTCATACAAAATGTTGTAGATCCACTACTTTGCAAACCTTAAAAAGTCAAGATCACTACTGGTTGTTCATATTTTTACCTCAGTTGCCATGTGCAATTATTAAAGTGGTAACAAAGTTGTGTTATTGGGTTTTCATTTGTGTTTTATATTCTATAAATATAATTATTTTTATTTAGTTATAAGAATGTACAAACAATCACCCATACCAATTTAATTCATAAGAAGAAGAAATAAATAACATCAGATTTTTTAATACTTTTTATCTATTGCCATGCATTTTGTTTTTATTTGTAACGTGTTAGAGGCTGAAAATAACATTATATTTAAATTAAAACAACTGAAAAGATGGGGTGGAATTAAGAAATGTATCTTTATGGAATATCCCTAATAAGACTGTGTCTAATTTGCCTGATGAGTTACTGCTCAGTTTCTTTCTTTTATTTTACAGCAAAGTAACTTCATTTAAACCTAAGAATACTATAGAAGTGATTTGGTAAAGTGACAGCTCTCAATATGACTTGTATGTATGGACACTGGGAACAATTATATTACTACAGTATGCCTTTAAGACGTCATTACGCAACATTATGAGTCTACTGTAGGAGGGGTTACGCAGTATTTGAACACTGAACCTTTGCTCTTTGCTTACTTTTAGTTGTCTTTCTTCCCACAAGTTGACCAGTGAAATGTTTTGTCCTAAAGTATGTAGCTGCACTAGTTAAAAAGGATATGTGAACTTGAGTTTGACACTATGGGTGTGTTCAAGTTTTCCCCCGTGGACTTCCTCTTCATTTGCGTGGGTCTGCTGTTCTTGCTGCTTGACATAGTGCTGGATATATTTGCCGTTGTGTCTTTCTACCAGGAAAGGTCCTACGTGAGCCTCTGTGTCTTGGTGCTGCTCCTCCTGGGCTCGTCCTTTCTTGTCCAGGCCTTCAGCCTGCTGTGGTACAGTTACGAGGACTTTGAGAGGCAGACAAAGGTTGAGAAATGCCTGAGCACGAGCCAGCTAAAACTTCTTCACATGCTCCAGCTGGGAATCTACTTCAGGTTGTGTAACCCTTGTATACAATTATAATAATATTAGTGTGTCTAAAAGGGCCTCCGGCTGTATTTCTTTCAGTTGTTGCGTGTGTGGGAAGCTGGGTGTGAATGCAACTGTAAATGAGGTTGTTTTTGTTTGAAGAAGCCGGTCATTTCTCTTCGACAGGTGTCTATCTGACAGCCCCACCCTCGCCGGTTCATGAAAATATTTCCATTTACGGGAAGTAGCATATGTAGTGGTATGAATTACACCCCGTTTTATTTTCTCTGAATTTGGTTCAGGATACAGGATATTTTCTTAGAACTCACCTTTGTGTGTGTGTGTGTGTGTGTGTGTGTGTGTGTGTGTGTGTGTGTGTTCGTTCATGTATTAGTGCATTAGTTACTAGATACTTTGCAGATTCATACAAAATATAAACTTGAATTATGTTGTATGTATTAAGCTACCAGACAGTGGCATCACTAATTCATAATTAACTATAATTAATAGCATCATTATTAGTGATAATATATCTCTTTTTGAAATTGGCTATTCTGCATAATGAGTACTTTTGTAGTATATTTTGATGCAGATCATTTTGTACTTTTACTTAAGATTTCTAAACCGTATTACTACTTTTACTCTGAGCACTTGGTCAAACCACTGATGATTGCTGAATGATAACTGGTTATTATGTTTAATATATTGTTGTTACAATCCTTTTGACTGTGTTCTCTCTCCCACAACTCCGTCCTCTCAGGCACGCAGGTGTCGTGGAGGTCTCTTTATGCAGCTTCTGCTCAAAGATCTGTGACCCCGAGGGCTTCGCAGTGTACCTGAGCCACGACCTGAGCATGCTGCGGCTCATAGAGACGTTTTCTGAGAGCGCCCCTCAGCTCGTCCTCATGCTCACGCTCATTCTGCAGCGCGGACAGCTGGATCCTGTGACAGGTCTGTGACATCACTCATGTCTCAGAGTTACGTCATTTAGATGTAGGCAGAAGTCACCAGTCATGAGCGACTGTGAGGCTCAAGAATGATTTGATAGTAACGTAACGGAAGAAGTGTTGAAGTACAAATGAGCCTCTTTTAAAGACAGAATGTATTATTTCAATATTTTTTACACGTCAGAGAAACTCTCCAATCTGATAACGATCCTCTCTTTAAAGGGTCAGTTCAACCAAATTCAGTGGTGGAAAATAACTAAGAATATTTTCTAAACTTAAGTTACTTTTAGATGTACTTCAATTATTCCGTTGAATATTTCCATTCTACTTGACTATGCTTCAGAGAGAAATGTCAACACCGTCACTATACAGCTATAGTTACTTTTCAGATTCATATTTTTAATGTAAAACGTGTGACCTGCTTATGACACATTCTTATAGATCAAACTAGTTAAAAAAGTAGCTCCAACCACAGTATTCTGCTGAGAATACACCCCTTTATTCTTGTTACTCTGAATAATCGACAGAACACAGTTGGAATAAAAACAGCTGACACTGTATTCTGTGGTTAATCTGAAATGAACATTTCACTGTTTCTGGGCTTGTATTGTGATGGAGGCAGGAAAAGGCTACTCCATGAAAGCTGGGGTAGGCCGTTTAGTTTTTTGCGTCACTTTCAAAATGACCTTGATTAAAATAACTTTTAGCATATTGTAATTCAAGTGGTCTGAGAAAAGAAAACGACACTTCTAAACCTCCTGGGGGCTTTGTTTTCAGGCTTTAGAAAGTCTAGCCCGGGAGAGGAAACTATCTCAGATTATTTCAGAGAGGGAGCGTTCCTATTGGCTCCTCCACAAACGCAGAAGCACGCCACGCCCCTTCAGACAGTGAAAGCGTGATACAACGGCAGAATATCCCGCAAAATTATTTTTTGCTATTCCAGCATTGGCAACACCGCTAAGCTTCTGCTAACTAAAGCAGCAGGCTAAATTATTAGCAACATTTTCTCTCCATCTCTTAAACGCTTCGCTGATATTGTTGCTAGCCAGAGACTCGAATGACAATATGTTATCTCAAAGAGCTGGGCTGTACATTTCAAATTCTGTTGTTTTTTTCAGAAAGCTTCCTACCCTGAGGCACCACTTGAATTATTACAACATGCTTCAAGGTTATTATGGAATTTCTGCCCAGTGAGGCGAAAGCTAAGCTGCCTACCTCAGCTTTATTTACACTTAATTAGTACTTTCTATTCTTTACCCAGACGAGATGTTTATTTACAGTAAGTTGCAGCTTCTCTGACGAAGACTTCTCTTCTTCCTCCTCCTCAGTGTTGAAGGCCTTAGGTTCAGCCTCAGCCATTGCCTTCAGTGTGACCATGTATCACCGCTCCCTGCGCTCCTTTCTGCCCGACAAGGCGAAGCAGGAGATGATCTCATCGATGGTGTACTTCCTCTGGAACCTGTTCCTCATCTCGTCTCGCCTCTCTGCCCTCGCCCTCTTCGCTTCCGTGCTGCCCTGTTTCATCTTCTCCCACTTCTTTTGCTCTTGGCTCGTTTTATTCTTCTTCGTCTGCCGATCCAAGACGGACTTCATGGACAGTCCTGGCGGAGAATGGCTTTACCAAGCCACCGTGGGCCTCATTTGGTATTTCGACTGGTTTAATGTGGTGAAGGGAGGACGAGGTACAGGACGCTGCTCTATCACGGGTACATACTGGCTGACATTTCCCTCCTTTGCAGTTTGTGGTGCTGGAAGATCACAGAACCGCCTTTTAATGAAATGCCAATCCTGCATCCTGTGATCACTGCTGTCAGTGTTGTCGCAGTTTACATCCTTGGTCTCTTATTTAAAATGATTTATTATAAGTGCTACCATCCGAACCTCGCTAAAGAGGAGTTGACCAGGGACGCCACTGAAAGGTCCCAAGCTGTTGGACAGGGACCTACTAGGGGGGTGAACACATCTTCTGGAGATGAGATAGACTGCATCATTTCCTTACCCGGGGACGAGGACATAGATGGTGCGTGCGTCAACATCCCTCGGTCTACAAACAAGAGCGAGGACTCCGACACAGGCGTCACAGAGCGCAGCGGACTCAGCCCACCAGCACCCAGCGTCAAACGCTGCAACAAAAGAATGAGGGGGTTGGCTGAGAACTTCTACTCCTGACCTGCATCACTTGACATCCACCAGACATGGAGTTTAGACTGAGTCACGCAGACCTGACCAGCCCGGTTAGTCGTGATCTTGGGGTTGTGCGGGATAGAAGGCCTGTGACCTGCTCACAGATTATCCAGATTCACCCGTGTGGGTTTAATTTAGGTTTAAAGTCCTGACTGCTGTATTCTCATAAACACTTTCTTAACCGTAGCCAATTTACTGGTCCTGCTGTGCATCAAAGCACTTAAAGCTTCCAATCATTGTCATCTCCGCCAAGAAGGTTGTGTTGTCGGGTCGGTTTGTTCGCTGTCCGTCAGAAGGGTTACGGAAAAACACGAGTGGCCCGATTCTCGTGAAACTTGGTGGAAGGGTGAAGCGTGGGCCGAGGAAGAACCCATTACATACACGCACTATTTTTCACCGGTGGAAACGGCCTTGGCGGACGGTTTTACGCTCTCCCACTGCCCTTCTACTTTTAATTTGTTTTCATTGTAAATGATAGTTTCAAAGTTTTACCAAGTCTATGAGAATGTCTAGATGTTCATTGAAATAGTTTTTGGTCGCTGTAGTTTTTCCTTTTTCTCCTGCTGACTGCGTTTGTCAGCGGGAGTACGGAAAAAAATACTGGGCCGATTTGCATGAAACTTTGTGGAAGGGTGTAGCGTGGGCCAAGGATCCGAATCAGGGGGCAGTTACACAAATTCAATTTCACTTGCGCCAACATTGCAAGATAGGGCATGGCCTCGGTGGAGGTTTGCCCACTGTCATTCTAATTGTTACTACTCCAACGTAAGATAAGGGGACTGAACTCACAGTCCTTCTGTGCAAACATGCACTCCAATATTTAAGGGATCGAAAGCATTGGGGTGTGGAGGCTTTATTAAAATCTTGAATAGACCTGGGGCTTGAAAAATAAAAATACAACACCCTCCTTGATAAAAAAAACCCCCCAAAAAAACCCCCCTGTAAATAATACAACAATATTAAAACAGTAAAACTGGTGCATAGAGGTTAACATGGTTTACCATTTAAAGTTTAAAGCTTTGAGATGTTCATGAAATACAACCTAATTCTTTATACTATTTATGCTCAGCACTTTCTGTACTACAGTAATTTAATGTATTTGCATTCAGTAATTATCTCTCCATGTAGTAGCAGCACAGTATACTAGACATATTTATGTAAATATTATGTAATTGTATAATTTTTTTTTTTACAGTAATAAATAATTAACTGAAACTTGAGTCTGAACCTTTTTAAAGTTTATTTACACTGTATTGAGCGAATACAGGAAAACCTTACAGGACTGTGTCGAGGTCCCGCGCACCTAATGTGGGGAAAATAGGGACTACTGTAATTAAATTAGCATTGATTATTATGATAGTATTCAGTTTACAGGACCACATCCAGGCTCCCTACATGACCCTATGTGGCCTCACAGGTCCTTGAAGACGAGATGAAATACAGAAACACAAAGCACACCGAGAAAAATAAGAATTTGGCGTTGGAAAGAAAAAGACACAGAAGAATATAGCCCCTTTAAACATTTCAGGGTCATTATTTAACTGCCATGGTATACTTCAAAAACAGACATGTCATGCAGACAAAGTGAAGAAAGGAACAGAAACATGTTCAATAAGCAGAAGAAATGCAAAGATTGTGTAACGGTCTCTCAATGGTCTCTCTCACCTTTAACTCACCGACACTGAACAAGCAAACATTTTCACTTTAGTAATCGGAGCCTTATCAAAAATACCATGTGTTATAGATGATTGTCTCAAAGCGAAGCGAAACGTTTCACAGCAACAAAATCAATGCAATCTCCTTTTCGAAAGGAAGCAGGAATCTCATACAAAGCAGACACCGATTGTTGAAAGAGAGTAAACTCATGTAAAACACAGACGTGTCGTCACCCTAAATTGAGATCTCTATTCTTTTAAAAACATTTTGAGAACTTATCTGACAGCAAAAAGTAGCCGTTAGCCATCTTAACGCTTTCGCTAAAATAGTTTTTTTCTTTAAACATCGAGTGACACACATGAACGTTTTTCTCCCCAAAGTGGATATCATAATTTTCGAGAAAGAGGACTTTCAAATATAGGGCAGACAGGACAATCAAATCAAACAAAATCTAGTAACAAAAAAACAACACTTGAGTTATATATATATATATATATATATATATATATATATATATATATATAT
>CALSBV010011158.1:1224466-1249938 GCA_943590825.1 Bovichtus diacanthus | reverse complement strand
TGGGCTGTTAGTCAGGTAAAACAAGACAAATCAAGATACCACCTTGAGCTTTAGTAGTTGCTGATGGGCATTTTTCTTAATTTCTATAGACCAATCAAATGATCGAATAATTGACTAAGTATTCAGCAGACTAGTTGTAAATGAAAATTCTTAACTTTTTTTAATTGTTACCCTGCCATGTTGTATTATGTAACATAAATAATCCATTGTGTAAAAGTAGCAAAAGCAATAGAATTACAAACAAAAACAGCACACTTTTTAAATTTAGAGAATTTATTTGCCATTTCTGACACATTACAATATTTCAGTTGATCATGTCAATTGTCTTCTTTTATACAGTAGCAGTGGCATGAAAATAAATATACATAAAAAATACAAAACAGAAAAGTAATGCTTCCAAATATGGAAGAAATTATCTAGAACTGTGTGTTGCCTTGGTTTTTTTCAAATTTTCAGCAGGCTTGAAAATCCACCATCTGTATTCCAGCGGCTAAAATGTCGAGACTCAACGAGCAAAACAAAGTCATGAACAATCACTGTTTGAGTGAAGATCCTCTCTTAATAACTTAATGAATATCAGATCATACATTACTTACACTTCTTCTAAAGGAGATAAAATGATCATTATTGCACTTTCCAGAACCATATTATGCAGCAGGCCTATGGCTGAACGCTGTTAGTGGAAAGCCAGCACCTGCTCCACCTAGTGGTTCCTTCTTCAAGCTAATGAAGCACTTTTCTTTTTCTTTTTTTTTTTTTTTACACTGATTATTTTCTAGAAAAGGGACCCAGAGGTTTAGGGAAAAGAGATATGTACATACAGTAAATATGGATCAGGCCGCCTTGAACAGGCACAAGACATTCACAGTTTTTCTCTATATGATGCATGAATAAAAAAAACATTGTTTGTCTGTAGTGTTTGCAATAAAACAGCAATCACATAAATTTAAAAGGAGTTTGATACAAAGTATGTGCCATCATTGATGTGGGTCTGTTATTGCTGGTTGAACTCGTACGCTCCTGATCAATAAGAGAATTCTTTCACAAACAGAAGATATAGATTAACACAGTCCCTGGTTGTAAAGAAAAAGAGTTGTATATATTAAATATAAATATATACTGTATATATATACACCCATACACACACACTAGGAAAGATTTATAACTAATTTATAATATATGCAGAACTTTCTCATAAGTAAAGAGCAAATGTTTGTAGCTATTAAAACATGGAAACCATTTTGGTTTTGCAATACAATATATGTAACTTTTTTTCTTCTACACAGTACAGTAAGACTTTGATCTTCAGTTTTTGAGGACAAACAGGCCAACAAAAAGTGTTTGTGTTAAAGCATACCATAGTTAACTGTGCGGTCCACTATTAGTGGAAAATATCGTAAAGCTATTATTTTTCCTTGTTCAAAGCAGGGGTATGAAATAAAAGTTGAAAGATATGAAGCTGTCTAATCCACAACTTGATGCTTAAAGCAGAACTTTTTCACTTTTCTTGACCCTTGTTTCCTCAAGTGCAATTGAGCAGTCACATGAACATAACAATGCGTGTCGAACAAAAAACTGTTTTAACATATAGACATTTAATGAAGGCATCCACCTTAACAGCTAGCGCCCTGGTCAAAAGTCCAAACAAGTGAAATGTTTGTGGGGGGGGGTTTTGTTAATAAAGATGGCTCTCGCCAATGCTGCTACTGCTGCCGTCTAAACTGCCTTTCAAACCTCAGGCACTTCTCTTCGTGTCACTTCACCAGTAGCTGTGGGAGTGATGTTTTATGACCCCGAGTGCATCCATACTTGGCACACATGTATTATAGTTTTGGGTGGTTGAGGCAGAAGAGTTGAGCCAGTGCTGTTGTAACATGAGTCCCCCATCTGTACACTTTTCATGCACAAGATCCCTCAAGATCTGCCCCCCTGCTGTCAGTTAGCTCCTCTTATCAGGCTCCCTGACGTCCCCCCCAGAACAGGCTGCTCCGGTGTGGTCCCTCTCAATCCAGAGCTTGTGTCCCACTTCTTGTGTGTTCCCCGGGAAAGAAGGGCAGAGATGTTGGCGTTCACATAAAGGAGTGGCCTGCCGGAGGACCGTAAGAGAAGCCTGGAAAAGCTCCGGCTGCTTCCTTGACGCTGCTGGTCACAGTCAGGGTGTCGTTGCACAGAGAGGAGGACACAGGCATGTGGGTGAACTCTGGGTCGAAGTGTCGGAGGTCTGTGGGACCACTCTGTGAAACCAAGCAGGGAAGACATTAATTAGACATAAGATCTAAGGAAAAAGTGTAAAGACAGTAATACATATTTACTGTTATTCATCATACCACTGTATGTTGGTAATTAATGGTCGGATGAGCCTTATGAAGCTTTCTTTTTTACCCAAAAAAGATTTTTGGGTTTTGAAACGCAGCAAACATGGTGAAATCTGGTTGGACTGCAGAATGTATAGCAGCCCTTCAAGATGGGCCAAATCACTATGACACTTTGCTGATTTTAATAATTCTAGTATGATGTGCATGTAGTACATTTACAGACGCTCTTATCCAGAGCGACTTACAGTGAACTAACTAAGGGTTAAGAGCCTTGCTCAGGGGCCCAAAGGTGGCAGCCCGTGGTATTAAACTCACTACCTTCCGGTGTTGTATTTGGAAGCCTAACTACTAGACCACCAGTAGTAAAGGTTGAAAAGCCTGTGCGGTATTATTTGATCTGTAATTTATCTATTTTTTTTTTTTTTTTAAATAGAAGCACTGCATTAAATGCAGATGGTATTGTGCAACTTGCCGCAGGAACAAAAATTATGCATTATCCAAAAATCCTACATATAAAAACGTTTAGCTAACATAAAACCTTAATGTACCATGGTGGTGTAGTTTAAGCCCACTGTCACTACAGGCTTATGGGTTTTAGTAACATTTCATACGAGTCACAATGTGATGTGATGGGAGAATTCATTTATATTTTTTTAGTGTACATTGTCATATTTCTCCATTACTCTCCTGTCTTCTTATCCCACTAATGTGCCGATCACAAGTTCAGCTGGGAAACTTTGAAACTGTGAAACTGAATGTAGCTAGCTAGTGATGTTTGAAGCTTTGGACGCGAGTCACGTGCGATTTCTCCTTTGACACGATGTACTGAAACAGTGTGCTTCACAGGAGTTAAACGAGCTTGGTTATCATTCGCCCATCTCTACTATTTTCTGACACACAGACAAGATGATTAATTGATAATGAAAAACCATCATTTGCAGCCTTACAGTAGTTTGAACTTACCACTGAGGGGACGAATGGCGGAGTTATCTTCTTGGACATCAGGTCGTCCCAGTTGATTGGAGAGAAGAATGAATGGTACTTGAGTTCCAGCTGGAGGAGAAAAGACATTCTACATCAACAGACTGACGGCGAACAAGCTTCCTGTATCTCTTACGGGTCTCCATGTTATGTTATGTGTGCGTCGGCAGTGTGTACTTACAAAGTCATCCTTCACTCCCAGCCTCTTGGTGCGGTCCTTCTGCAGGAGCCCCTCGAGCAGCTCCCTGCCTGCGTTTGACACGTTGGGCTTGAGCACGGGAGACTTGTGCAGGATGTTGTTGTACATCTCAGCTGTGTTGCGACTGTAGAATGGGGGCTGTACAGCAAAAAAGGTGACAAGAAATGAAGTTTGATTTGATACATAAACAAGCGGTAGAGTAGTGATGGAATGATAAAACGCTTTTTTTTTAATTTTATGTAAGCAGGGAGATTTTATGATTACCTTATTTAAGATTTTTTGTTTTTCACTATAAGAAGATTTTCACCAATTAAAAAAGACATGTGTCCCATCTCTCATGTTGAAAACATATTTGTTTCTGAACAAAATGTAAGGTTATGTAATTCCAGTACGTTTTTGTGCTATTTTAAGAGTGTTAAGCATATTTTGATGATTATCGGGATAATATTGTGAACCGCAATTATTTTGGCCAGGATAATGGTGACATGAAGTTTTCATAATGTCACATGTCTACTATAGAGTTGCACTAAGAAGCATAAAGTCACAGATTTCACTTACAAGTCCATAGAGCATCTCGTAGAGCACCGATCCCAGACACCACCAGTCAACTGTGCGGTCGTACGCCTGCTTCTGGAGGACCTCAGGGGCCAAGTACTGAGAGGAAAGCAACACGAAAGAAGAGTCAACCCATGTTCAACAATTACAATGTGTCCTTGGTGGAGCTGCTGTAGCAATGATATGGATCCATGAAAGTCTAGAGATTTGTTTTGCACCTCTGGTGTCCCGCAGAAGGTTGTTGTAGTTCCATTGTCCTCAAGGCCTTCTTTGCAGAGGCCGAAGTCTGTGAGGACAATATGGCCCTGTGAGTCTAACAGGATGTTCTCAGGCTTCAGGTCCCTGTAAAGAAGAAGAAGAAGAAGGCTTTTTTTATTTATTTAATATGACTTCAAAAGTTACTCTTACAAACTTCCTCCTTCAGTTTAGTTCAATTCAGATTGCGTTTTACAAATGCCCACTAGGGGCTGCTGTGGGATCGCTCATTACCTGTACACAATGTGCAGGGAATGGAGGTAGCCAAGTGCACTTGCAATTTCAGCAGCGTAGAATCTGGCTCTGGGCTCCAGGAAGATCCTCTCCCTTTGGAGATGGTAGAACAGCTGGAGGGAAAACAGACAAAGACATCTGTCAACATCATCAGAAATACTTGGACATTCTGACCTGATTTCTGGGCGTTTTGAGATTTTCACTCACCTCTCCGCCGTTAACATAGTCAAGTACAAAGTATAGCTTGTCAGTAGTCTGGAAGGAGTAGTGCAGCCCCACCAGGAAGGGATGCTTAATGTTCTTCATCAGCACGCTGCGCTCAGCCATGATATGCTTTTGCTGGAAGGAATATATAGAAGTTAATATAACGCTGTAGTCATCACAATCAGTGGTACTCAAGTAAAAGTACTACCACAGTGTAGAAATACTATGTTACAAGTCTTGCATTCAAAATCTTACTTAAGTATAAGTATAAAAGTATTAGCATCAAAATATAGTTAAAGTATTAAAAGTACTTCTTGGACAGAATGGTCCCTTTCGGAGAGTTTATATTATTTATAGTATTATAAAAATATTATTACTAAAGCTTTAACACCTGAGCACCATTTTAATGTGACAGCTGGGGCCTATTTGAACTACTTTATGTAACGTTGGGTAGTTAAATATAGCACAGCATCATATTTTAATAAAGGATCACGTTATGTTTTTAAAATATTAATCTGTAATTGAGTAAAATATAATATAGTAAATATTTCCCTCTAAAATATGTAGTGGAGTATAAAGTAGCATAACATTGAAATACTCAAAATTGTAAAAAACTGTCTTGAGTAAATGTGCTTAGTTACTTCCACTGATCAAAATGACATTTAATATGATATGAAAACAAACCTCTTTCTTCTTCATGATGATTTTCTTCTGTAGCACTTTGACTGCGTAATATTTGGTAGACTCCTTGTGTCGAGCCAGCAGAACCTGTGATAGAGCAAACATTTGCATCAGTGACGGTGTTGCAGCCAGCATGATCGACATGATGGGCAGACAAGAGAAGTTAGTTACACAAGAGAAGTTGGACAGACTCACCTTTCCAAAGCTGCCTTTGCCGATGATTTTGAGATAGTCAAAATCACAGGGTTTGATCCTAATGTAGAGAAGCGAACAGAGGATTAGGATTTGTATTGACACACAATGAGGTGTGCATGTTTTACAAAATTGTTTATATTTAAAAGCGATTTTATAAGGCTACTTACTGAGTTTCCTCAGCCAGTGAACTTCGTGGATTTAGGAACATCTGTAAGAGATATAAAAAGGGGACATTTCTAAATACATTGCCAAATTTTGGAAAGGAAATGAGTGAAATAGTCAGTAAACAGTTTCTGCTTACCGGACTTTCAGGAAGTTCATCATCTTCAACCTCCTCGTTTTGATTCTCATCAATCTTCAGGAAGTTGTTAACTTCAACACTGAAAAAAAAAAAAAACATAGATAGAAACATTAAGAAACATTAAGATTCATTTTGATATCGGCTATTCAATTTTTACAACATTATGTTTGTATGTAAATGTATGTAAATGTAAATGTAAATGTTTTTGTTTTTTTAGGTTCAATATGTATGACTGCTTTTGAATTATTATTTTTTGCACAGTGAAATCAGCAGATCTAAAAGCGTTTGTTTGTGTTTCAAACATCCAGACAGGTTCAGGACATGGTCATCGACATGCAACAGCCTAACCTGTTTGATAAAAAGCTTAACCTCCTGACCCATTACAAGAGACGGCTCTGCGGGACACAGCAGCCCAGATCAGACGCCCTTTCCTTCAGGACCATCTGAAGGGGACACATGTAGCCAAGCGCGCAGGGTTTTTATTTCCACAGCAACAGACCCCACCCTGGGAATTCAGAACGCTGCGATGGGACGAGCCACGTATCATGTACTGAACTGAACTACAGGTTTATCCTCGTCTAGGGGACAGAGGGGATTTGCTGGAAAGGTGATTAGGCAGCAACAGTGGAGAGGTTGTTAACGGGCTCGTCATGAAAGGAGTATTCTTGCACCTGCTGGCTTCTTGGACCCAGATTATGCTTTTCACAGGATGTCCTGCCAAACTCAGGTGGCTAATTGGATTGGCCATTGGTCATGAATGGGCTAATGATTCAGAAATAAATACCAGAGGCAGGAAGTGACTGATGACCCCCAGAGAAAAGATTTATTGAATGATTGAAAAAGTTCTGGTACAGGATATAATATAAATCCTCCACACCAGACACTGCAACTGCATGATACAATATATTTTACAAATAATCACAAGTCAGCTTGATGATTATACAAAATCTCCTTTGTTGACCAGAATTTAAATAATTTTTAAGAGGAGTAAACTGAAAGAGCTCTTTCCGTTCTTTTAAAAGCACAAAATGTGAACACGGTTTTCTCTCTTCAGAGAATCCCTTTAGTAGAAGTCATTTCTTGTAGTTCCCTCTTAAATCATACCTATTCCTCCAGAAGTGGATGTCAGGTTCGGCTGTGATATTATATATTCTGTGCACAAGCTTATATACTCAATCATGTCACCTCTATGTCTCCTGTATACTAGGTCATTGTCTTTTTCTTAACATCTCATGATTATTTTGGTAGCTCTTCTCCAAACCTTTGCCAGTGTTTCTATATATTTAAATCTATAAAAAAGGACAGCAGATCAAACTTGCATCCAAATCTAACATATTTCCCCCCTCTCCTGGAATATCTTTTTAAGGCAAATACTCACTGTTGGCAGATATGTGGGGTAGACACCAGCTTCTGGATGAAGTCATTCAACCCCATTTTTCTCTCCTTGATGAAAGCTGCACAGGAGAAGAGACAATGGAAATACTTGATGTCAGTTTCATTCACCACACATAATGCAACTATTTTTTTCCTTCCATTAAAAAGAAGAAAATATCAGTGTTCAGCTGTAATCCGCTGTTGCTTCAGTTCCAAATATCCTGTTTTTGGGTAGGTTTGCGTGCTGTGTATGGACCTCTAATGCTGCGGGCTTATAGGTTATGTAACCACTCCAGGTCACTCATTCTGACACCAGTAGTGGAGCCAACAAAGCATTTTCCATCCTAGATTCTTATTACAATGTAAATAGTGCGTTTTGAGATTTTAAGGCAGATTTCTTTGAAATTTTCCATCAAAATTTCTCTAAAAAGTAGGGGGAAAAAATGCAATTTGCAATTAAGTGACAGCCATTCGTCTCACTAATGAACGCGCGTGTCAAATCAATGCGTTTAGTTCGCCTCACTGATCAATACATAAAGCAGCTTCGGTGATGGAGATGAAGAGTGATGAATGTTGTCGCTCACCGGTGAGAACGGTGACAATTCCCCTCATTTTGCAGTAAGTTAGATCACATCCAGCTTCAGTCACTGCCATGTTTATATCAACAAACAAATATCCAATAAAGAAGAATAAAAAACAATCAATAATAGTTCCCGTACGATCCTCTAGCCGTCAGTGAACACCGTGTCACGACTGTTCAAAACCCAGTAGAGCTCTAACGACTGTCCGCGATCGTGCCAGTGCTCAACTCAACTGCCACTGCCCACATCGCGCGAGCCAGCCAGTTTATATATATACTGAACACGTGATACTTTTTTTGAGGTGACGCCCCCTTTTCTTTTCTTTTTTTTTGTACGTCACCTGCGTAACCACGGCAACTGCGTGACATCGCGGGATTCCGCTGCAGCCATATTCTGCCTGCAGGAGAATGACGAGCGGAGAGCTGACTGCAGGGGAGGAGGAGGAGGAGGAGGAGGTGAGAGGAAGCACTCCCACCTCCTCCCCCGCCTCCTCTTCATCATTTTCTCTCAATGGAAGGCTCCCACTGACTGTAATCACCCATTCAAACGAGATGACGTTATTAAGAGAGGGGTAAAACAACTGCCATCACACGAGCACGAGCTGACTTTTTTCTGTTATCGTGACTGCATGGAGACACCCAAAATGTGCTGCATTGGCTGCTGTCTGCAGTCGTTTTATTTTGAAAGGACGTGGACACAATGTATGTCATGATTGCTGCATTGCCTGCAACATAGGTCCGAGCACTATATCAATATTATCAATATCGTGATATGAGATTAAATATTGTTTTAGATTTTGGATATTGTAAGATCTTAAGATGGCATAAGAGTTGTCTTTTCCTGGTTTTAAAGGATGCATTACAGTAAAGTGATGTTATTTTCTGAACTTACCCCTAGCTGTTTATATAATAGTATGCTATTTATTATTTGTCATTATATCCATATGACTGATGATTATTTATCAAAAATATCACTGTGTAAATATTTTGTGGAATCACCAATGGTCAACTACAATATTGTAGCAATTTCGAGGTACTTGGTCAAAACTATTATTATGATATTTAATTTTCTCCATATGGCCCAGCCCGACCGCAACAGCTGCAGGTTCTGACCCTGGTACTCCACATACAGGCAAAAGAAATGCATGATAAATACATCAGCTCAACTCAACTTTATTTATTTATATAGCCCGATTTCATACAAACATGCAGCCCAAAGTGCTTCACATAGAAAAAAAAAAACAATAAATATATATTTTGCAAGACTCAAAATTACAAAAATAAAATGTGAAAAATCTATTAAAGTCAATAGAATAATAATAAAATAAACACCAGGGCTAAACATTTTATTTATTTATTTTAAACCAATGATTAAAGCTTAAAAACGTTAATATAAATTAAAAAGCAGATTAAAAAGGTAGCTTTTTATTTTCCTTTTAAAAATACAGAGAGAGTTTGACATTCTTTGTGCTGCACAGACAACCCATCTATTTAAATCCATGCAATTTCCAGAATTCTCCAGAAATGCTTTGCATTTAAAATATTTACATTTCAGTGGCTGATTATGTCAAGGGTATAAAGGTGACTTGGCATGACAGACTTATATAAATTCAGAGCAATGGCACTTGACATCATGCCAGTCTAATGCAGTGATCAGTCCAGCTGTCATAGATGTGCTCCAGTAACCCTGCAGGTTACATAACTGTGCCACAATGCAGATACCATCCTATCTAGTATCTGTTGATTAAAGTGTTGTTTGGTCACTTACAGAGCAATGGCTGTCTATTAGTGTTTTTATTACACTGAATATCAGAGGAAATATTGTAAATTGTTACCCTACTAGACTTATTTGAGAGGCTGAAGTTGATTTACAGATAAAGACATTCATATTCTACCACCTAAAACTCTAAGTTGATTAGTTGATTAGATTCAAACAATTTTTCAAAATTAATTCATAATTCAAGCCATTTTTCAAGCTAAAAGTATAATAAAAGGCCAAACATTCTCTGTTTCCAGCCTCTCAAATGTGAGGATGTGCTGCTTTAACTGAATTTCTTTGGGTTTTGGACTTTTGGTCTGACTTTTTGGTCAAACAGCAACAGAATTGGTTAATCCTTTCGTCAATAAACAAAAAACGGGAAAAATGCCCTTTTATAATTTCCTACAGTCCAGAGGAAGTTTTTAAATGTCATGTTCAGTCCGACACTCAAAGATATTCAGTTTATTATCAATTCTAACAAAAATTTTAATTGATGAAAGTTGCAAACTGATCGCTACAGCTTTACTACAAATTCAGAGTACCTACAAATTCAAGGACATGGAGGGAGTTTGGGAGGACCAAATCTAACCAGCTACTTAATTTCACCTAAAATAAAGACTAAACAGACTGCTGCACAACAATCATGTTGCTGTATGTGGGAATAGAGAGGCAAACCCCACACATTTTTGGGGAATGTCATAAATTCCACTCAATATGGGAAAATGTGCATTTTACAATTACATGTATTCTGGGATATGCAAAGCTACATACCTTGGAAATATAAATGATTACATCACTGATAATGATATTTAAACAAGATGTTATTGATCACTAGTAAGAAGGCAATAAGGAATTGACTGAAGACTGAATGCCCTTTGGAACAATTTGTATGAGAGATTTATTCTATGGAAAAAATTACCTTTCAGTTTAGAGTGAGAGAAAATGTTTTTGTTAGTAAATGGAAGAAATGGATGATTTATGTCACAGTGAAAAATGCTTATGGACTAACTTATACATTTTAGGATACTGGATTTTAAACGCCGTTCTTTGACAATGGGGAATTGTAACACTGGCTGTTTAGTTTCTGTTTTTCATTTCTGTTGTTTATTTGTGTTTCATTCTAATTGTAAGACAGTCACAAATTAACATACACAATATTTTGGTTGTACGCACCAACTCAATATTAATGAAAGTTTCAGGAGGAAAATAAAGGATCTGAGTACTTGTTCCACCACTGTTCTCATAAGCATCTACTTTGGTCTCCAGAGGTTCTTTCATCCATCAGAGGGGAACTCCTGGGTTTAGTCCCCACTTTGACATGTGACAGTCCTGCATAATTTAAAGGAAGTGAGACATCACAGGACCAGTTTGTTCTTGGGAAAGAGGAAGTGCCTTATCTGTGGCGTGGGCTGCAGAGCCAGCCGGCAGCCTGTCATGTCCTGCTCTGGAAGCTACCTGAGCAAACAGGTCAGCTTCAGCTCTGTTACTCAAAGAAGGTGCTGGAGAGCAAAACACAGCTGCTTGAAGATGTGTTTCCCCTTTTTCTAAATGATGTGTTTATGAGTAAGAAGTGAAGACGCTCACTTTCACGTCTGATTAGTCTTCTCTGTCGTTATATAGAGAGGTTATCTGTCCTAGAAGGTTTCAGATGGCCACAAATTAACTGAACATGCTGGATTTTGGTACCTCTTACAGTTTCTCGATGAATGTGCCAGATGAATCAGGTTTTTATTTAGCACCTTCTCAAAAGCTGCCATGCTTTCCGTCGCTCTGTCCAACCGTGTGATTGATGCTGAGCAGACAGGCAGCACTTCTGCCAACAGATCCGGTAAAAGCCTCCCCAACCCTCATCAGGTGCCATCGATCATAACTCCCACCCTTAGTGTGATACCACTTGTGCCACTTCATTAGAGGCTTTTTTCTTTTTTTCAGACATTTTTTAGATATCTTTCAGACATTTTTCACATCTTTTTTTTGGAAATCTTTGACACATAGCCAAGCATCCGATTTCCCAAAAAGTAAATACCTGACAATTTTTTTAAAATCCAGAAGGTTGTTTAATACCACTTACTGTTCTTAAAGTATTATCCTTTAAATTGCAATAGCCAATCTTTTCGGACAATTTGGGGGAAGCAAAAACAAGTTGTGCACACAACATTGACATATCATCAACTTTTAAATGAATATGTTAGCAAACAGTTGCTTATTTACACATCTAGCTGTTACAGAGCAACATTATCATTCATTTGTAGTTGTGTTTCTGTCCAATATTCTCTCCTCTTTTAACTCTGTTTTTGGTCTCCACCAACTCCTGAATTAATTATCTGTCGCTTTAGCTGACAGCTAAATGTTCTACTATGTTCACTATACCCTAACTCTGTCTGTTTGCTACTGAACAGGTAGTGCACAGTGGTTTTTTACATGTTTTCTTTTTCTGAAAACAGCTGCCTGCTCTGGCTGAGAGCGACACTATGAGAGTAAAGCTAAAGAATGAGCTGAAACTCACTATAAAGCTTTGTAAAGCCCAGAGGAGCTGCTGATTGAGGTGATAATTCTCTGTAGGTTTCACCTCTTTCATATTGTCACATTGTTTTCACATTGTCATTTGATACATTGTGATTATGAAAATACTAATTATAACCAATTAAAGACTTTTCTAACCAACTGGATGAAAAAACGCACAAAATATGGCTGTCTTGGTTTGGATTTTTGGAAGGAATTATCAGTGAATACCAATAAAACTGATAAAGTGTTTGTATTGTGGGTAATGTTGTGAAAATTGAGCAAGGAGATGTCATTTTCAGTGTTCCAGTTTCTAGTGTTGCTAAATGACCTTCAGTGTTTTTTAAAGATTGCCAGGTAGGTTTTTTTATTCGTCAGAAAATTGGACGCTCAACTCTGTGACTCGATTGTAATACATGAAACTAGACTTCTTCCACCTGCCTTGCCTGCAGTGTAGTGGGTAGGAGGCAGAAGGTGGTTGAATGAGTCCTCAGTGACCAACTGCAGGGCTGTCGGGAAGGCTGTCAGCTAATGAGCATGAAAGATCTTCACTTACAATGTTGACCGTCTCTGAAGAGCGATCACGGCCTCGTGTGTTTCACACCCACACAGTTATGCCAACTTCATCAGCCTCTGATCTCACTGGAGAATAGATCTCTGCTAAAATCACATCTGGAGAATTTGTATATTAAGAGTTCCTGTTTTTTTGTGTGAGCTCGGCATCCTCCTCTCGCACTCTTGGCACTTGGCATTACTCATACAGAGAGCCGCAGAGATGCAGGCCGGAAGTTTGACACTGTCGCAGTGCAGCCTGGGAGCAGGTTTTGGCTCATGAAAACAGAGTTAGATTTACGCTTTCGTCTTTGTTTCTGTCCTGAAATCCCAGGCAGGAGATGATACGTGTTTTTTGTTTTTGTTTTTTCCCCCATTCTCCACGGGGGATTAAATGGCTGCTCATACGCCTGCTTCATCAGATAAAAAAAAAATAAAAAAGTGTTTGCTCTCTTATGTGATGACTCACACGGCTGCCAAATTATGAAGCATTACTTTCATTTGCTGCCAAGAAAGTGGCATGTGACTGCTATTACTGTTATACTATCATGCTGGTAATAAGACGAGCTTTGTCCTGACGCAGCCTGGTATTGCCTCCAGCCTAAAACAACTTCTGCTCTGCTGGATGTTACTCTGGTGCTGCATGTGACACTGACAACTATAACAGTTCAGTGAAAAAGGAAGCAGATAAAAAAAGACAGAGAAGCCTCAGTGAGAGCACCAGACTGTCATTCACTAACTGCAAATGAACATCATGAATCAGAGGACAGTGGTGACTTCTTTTTTCTCTGTTCACTTTGTGATAATATGAAAGCAATAAGTGGCTTGACATGTGGAAAAACATTCCAACCCTTGTCTATGCGGTGACCCTGCTTATGGAACATCAATATTACCCTCTATAGCAGCACACAGACGGGCCTAATAATCACATTCATTTGATCCAGTTTGAGTGTCGATTGCCCCGCTAATCCAGTGTAAAACCTCATGAGGTCAAATTATCTCTGTGAGATATTCATCTGGAAATCATCCTCTGAGAAGCAACTGGAAACCAAGCCAATTAGTGAAATGTGTGACGTGATTTAGACGATGACAACGCGCTGCATTGTTTTACCAATTTGAGCAGGGTGCCTATTAGTGGCCTGGCATACCTGCAACCTCGTCAACAATGAATAAACAAAATGTGGAGGATCGGAAATGAGGCGTCGTTGTCTCACTTTAATTGAATTCCAGCAACTGATGTCATTGTGGATTTTTTCAGAGGAATTTCCCAAACAACTAGCATTTTATTTTCAGTTTGAAAATGAAAGCTCAGGGAGTGGAGCATTTATTCAGTCAGGTGCAAGGAAATGTCAAGGAGAGAAGTTTCCAGTAATCTGATTCAGTTGGTTAAAATCTGATCCAATCACATGCAAAGTATATTAGGTCTTCTACGGCCACTCATGATGGTCCTAATCAAAACAAATACCTACAGAGTTTTTCCTGACCATAATGAGCGAAGCAAATACATCCAGTTTGGTGACAGCCTTAAAGGAAAAAATAGGTTTATTAATTGTATTTTGTTTAACCTTTATTTACCAGGAGAGTTCCATTGAGATCAAGAATCTTTTTTTTTCAAGGGAGACCTGGCCAAGACGTGCAGCAGCACAAATAAAAAACCTATAGCTACAGACAGAAAACACACAAAAAGGAGACAAATATTAAAAGGAACCAAAAATCAAGCACAGGGATAAGAGACAGTTTCGTGACCAGCTGAATTAAAAAACATTGACATTTTAAGGAATCTGTCTCTAATTATTTAATTTTGGATTTAAAAGCATTCAGCAATATCAATTCATTGAGTCTGAAGTCTTTCTGCAACAGATTCCATGCCGAGGATGCAGAAAAAACACAAATGTCCTTGTTGTTTGGGACAGAAAGCATAAAGGAGTCCTGAAAAACCAAAGAGTAGTTCCTGCGTGATGAAGACGCATATGTAGGTAGTATGGGAGCAGACCAAGAATTGCGTTATACTGTATATAAAGGTGCTGTCGAGATTTAGATGAGAAGATCAATACCACTCTCATGTCTGTCCATCGTGGGAGAGGTCCTCAGTTGCTGTTCCTGAGGTTTCTTCAATTCACTGTTCAAGGTTTTTATGAGGGGAATTTTTCCTAATCTGAAGCGAGGGTCGGACAGATCGTGTCGTATGCTGTACGGATTGTGACGCACCTTTATATTGGGCTATATAAATAGAATTGACTTGACTTGAAGGTACAGCTCGCAGAAAATGGAAATGTACAGTACAGCCAAATATCTACAAAAAAACTAAGTATAAAAACAAGAAGTTGCGGTTTCTGTGCTTGACGATTTCTTGGCCTGGGCACAGTATCTTCCTTGTGGGTATCACATGAGGTTACCATGCAACCAGCAAAACAGATGAAACATTAGAGCTATAACTTGGTAATAAGTGAGCTTTAGAGGTGCTGGTAGGCTTATTTTGTTACGTCTGAACAGAGCGAGGCCAGCTGTTTCCCCCTGTATTTGAGTATTTATGCTAAGCTAACCATCTGCTAGCTCTATCTTCATATTAACAATACAGACATGACAGGTGTTAAAATGGTCCCATCTTACTCCTTTCAAAAAAGCAAATAAGTGCATTTCCCAAAATGTAGAACTATTGCTATACGGTTTAGGGGCGAGTAGAAAAGAGGAAAAATACTTTTTTCACTCTTAGCCCTGCCTTTCTATCCTTATAGGTTTTTTTTAGGCTATCACTGAATGCCAGAATCATCCGATCCTTTCAGCCCTGGTTACAATGTCAAGCCCTGGCACTGGCTTTTATCCTCTCAGGTGACAAATGAGATGAGGAGCAGGGGTGCTGCAGGCAGGAGGAGCTGAAAGAGTATCTGCGTTACAAAATTAACCAGACAATGCAAAGCAAAGACGGAGGAGAGGGGGATGAAGCCTTTTCAATTTGGTATTGAGTTGTATGTGTAGCCAAAAAGCAACCTAATCAGTGGCAATGACGTCAAAGCAAGCAGAGGGAATGCAGATAGCTGATAAACAAGTCATAAACATGTAACATGAGTCACATGATTTACTAAGCAAAAAACAGTATAATATTTAGACGATTGAGCTGTTGGATCTACCCACAAAAGAGGGAAAAGTTGCACGTCTCAAGGTGCATCCTCCTCTGCTGTGCTGCTGGGAGGCTGCACATTTAGTCTCAGAACACAGACAGTGAATTAAAGGAGCGCCTACCTATGAAGGATCTCTTGCCGGTCTTCATGTTCTCCTAAGTGATTATATTCACTGTCGTGCACAGGGTCTCTGGTGGATGACCGTCTGTCTGCTGCAGAGCGTCCAGGTGATGGAGTGCATGAGAGAGATGTGGTCCTCCTTTATATATTCCTCCCTCCTCTCCTTCTCCGTCTTCTTTTTCAATGGCTCTCACTGCAGCTCTGGTCGGAAAAGCCTTTTGATTCACAGGCAAAACAACTTTCCCCTCGGCGCACTTTCCCTCCTGCCTCTGCTGTTTCTTCCTCTTACCGCCCTGCCTGCGCTGAGACCAAATAGCTGAAACCAAAGATCTGTGACGCACCTGCTTCTCCTCCTCCTCCTCCACACACCCCCACCCTCAGCTGTTCTTTTATCTACCTGGAGAGAACAAAACAAAAGCAGGTGTCTGGTTACAGCTCCCCTGAGCGTGGGAGCCCCGCCGGAGGGGAAACCAGTCTCCATGACACGGGAACCACCTGAGGAATACAGGGAAGAGACAGAGATGTGTTTAAATCGGCTTTTAATTGGTCACTGCTGCACAGGTGATGTTTAGCCTCCTCTCTACCTCCTTCATTGACTGTCTCTGAGGAGTTAAGGTGGTAAAATCATCCGGTTAGTCACACTGTTGCCTTGTTAGCGGCCTGCCCACTCGGGTTGTAGGCCAGTAGATACAATAAGTGCTGTGAGGGGATGAAGGGGGGGGGGGGTGACATACTGTACAGCAGCAGCATCATTGATGAGTTGGGCTGTTAGTCACACAGAGAGGTGCTACGTTGAATTATGGTTTTGCTTTGAAAGGGAACTACAATCATATCTAATTTACATGGATGACAGGATGAGATGAATCCATTACTTAACTTTGCAACCTGAACAGCGCGACAGACTCAAGAAAGACACATTATAATTTCAAACAAATTGGGTATTTGCTGCATTGCTGTTGCTTTTTATCATAAGGTGTTTATGTTATATTGTCAACCCTATGAGCTAACTCTGGTGCTGCACGTGCCACTGGAAACTATAACAGTTCACTTAAAAGGAAGCACATTAAAATAGACAGAGAAACCAGAGCTCCAGACTCTCATTCACCCACTGCACCCCGATGAGCTAAAAAAAAAAAAAAGAAAAAAAAAAGGGCAATGAAATAATAGCAAATAGTGTATTGAAGATGTCATTGAGTGCATTGATTCAGCTGAGAACTGCAGCAGCATGGCAGGTTACGTATACAATTTAAAATACAAAGCAGCAGTACTTACAGATGGGTGAGAAATGAATTGGAGACAGTACAGCTGAATAGGGTAAAAATGTAACTAATAGATATCACCATGAAACTTCCCCACTTGATTACTTACATTGAGATCATTCTTTTTTTGCATTAGTTTTATTTTACTGAAATGTTATGTCTAATTATGCAAATGAGGCATTATCTAATGCTAACTTTTGGTGAATTTAGGAGAAATCTACAGATACAAATAGACAAAGTAAGTCAAATAAACACCTAAATGTGTATTTTGGTAAATAACAAACATTCACTGGTTCCAGGTTCAGTTTTATGTCAATGTAAACTGAATAAACCAAGCAACAAGCAATGTGAGAATCTGGGCTCTGAGAATCTGTGATTGACATATTTCAGTATTATGACGCTATTTAGAGGAGACCAAATTAAATGTACCCTTACTTCTAATAAAATGACAGATTTCCTTACAATTACAATACAATTCATTAAGATAACTTAGGTCTAGTCGTTTTAATAAACACATTAAAGAGACAGTGAAAAATTATCGTTTCTTGCAGCACTAATGTGGAAAACAATAAAATGTTGTCCGACCAAGACCATAAAGTGGAGGGAAAACCCAAATGAAATACACAGAGTGGCAGTCTCAATATCTTTTGTCTTGTTCTAAATTGTACTTAGGTTTCAGTTTGTGTTTGCACCCAAAGCCAATCCCACAAAGTGTTTTCATAAACTCTCCCTCTAAAAGCAGATGGTCTAAAAATGTATCGCATGTGCTCATCCCATCCTGCTGTCTTCTACAGATCTGCACCTGTGCTGTGTTTGTTCACCACTTTCCTGCTTCAGCATTATTCAGCCATATCATAACCGCTAAGTCAACCCTGAGGAAGGGAAGGACAAATAGCTGGTGAGTGAGGAGGCGAGGGATTGGGATCAGTCTGTCTGTACAGTAGGTCAGTCTGCGGACAGCCCGGCTCACCTGCTGCTATCTTTAACCTGATTAGCAGCGGGTCATGTTGGAGAAGGATCTGGTAAGGCGGCTGGTTCCTATGGAAATCTAATCCAAAACAAGTCTTTCTTGTTCATTCTCTAGAAAAAATGGATTTTGTACAATTTCAGGGATGTCAAAGAGAAACCTGAGTCTCTGTTTGAGAGCCACCCACGGGGTAAGGGTGGATTTAAAGGGATGCTCTCGAGACATGCAAGAGCTTATCACCCGCTGCCACATAAATAGAAAACAAGCTGGGACACTTTAGTCGTCTTAAGAACCGTGTGATCCTAAATGTGAAATGTTGAGTCACACTTGCCGCGGACAGAGAGGAGATGCACAATGTCCGAAAGATCTTTGTGAATCTTCGCTGTTCGTTTTTCATTGCTGCTGTTTTCTGCTCAATCTACGACTGGGCCTTTTTTTTTTTCACGCATGACAGAATAGAAGCACAGGTGTAAATAATAAGATGAATGATGGCTGAATTCCATTTAGCTGCTTCAGTTACAGTGTCCTGGTGACAGTCACGCTGTTGCTCTGTCGTGGTTTAATGGGACTCTTTAGTAGAACGGAGCCTTACTTACTGTTATTAGTAACACCTGTGCTTTATCTATGACACATCAAAGTGTGTGCTTATACACAAAGACCTGCAAGTTAGCCTGGGCAAATATAGCTACTTAAAAACTGAAATTATGAAACATCTACATTGACATCTATAAAGAACAGTTTGTAATCTGTGAAACGGTCAATATTTGTCTAATTCTTGACGTATGATGTTGCTGTGGTGATCAGGTTTCTGCAAGAATTAACAGGTCGAGGTCAGTGAGGCTCATGGTTTATTCCCTGATTTGTAGCATTTTTTTTCATTTATTTTGCCATCCTCTGACTTTCATGCGGCGCCACCACCAGGTTGACATTTGTGGTTTTGAGGAAAATGTCTCGATAACTATAAGATGGATTGCCATGAAATTTGGTAGACACATACATGTTCCCTTTGGGATGAACTGTAATCACTTTACTATCCCCTGACTTTTCATCCAGAGCCAAAATGTAAATGTCCAAAACGTTGCTTTATGACCAAATACCTACAAAACGAATGACATTCCCATCAGCTCTACTTTGTATTCAGAGATCATTTGCAAATGTTAGCTTGCAAACAATAAACGCTATGCTTGCTAAACATCAGCATGTTAGCATGGTGATTGTTTGCATGGAGTTAGCATTTAACCTTTAAGTAAGTTAAGGAAACAAAAACTATGTCAAATAATATAAAGCAAAACTGAATGTTTTCAATTTAAACTTGACATAATGGGGCAGTATGTATAGTACGTCAGACTTTATTTTGTGGCTCTTGGCGAGCTGTACTTATTTACTTGCATGTGAGATACGCCTGCTGGTAATTTCACAGGCTTAAAAGGAGACAGTATATTTACCAGCACACATTAGATGCTTAAATTTTCTCCCCACACCACTTTCAGCAAACAGACCCTCATAGCCACTTGAGAGATGCTCGCTAATAGGAGTGAGACAAGATAAGTGCATTCCCAAATCCCTCTGTCACTTAAAAACTCTGTGTCAACCACTTATCTTTATGGTACGAAAAACGGGTTTGTAAAAACACAGCAAAAAATAAAGCGTGTTATTCTCCGATGGGATTAATCACATGGCTGGAGTTGTCAGTAAAACAAGGTTCAACTCAATATAAACAAGTGTAGTCAGAGTTATAGCAAAGAACCCAAACTCTGCACCCGACAAAGTGCCACTCAATGTACTGAAAGACGTGAGGAAGGAAAGTTTAGGCCGACTGTTGCATTGCACTGTTAAAAATGTGGCGGCTTCATTTGAGTCAGTAATGAGGACACAGCGCTTTGCTTGGATTATAGTAGGGCATCTGGCCAGTCTACCCCCAAGGACAGAGCAGGATGGAAAATCTAATATATAAAAATAGCCCACTCACTCCAACTCACTTGCATGTAATCTCAGAAGTCCCGTACTTTTTTATTTTTTATTTTTTATTTTTATACAGGTCAGTAAAACGGTGACTCACATTGCATCACACAAAAAGATCAGATCATTAATGTCCCCGCTTCTCGTTAACCTGATTTATAATCTCTCCGCTAGAAATGTTATTATCTGCCAATTCCATAAGGATAGTTTATTGTATAAGTGCATAAGAGGAGTCTGAATGTGTGTGCGCGTGTGCTTGCATACATGCATCTATAACTCTGCACATGTGCACGCGTGCAGTGCTGCCGACCAGTGAGCGGGATGAGTTTAAATGTCTATCATAAATGCTTAGTGCGAGGAAAGTTACACAACACCTCTCGTGTTCTCCCCTAGCTTCTGCGCTACTAAGGAGGATTACAGGGATGTGGTGGGATACTGGGAATGATGTGAGTGAGTGTGTGAGAGTTTAGAGCACATACTTTAGGGTATTAACCAGTAAATAAAGGCTTTTCCCAGAATCTGAGGGATTACTAAACTACCTATGTATAAGGGACGGGATGGGATTGAGATGGGGTCATCCCTACAGTATGTTCCCAGGGTCCTGATACAAACTAACATTGTAAGAGATTGTTAAGTGTTATCCTTGTCGTTCCAATGTCAAAGGAACGGAGGGAGATGCACGTTTCAAATACAGTTTGAATGGTAAAAATCTCTTGAGCCACTGTGGAGATGTCAATGTCTGAAGTCAAGAAAACTGTCTTGCCTGCAAATTTGAGGCCATCGGTTTCATATATAACATCCGTAGGCTGTAAACTGTAGATGGTGGGCTTCAACATATCTGACCCAGGGAAAATACACTGAACATTTGACCTAGGGAAAACATATTGCTGATCACATAAACGCTCTTTGAAAGCTCTCCTTATTGTGTCATATTTAGAGGATTTTGAGGTGGGGAACATAGGACCCTGGGAATGTAGATACGCTGCTGCTAAGCTACACGCTAAAGAGTGGTAGCTACAGTTTATGTTAATGTACAGAGTCTACAGCCATGCCAGTTAGGCTCAGCGATGCTACATGCTAACATCAGCGGGCTAACATCATGCTTCCATGACAATACAAATAATATATAATATAATTGTTATGTTCACCATCTTAATTTAGGATGTTAGCATGGTCACCTTTTGCTAATTAGCACTTAACACAAAGTACAGCTAATGTTTATTCAGATATTTAGTCGTATTGGACTTTTGCTCTGACGATGACGCTAGAGGAAAAGTCAGGGGATCAAAGTTATTACAGTTCACCATGAGGGGGACATGAATATCTGAACCAAATTTCACCGAAATCAATCCAATAGGTGTTGAGATAGAAGGCATGTGGCTCTGTTCAATAATGTTTTGAAAATGTTTCGCTGCTCATCCAATAGACTTCATCAGTTCTGTGTCACATTTCCTATTTTTGGAGGAAGATTTAATCCTGTTTAGACTGTCCTGACACTGTTTGTACTTCTGTCTACCCTGTCTAGGGTAACATTCTGGAGACAAATACTTTTTTTTAGTAGTTAGTTAGTTAGTAGTAATCATTTAAGTCATTTATTAGCAAGCAGAAATGCTAAAAAAAAAAATACTATTTTATTTTATTTTAAATATTATATTAAATGTGTACGATGCAATTAATCTATAGATTGATCAGAAATAAAAAACAATCATTAGTTGCTGCCCTAATTACTGATTACTTAAAATTTTTTGGCCATTAAAAATGGTCATATTTAAAAAGGTCAAATATCTGCAACAAACAAATATATACAGCCTGCACAACTTCAGCCAAAGAACATCTATTCCAGTATTGTTTCAAATCATTGGAAACACTGTATTGGGTAATTACCCCGTTGGTCGGTATGTTTAGTATGTGTTGAGGTAAGTAGTCTGGTATGTGGCAGGAATGTAAGTGCGAGTTTGTGTGTAAGTATGTGTGTAACTGGGTGTGGACTCCGAAACCACCTGTCAAAGTTTTTTTGATTCAGGTGACGCACATCTCGTCCTGTTTGTTCAGACTGAAGTCTCCTCACATCAGTCTGTAGTGTTTACTGTGTGTCTGTAGGAAATTGTTCTTCATCACCAACCTGCAGTCCCGAGCTCTGAAAAACACAGCAGAGCCAGTTCACGTATTTAAAAAAAAGCACCAAAACAGTAAATGTTGTTTAAAAGATAAGATGGAGACTCACAGTGAACAGAGCTCCTGCATCAGATAAGTGAGAGTTCTGTTTTAATTCAGCAGCCTGTGGTCATGTTTTTTTTTGGCATCACTATAATGAGTTTTCTTCAAAAGAAGGTAAGAAAAAGTGCAATAGTTTATGAACTACTAATCAATAAGGATTTTACATTAATAGGAGGATTTGATTTGTTTTGTCTGTTTTGAATAGTTGAATATCTTTGAGTTTGTGGACTGTTCATCGAAAAAAATAAGCTTTTTAAAGACGTCACCTTGAGGTTGTGATGTGCAAATTTCTCAAAAATCATTTCAAAAATCAAACAGTTACTTGAGATAAAAAAAAAAATTGTCTGTTTCATTGATAACATGACTGAAACTATTACTACTGGACTACTACTACTACTTTATAAATGTAATTATTTTCTTGATTATTTGTTTGTCTATGAAATGTCAGAAAATAGCAAAGAAAGTCCATTAGAATTTCCCACAGCTCAAGGAAACGTATTCAAATAGCTCAATAGTTTACAATAGTTTACTTTCACATATGACAAAGAAATGCAGCAAATCTTCACATTTGTGAAGCTGGAATGAAAAATAACAATTAATTGATTATCAAATATGTGCGGATTAATCTTCGACTTATCGTTGCAGCTCTAATTACATAATATAATGTTATTATATATTAAATAAAAATAATATATATAATGAAGCCAATGAGTCCTGCGGAGGAAGAATCCATTTTTTGGACACTATTTGCTTATTTGGTCATTTTTCTCAGTTGACTCTTTTATGTGTTTTACATAACGTTTCTGAATGAGCGCTCTTCTTCTTCTTCAGCGTTTAATTTGATGGATGCACCGCACACTGCAAATGCAGCAAATCTTCACATCTGTGAAGCTGGAATCAGTGAATGTTTGGCATTTTTGCTTGAAAAATGAGTAAAACAGTAAATTGATATTCATGATAGTTGCAGGTTAAACTACTATTTATCGTTTGCAGCTCTAACACAATATCAACATTATAACATTTAAACAAAATACCTAGAATGTCCCAAACAACAGGAACAATGTAGCAAAGTTGCCAAGAAGTCAATGTTGGCCCTGGAAATGTTTAATTTACAGCTTGAGATGAATGTCAAACACAGAAGTGCTGCGTCAGTGTGCAGAGCTTTTTAATCCAGATGTTACATGTCCACTGGGCATTAGATGACATCACTGCTGCTGGGAGAGATCAGAGGAGGAGGATTACATCAGCCTGCAGCCCGGAGTTTAATATTTATGAGCCTGTCCACCATGATGACACAGTTAGTGGGAAAAGCTCTGGAGAAAAGAAAGAGGGAGCAGGTGCAGTCCTTCAGCAGCAGTGTGTGTCTGTGTGTGTGTGTGTGTGTGTGTGTGTGTGTGTGTGTGTGTGTGTGATAACGTGCGATCTGACTCTACTTTTAGATCAGCTTTATTTCTGCTTTCACTATTTTCACCGGATAAGTTTGAGAAATCCTTTGAATTATTGTTAGACTAAATTAAGTATCATGATAACTTTGATATCTTTTACTTGGTGAAATACAAACACGTTTTTTTTGTTTCTTTATTCAAACAAGAGCTAAAGCTACTAGTTGATCAACAGAAAAGTAATCAACAATCCTTCAATCAACTTCCTTGTTCCAGCTTGAGCGGATTTGCTGTTTTTTATTATATATGTTTGTAAACTGAATATGTTTTGGTTTTAGACTATATATATGTTGATTATAGTCAAAAGAAGAGATTTTAAAGACACAACCTTGTTTGTTATTTTCTCACATTTTATAGACAAAATCACAAATTGATTGCAGACCCAGTTTAAACATAAGCAGCCATATAAAAACTTTGCAGAAATAAAGTAGTATGACATTGGATAAGTTATAACTTAAATATCTGATCAAATAATGCTAATTTCCACAACTAAGACACATTACTGTACAGGCTCAAAAAGTTTTACGGTTTGATACCCAACCGAGGCTCTAACTAACGATTATTTCCAATGAATTGATTCCCAAGCTGTCATGTTCAAATGTCGTCTGACCAACAATAAAAAAACTCAAAGGTTTTTATAAAAAACTAAAACAAAGCTGGAAGCAGTCAATTGTTTGCTTAAAAACTTAAATGATGAACTGCTGCAGGGTGACTTTCTGTCAGTTGACTTATCAATTAATTCAAAGTAATATGTTTACACAGTAAATTATTGCCTGATTTTAGCAGCAGGGGCTTAAAAATAATCATTTATAATTCATACTTGAAAAACTTTATAATAACATAATTTCATTTCCGGCAATGAAAAGTTACAGTTTATCAATTATCCCTTTAATAATGAATAGAAACATTCAGAGCAGCTTTTCCTGTAAGAGGATGTAAGTCAAGCTTTAGGTTTAATGATTTTTTTTAAAGATTTATTTAAAAAAGGTGAAAATAGTCTTTTTTAAATCAACTTATCTCCCCTGAAAAAAGGTTTGGAGCTCATATATTTTGACCGCTCTCCTCCCTCTTGTCGGAGTTTGTCATGTAACATCCAGAGAGGAGAGGCTCTAAAGAAAGAAGCTGTGGGACATAAGTGCAGCACTAAACCCAAACTTTAAATCCATGCATTTAGTGCAGAGACACATGGAGGAAACATGAATTAGTGAAAATAGCAGCAGCACCCGTCACTTGGAGAGAATTTGTTTCTGTTTGAGAAGATTTTAGCTAAATCCTTGTGGGTGGAGACAGTATTTCTGACCATAGGGCTGAAAGACTGATTAGTTTTATTAAAATGTCTGTGAATGAATTCAACACTGGATTACATTCATAAAAAGACAACTTTGTTATCAACAGTATTCATCCTGTCAACAGGGCACTGGTTTGAAATACTTGGATAAATGTGCTAATTTTGGTGAAAAAATTAATAACCCTCTAACCCTAACCCTAACCCTAACCCTTTCTCCTCTCTTCCCTATCTTTCTCGTTCTCCTCCCCTCCCTCTCTATTGATATGCATTCATGTCCCTTAAATGCCTGTTACTAACTCACCATCCGGGGCATCATCCTCTCTGTGTCCCTTATCTGGCAGGTTACCACTATTAAAGATTACTTTTAGACCGCGAATCGTGGCTGCACCTGTTGCCCTGGTCCTGCCTGACACC
>CALSBV010011158.1:1191931-1223312 GCA_943590825.1 Bovichtus diacanthus | reverse complement strand
TTTATTTTATTTATTTTATTTATTTTATTTATTTTATTTATTTTATTGCTTTATTACTTTATTTCATTTGATGTCTTTAGTATACTGTCTGTTGCCTTGTCGGAGGAGCCTGGGACTTTTCATTGCCAACAACTACTCTGTAGCTTTTGTGCATGTGACAATAAAGCCTATGAATCTTGAATCTTTGAAATTGAGTGGCATCTATCTGAAACTTTCAATTTGAACTTTATTGTCCCTGAAGGGCAACAGACACAGAAAACCTGGAAAATCTACAAACATATGCTACATAAAACATATATGAAGTGTATGACATCTCTGCTAAACCCCATACAGAACTTTAAATAAAACACGGTGTTCATGAAAGTGCCAAAATAACTTAACTAATTGTTATTTGCATAATTGTGGCACTTAATTTAAATGGGAAATTTGTCATCTTTTAAAGGCAATAACCCTTATGCGACACACATTCACACACACAAATCCAGCCATGCTAGTGTTACCATAAATAAATGTCAACATTTCCGACTTTCTGCTTTTCCTTTTTATTTATCTATATTTATTTAGTGATGGATGTACTACATGCATTAAATTCAAGGGACAACATGTTGACGTGAGAACACTTCTGGTCCCAGACAAAAATATTCAACATAAAATGACGTGCAAATGTATGAACAGAAAGAATTAATAATACTAAACAAAAGCCATCCTGCAGCAAAAAAAAGTACAAACTATCAATAATTATAACAATAATAAATAACAACAAATCTTATTGAAATAACCTTTTTTTTTAAGTTGATGACTCAATAAAATGTTCATAAGTAAATCACATTTACCGGTTTTGATGAAACCAGGAGATAATCCATTTTATGTCTTTGTTTTAGTGGAAAAGATATTATACATGGTGTGATATTGATGCTACATTTAAATGACAAAACTTTGAAGATTTTAAAAGCTGTAACCTTCATACCAAAAACATTGTTTAAGGGGATGTGATTTCGTGTTCGCAGGCGATGATAGAGTAAACACTTCAAAGGCAGGTCATATTCTGTTAATCATTGTGCTTTTTTCCCCCAGTGTACCTGCAGCTTCGAGCTCTTTGTTTTTTTCTGTTGGTTGGCTCATGTTTCTGTGAAAACCTGAATATCAAAGTCGTGACTGCCCAACCTCTTTTGTAGCTGACAAAAGGTTGTTTGATCAGCATTTGACCTGGCATGATCCACCCAGAGGTTTTAAATCCTTTTACACAATGTATTCACATGACATCCTTCTATATTCTCTTCTACATTTACAGTTAGGAGTTAAACTGACATTCAGTGAGCAGGTGTGTTAACAAAACTGAGTGTTAAGCCAGAACCGAGGACAGACCAGAAACTCTAGAACCAACAAAAAAATACTCCATTATAAGAAAAAATACTTGGGACTGATATCTAATCATATCAATAGCTGGTTAATACTGATGTATCAATGTGTGACTTTAACTACTTTATATACTATTAGGTAGTTTATTCAACCTAGGGGTCGGGCCCCCTCCAACACAAGATAAATCTGTGGGGTCCTGACATAATTAATGGAAGAGGAAAGAAGGAAAAACTAAGTTCTGCTACACAAATGTGTTTTAATGTTTTGAATATTTGCTGCTTTGTGTGAAATATTGGAAGATTGTTTGACTTCTTTGAGCTTCAAACTGTTTAAATTGCACCATCCACCAAGTCTTTGGTAGAACTGAAAACAACATCTGAAACGGGACAGCTAGACTTTCTTTAAGAGGTCACAAGCCAAAAAGAGAAACACTAGTTTATTAATAAACATGTGTTGCACTGTATGTATGGGATATTGTAAACATATATGTTGTTCTGTGAAACCTTTAATTGGAAACAACTTTTCAGCATTTCCAAAAGGTATTATTGTTGCCGCCGCTATTGCTAAAAAAAAGCTTTCCGTTTCCCTCATAGCCTTCTACTAACAAAAAAATACTTATTCAGATTATCAGGGAAAAAGCAAGGAACACATTAAAATATATTGTAATCCATTCCCAAGTGATCACAGTCCACGGCTCTTCTGCCAGCAACAATACAACCATGTGTGAAGACGTAGCACATATTCATGACATTACCTGCCGACTTTTGCAGCTAGTGCTAGCTACTTTCACTGAAAAAGAGTTGGCAAAAATGCACAGGACACACTGCATTTTGTCTTTTCTCGGCCTTGTGCCATAAATGGAGCCTTCATTTTCGCAGGAGATCGTATTCTCTGTCAGAAAGAATTGCAACATGAAAGCGAGGCTTATAGGGAACCAATCTAAACTGAACTTGTCATCATTCCACAGCCATCTCATTGTGCAATCAACATTTACTTCATAATGAACAGTTAAGGCAAAAAAACTTGTCTACTGCAACTTTTGTTTGAAAAGTAACTTTATCTTCCAAATAAATGTAATGACGTAAAAAAAAACTCTGAAATGTAGTGGAGCAGAAGCATAAAGTAACATAAAACGGATGTGTACAAGTTGCGCAACCCAAAAGGGGCATTCAGCCAGCTGTGGCGGATATATAACCCAGAGGTATGTAAACTAGAGATTAATAATGCTGTAATGTGGAGCGTATGTCCGAAACACAGCAGGAGGAGAAAAGGAACACGGCTGAGTCATGTCGCTTACCCGTCATGAAAGGCTGTAAGGTCGTGTGATTAATCTGGAAAATCTGCATCATAACTATTTCCTTTCTCCATGTAGTTAGACAACATCTTTTGACTCATCTTTACGGTTCACATATTAATAAATAACTAGAGATTAGTGTAATGCGCTCTGCTCAACTCAGCTCTGCGTTTACGATTAACTCTGCTGATTGGAGTCGGAAAGGAGAAGCTGCCGGCTCAGTGGAAGAAAAGTTGCTGCTGCTGAGCTCAGGAAAGTTTCAGCTACAGTTACATAACCCCGAGAAACTGTTTTGTTCAAGAACTTACCATATGTGCAAAAAGAAAATAGAGGCTTTTTAATTTGCTGAAGCTATGAACAGCTGGTTATGCACAAGATTTTACTCTGAATCATATAAAAGTGTAACTATCAACTAAAACTAAAATAATTACTCATTATATAATGTTTTTCTGAGTGAAGAGGAGACAAAACATTGCGTCAATCCGAGTTGGAAACGAGAACTAAATTCTAAAAACAGATTGATGATGCGGTTCAATCATCCCGACCCATTAATCCGGACTTTGTCTGAGTCTCCTGATTACTTTTTGTTCTTTAATTTGCCCCTCTGTCTCCTGTTTAAGTCACTCTTCATCTGCCAAAGACCACTGACGTCACTCTGCTTCTCTTACATAAACCACAAGGCCGGCAGCAGCAGACGAACAGAAATCCTTGTGAAAGGCGAAAGCCCTTGAGCTCCTTTCAGTTGAGTGGATGCACGGCTGCCTGCACGCTCGACTTCAGACGTCAGTTGGCCCTGAGGAATTGCCGTCAATGAATGCAACGGCTTTTACTTCTGCATAACCTCCAGTGTTGGTCTGCTCATTCTTTTCTGACTCTGCATGCAGAGGAAGGATCATGATGCCCCTCTCAAATGATGGGGTTGCATAAGAAGGTTAATGCTGCTGCAGTACATCACAGATCTGATCTCAGAACAGCAAGTTGTCCTCAACAGCATATTATGTCTGAAAGTAGACTATCAATCCATTCGTTGAACGACTTAACTGACAACAAGTTTGATAAAAAAAAGAAGTATTATAGTGTGTGTGTGTGTGTGTGTGTGTGTGTGTGTGTGTGTTCGTGTGTGTGTATGTGTGTTCTTCTGATCTACTTCACAGTAGATCTGGGGACCCAAGGGAGTGCTTTTGCAATTTGGACACGTTCAATATAAATAAACTAGACAAATAAACAATGCAACCGAGGCTCATTGACTGCAGTT
Organism: Bovichtus diacanthus; assembly: GCA_943590825.1. Lineage (NCBI taxonomy): Eukaryota > Metazoa > Chordata > Actinopteri > Perciformes > Bovichtidae > Bovichtus > Bovichtus diacanthus. The sequence continues at coordinate 1,219,404 of CALSBV010011158.1, read as the reverse complement.
TACTGTTGCTGCTCGAAGCTGAATATACTAACGTTACGACCAAACTCTTCTTCGCCTCCCTTGAGTCAACGAGCGGTGAGCGGTTCTCCAGAAGGCTGCAAGCAGTACTTCCAGGGGACAAAGGCCTTCTCTGAACGGGCACGGCCCCCGACAACACTGCATGCAGCCACACCGTATATATTATGGATTATACATTTCTAGGTCTATAATACAATTATAGAGCCATGCAATCAGCCCGTTCGGCACGTTCCACAATGATGCAAAGTTTTGTTTATTTTCCATGCAAATGTTAGGTGCCTTCATTAATTATAGCAATCCTAGACCTGGTGCATGAATCTACGCAGTCAGTCTGTGCTTTTCTACACACTAGGAGCTGTTCAGCAGCACACATAGAGTGAGATCAGTTGCAGTATACCTGTTCCCCTCATACATCCTGAACTCGATTAAAGATCTCTTTCTATAATTTTAATATCATTTTTGGATAGCCAGAGTCTATTCTGTCACTATTTCAGATCTGGTCTGTGGCACTCGCCCTGGTTGGTCGAGAAAAAAAACAAAACGTTTTATACATTTATGCAATCATAGAATTGATAACTAAAGGAAATTGTCGACAGATATATGAATTATGAAAGTTAAAGTTAGTTGCATGCCTAAACAACTGAATTCTTTTTTTCATCCTATTGTTTTATCTTACGTGCACTATGATACCCAATAGTTTGATAACGCTCATGCAGGACAGTTTATCTGAGTTCCTGCTGCTGCTCTAATTGGACGTTAGCTCAAAGCCATGGTGTGGGCTGATGCGCGTGTTGACAGCGTATAATTGGCCCGCTGTGAGACTTGAAAAGAAGGAGCCGTGGGTTTCTGTCTCTGTGTAATGTAAAGGTCAGTCAGAAAATAAAAATAAAAACTGAGTGATTCTCCATTTGGCATCTTGTTTACAGTGTGATATGGTTATGGATACATCCATAAATACTGTGATATAAAATGTATAAAATCTTGGTCTCTGTATTAATCCCACAGGGGGTCTTTTAAAGGAGGTTCTTTGTGCAGCAGATTACAGCCTGAAACTCCATGATGCTGGATTTTCAGTTGATTCAGTTCATTTTTCTGAACTCATTTGACTTACGGACGTCATGAAATGCCAGATGGAAAACTTGAATAATAAAAAAGAATACCAAAACAATCAAGGTCAGGTAGGGATTATGTTTGTCTCAGACCTGCAGACTTTATCTCATGCAGGGAGCAAAGATTAGACCAGATTAAAGATTTTTCACACTGATTTACGATGCATGCTTCATAAACTCTGTGTGTCTGATTGGACAATCTGCAGCAGATCAGGTCAGCAGAAAGTTAAGATGCCATTTTTATCATTTATGTATTTTGTGTAAGCCTGGCTCGTATCCCAGACTGCTTTATTTTATAATTCCTATAAGTGCTTGATGCACCTTTTGTATTTATTCATGCAATAGTTATATAATAGTCGGGTGTGATATTCTTCTTTATCGGTCTGTTTTTTTTACTGTTGAATGCATGAACTTAAAAATGTATTTTGATGTATGAATGGTTGTAAGAATGCTGCTAAATCTGTCTGGAGATCAATGCTCTGTGATGCTGAGCCCATTAAATGTTCCCCCAATTGGACAATAAATGATATCTTATCTCATACAGGTTATACAGTCGGCTGCATCCCATAGAAATCTTCCAGTTTCCATCCATTTATTGAGTGATTGAATTGTGCAAGGACTCACCTGTATGACATGATTCTGCCACTTTCGGTTGTGCGACATACAGTACAGCGCGATGAGCCAGGCAGAGCCATGTACTCCCATTGGAGAAAAATGCAGCTGCCTGTGGTGAAAAGTTAAAATAGAATCCATTTTTGGAGAAATGCAACCTAATGTCACACCGCGCTGGCCAATCACGTAACCGGCAATCCAGAGCTGTACAACCCTGCCATGAGGGAGGGCAAAAGACGTTAATTGACGTGCAGTCGCTTGCCGTTAAATGTCACACAAATGGGCCATTTAAGTGACACTCGCACATTGCATGAATTGGTGTGAATGCAGCCTTCCTCCTTTATTTCAGTCATAATTACTATAACAACTAGAAGCGTCCCTGCACATGCAAAACTGACGCGAGAGGGGTACGTGGAGCGTCATAGTTCAACACGTAGGGCCACTGACCAAGGACGCCCTGGACTTGTACGTAGTGGCAGACGTTGGGTTGGTTACCGTTCACAACATTGTGTATTTATTGTAAGTGAATATAAATCACAGCCTTTGATGTTTCCGCTGAAATAAAACTCCAGTCACACGGAATCCCGTGTTGAACTTTTCTACCCAAACCGCATCAACTATGAAGATGAGCAGGAAAATGTTCATTAATTAACGACTTGTAGGAGGTGTCAGCCTCGGTCTCACTGAACCCTGAGATCTGAGAGATGTGATTCACTGCCTCAGAACAGCTGACGGATAAGGGCTTAACATTTCCAAATATTCTCTGTTAGTGAGGCATGACCGTGATGCACCAAGCCCGTGCGGGGTGAAGGCACAATATGAGCTGGTTTTCAGTGACGCACATGATTCAACCATGAAGTGGAAGATAAACTTGCCTAAAATAACAACATTCAACCTTTGACTCTTTCATACAACGTTAACACTATTTTGGCATGGAGATCAAGTGCGTGGGTGTGAAGGTGTCTGTTTGTGTTTATGCTAATTGGCAAAGAAAGAGGGTGTGGCAGTGAGAGTGGCCTCAAAAAAATTCCAAAAAGTGCTGTTGTTGGACACCATTCTCCCACGATGCACTGCAGAAAGGAAGTGGGGGAGCTACTCTCAGCTGGAAAAAAACAAAATCAAATGTGGGTGGCGAGCTCCAAAATAATCTTGGAAAACCAGAATAACTTTGCGATGTCTCTTTGTGAAGTTGAATTCGCAGTTTGGATTGACAACCAACGTCACATAGTATTTCCTGTTAGTATAAAATGGTAAAGCATTTGTGTACCAACTGCTGAAATACTATGACGATTAGTTTGTAGTACAGATTTTGAACACAGCTTCTTGTCTGATACATTGTTTTGTTGTTGTTTAGCTCAAGACTTTATTTACAGATTGCTCAGTTGAATAAAACTAAAAGCTATTTCTGCTCAAGTTTTCACTCAGAATGACGGTGTTACAAGTAAAAGTCCTGCATTCAAAATGAAGTAAAAGTACTAAAGTATCAGCACCACAATACACTTAAAGTACCAAAAGTAAAAGTACTTGTTCTGCAGAATGTTCTGAATGGTATATGATATTGGATAAAAACTATTGATACTTTAATGTTCATCACTTTAATGCTGCAGCTGGAAAAGGTGGAGCTAATTTGAATTACTATATAACTAGCTTGTGGGTTATCTTGCCTTATCACTTTAATCATCACAATCACCTTAATCACTTGATCATTTGTTGACTGATTATATTTTGTATTAATAATCAGATTCTGCAAAGTTACTGAAGTTATAAAATACATGTAGTGAAGTAAAAAGTACAATATTTGCCTCTAAAATGTAGTGGAGGAGAAGTATAAAGTAGCAGAAAAAGGAAAATACTGAAGCAAAATAGTTTTACTCAAGTATGGTAGCTCAGTAAATGTACTTGGTTATTTTTCACCACTGCAGAAAATATATATGGCATTTTTATTATTAATGCAAATTGTGTAATCTTGTCCCATATCCAAAAAACCGTCCACGTTTAATATATTTATACATCCATGCCATGCTCCTCTGTGTCTCTGCTGTTTGTGGTCCAGCTGGTGCCACTTTGACACACTCCAGATGCAGAGACTCAAAGATCGCACGTGTCACAGAACTATCTGATTAAATCTTCTTTGCCAATTTGGGTTTCATTAGTCCAAAGTAAACACTTCAGAGAGCCACTCTGGAGGGGGACTGCTCTGCATCTCACCCTCTTCTCATCTCTGCCGCTCATGTTCTGTCTTATGTAACCGTCCCAACGGAGCAATTGAATCATCCGCGCACTGTAAGATATCACGGGCCAGAAAGCTCTGACATGATTTCCAGTGCTAAGTGCCTGTTAAGGGTTGGGTCGCCTTTCCGTAACCACTGTCACTTATGACTGATTATTCTTTCTGGTGCTAGAACAAACGGTACTCCCCCCCCCCACAGTGTATTGGTGAAACTTTGCGGTATAGTCCAACCTAACCTGACCAATGTTTTGAAGGCTGATACCAACATCAGTATTTGGGAGTTTAAAAACTGTGATATTGGTCAAAAGTATTTTATTCTTAACATAAACAAACAATCGTGATATGATCTTTTAGTTTTGTTTTTTCTCTTAAATATTGCAACGATACAACCCGATTGCTGACTTTTTATTGGCAGATTTTCGTTTTACTTTAAAAAATACATCTCGATAGGCAGTATATATATATATATTTTTTTAGATTTTAGATTTTTAGATTCACTTACAAGGTCAAGGATGAAGAGGAATAAAAGCGGCTTTGTGTAAAGAGAAGAGGTTGAGGGGATAATCATATGCAAACATTATTATGAAACTGCTTCACGTTTTGTCCTTCACAGAGGGCACTGGGTCTGGAATCACCATTGTGGAACGTTTAACGACCTCTTTTTATTGATCATTCAGGCACCTTGCTGCATGTCCTCACAAATCGTCTCTTTTCTCGAATCTTCTCAGAAGAATGCCCTTGTTTTTATGCCGAGAAGTGCTGTTGCAACTCCCTCTGCTTCCCCAAAGCCCAGGGATTCCTCAGATAAGACAATCATTCTTCTGAACAATGGCAAGTTTGTGCAGGCGTCTTCTGGGCCCCGTGCTGTTTGTTTGACCACTGAAGGAGGAATTTTCCGCTCCGTGCCTTCCCGGAGAGAGCAGCTTTCTTCTTGTCTTGTTTTATAGACACAGGTGGAAGTGGGTCACTGCATGTGTTTTTATCAGGAAAATATTGATGCATCTGCGAGAGGATGTTAATCTGGACTCGAGTGGGTTTGTTTTATCACACAGCGTTTCACTGCAGAATGACTGCAGCAAGTGCGAGTGGTTTTATTTAGGCCAAGATGGTGCTCTGATTTAGCTGGGTGCATCTAATTTGTGTCATTGCCTCCCGGTTCTGACATGAAAGCACAGTTTTGCATAAACACAGAGACAGTGCTGCTGCCAAGAGTCCAACGCAAAGTTTCCTTTCTTCGACGTCAAAACATTGCTTGAGGATGCAATGCTGGGATTAACAAAAGTTGTGCTTAATTTAACCGTGCATTCCTCCGCCCTCTCATTTACATTGATCATGGCCTGTCAATTCCAGTTAAAAATAGCATTGTGTCACCAGTGTGACGCAGGAGAGAACAACCAAGTCAATTATCAGGCCTCGCCCAGCTGGCTTTGATGCTGCTGTGCAGACAAAGCAAAGCGTGTTGGAAAAAGTAGTGAGCGTGTTGCTACTGCTGTAAAAGTCCACGCTTTATGCATGAATTAAAAATAACCGATTACCTGCTGAACTTTTTTTGAACTAAGTGGAGTGTTGTACAAGTGAATCACGGCAGAATCAAGGCACAGGCCTCAATCCTCTTAAACATACGCTTGGCCAATCTAAGTTTATCTGAAAGGCCTGACCTGAGCTCAATGAATGGCTCCACGATAATCTTTCTCCAGCTGGAACTCGACCCATGTAGGTACTTTGTGTAGACAAAGACCATGGTGGTGATATCGAATGCCGGCACTCTGCAGCCGCCTCCGTCAGACGGAGCCCCAGTCAGCGGGCGGAGAGACTTGAGCTCAGCCAGAACCAGAAGCAGCCCTGCAGTCACAGCGGGCTGCTGGACCTGTGTGACTGCAGCAGCAGGGAGTCTGCAGCTCCCCGCTGCTGAGGCTGAACTCCAGCTAACTGCTAACTGAAGCTACGCTGTTCCCCGGGGCTGCAGACAGATATACACTCAGAGAAACAAACTCCTGGCAGCTGTGAGGACGGAGAGAGGTGGAGAGAGGTGGAACGAGGTGGAGAGAGGTGGAGAGAGGTGGTGCGGGGGGTTCTCTCGTTTCTGCCACTTTGAATGTTATCCATTAAACAAACTATAAAACATCACAGAACATGGCTGTAATATGTTCTTCTTCTCCCTCTGTACTGAGGCAGACTGCAGCTACACTGACTCACTATCACCTCTAGAGGAACAAGTGGTATTACAGGCTGGACGCAGCAGCTAGCTGTTAGCATGCTAACTTCAGGAGATATCTCTGCTACACAACACACAGACGTCTTTAACGTCAACACTGTTACCTCTTCACACTCTGTCGATAATGTTAAATGTTTTAAGTTTAAATTCTGGCATATCTTACACATTGAACCTTTAAGGATTATAACTTTAAAAGACAGCTAGAGTATTTCAAAGTGGCAATAACATTTTTGCTTGAATTTATAATTTATCATTATGAAGTAAATCTCGATTGCACAATGTAATCAAGATTTGCTGTGGCATAATGACACCATCAGTGTTTGGATTGGTTCTCTATAAACCTCAAGTTACAATGCAAATCTGTTTGCCTCCGGTCACATTCTCCCTTTCACAATAAAAGCCCTAGACATATACACTGCATCATTTCATACCAGAGAGCGTTTCACAAAAAAGAAATCTTCTATCCCCAAGTAGTGGAACAGCCAGAGTAATGTAACTGTAAACTTTACAAAAGATCTGACAGCAGCACCAACAATAATACTACTTGGAAACGCTAGAGTACGAAAAGTTGAAAAGTTATCGGTTTCAGCTTAAAGTCGTACAAAGGAGTTACTTTTAAGTTTGCAATTAGTAGTAAAAGTACATAAAATATTATATGCAAGTTCTGAGCAAATTGGACTCATTAAAATCTCCCAACTACATAAACTCACCTGATTAATCCACTCATTCCTTTGATATACTTTTCAAAGTGAGCGTCCCTGCCTTCCTCCATGACCCTGATAATAGCTTTTCCACTTCAGCCAGGGAAGGAAGTGGAGATGCAAGTGGTTCTTCTTGTAACTCCGTAGAAAGCAGCTGGTTCATTTAACCAGATCAGATATCAAAGGATGCTTTGCTCTGCTTTCACTGCCTGATGCTCAACATCCTTTGAAGTGGGCTGCAGCCTCCATTTGGGATAAAAGAACATCTTGCATCTTTTACAGGTCTCATAAAATCCCTGCTACATCACTGCTGCATGTGCTGGTATCAGCCTTATACAACAGACAGGAGTGTGTTTGTGTAAAAAAGGAAGATGAGAGGCTCGTGTCCTATATCCAAGGAGACTCCACACATAGCTCGACTTCCACAGGCAACAAATGATCCAGCGATATGAACCGTGTGAAATACTACAGCCCAGGCAGAGTGCGCTGCAGCCACTTTTTGCCACACACTGTACTTCAAAGTGTAAACAAATGAAATCACTGCTGAGTCTGTGTGTGCTTGTAATATTTAAAATCTAATAGCTGAAATTATTATTATTTAAAATTCTGAATAATTAATCATGGATATTTAAGTCTGAGGTAAAGCTTTTATTTCGAGACCAGCTTAACAGATACCTTTTAATAACGTCCCAGTAATGTCCCAGTCTTTCTGCAGGAACACATTACGTTCCACTGAAGAAGACACAGACAGCACGATAAAGTTTAAAGGGAACACATGGGCAGAAATATGTGTCGCGACAAACTGAATTTGAATTATTTGTATTTGAATTAAACTTCCCAACTTGAATAATTGCAATAAAAAAGTGTATTTGAATCGCATAGCTTGAATTTTTATTGTTTAACTTGAATAACCACAATGAAAAACTGAATCTGAAGATCATCATTTGAAATTGAATTTATTAGTTTGGAACTGAATTCCAATAAACTTCAAACTGAACCCACCCCACCCGTATTGGAACACAAAGCCCATCTTGTGTTTGCCGTGTCATCACCATTTATATCTACACAACCAAAGACTTTATGATAACATTATGTGACAAAAGAATATATATATATTCTAATAACCCTAACCCTAATTTCAAAAATTTAAAGAATGTAGCCTACAAAATTTACGGTGAAAATTCCTGTATTTTTTCATATTGCAATATATATTGCAGGAATTTTTTTTTGCATTTTCAGTTCTTTCCAATAGTGTGCAGCCGTAATTGATACTCTTTGGTAACTGCTCTTTTTGCGCAAAGATTTTACTTACTTTGTGCCAATTTAAACGCTGATAGTGTCATTATTATACAGCCATTACGACCAACATTTACTCCATCATGATACGTTTAAGGAAAAAACCTGTCTATTGGCACTTTAATGTCCTGAAATGTTCAGTCTACAGCACGAGTGAACGAGCACGGAGCCCCTTGTGCCTTCACAGAGGCCTGTGAGCAGCCGGATCATGAGAGTGGAGTGTCGCTGAGCTGAATCATGGGAACCTGGCTGATCACTTGTGAACCGAGACACAAGAGAGGTTTACACTTTTACAACTTGCATTCCTGAACTCGCTTTATCTCCCTCTTTTCCTCTCCATGCATACGTATATACACGCACACATTTTTTCTACTGATGTTTCTGCTTGTGAGAAGCGTTCAGCGAGTGCATTCATGCACAGAGCCACATGAGTGGAATTAGAGTAATATCCGATGAGGGAGATATATCATTTTTCCCTTATTCTACAGGCGTTGAATAAGTGTCTGGCCTGCTACCTTTACGTGCTTTTTTTTTTCTAATGCAGACGCATGGAACCACTAAAACGCTGGAGAATCAGTTTATACTTATGTGGAATGAGAAAAAAAGTGAATCTCCTTCTGTTTATGAACGCTGAAGTGTGTTTCACAGACATGTTTAAAACATTATACTAGGCTATAGGGCCTTATTTAAAGCTTTGTTAGTTGACCTCTGGACACCAGAGGCAGCACGTCAGAGTCTGTGGAGTAGTTTTTTCAAAAGGCAAATTCATGTTTAAACGAGTGAAAACTATTGTAAGCCTCTAAAGCCCTGACTGGGGATTTTATAACGTGATTCATCTGGTAGTTTCCACGATGATTGTTGTTGTTGTGGATGGGCCGGTCCACCAGTTTGGTTCAGACTGATAGATCGGAAACACTTTTGGATAATTTTCCGCAGAGGATGAATTGTACTGACTTTAGAGATCCCTTCCATGACGCCACCATGGAGATGACATTGAAAGTGAAATGTCTCAACAACTATTGGATGCATTTGCCTTTAAATTTGGTTGAGACATGAATGCCCCCCTCGGGATGAAATGTAAAAACTTTGGTGATCTTCATCGGGTGTCATCATTGGATCAAAAATATAAATTTCTCTGATACTTTGGTTTATGGCCAAACATCTGCAACTAACAACATTCCTACCAGCCTCGGCTGTATTTTGTTAAGTGTTAATTAGAACATTTTATTATGATAATGCTGAACAGGCTGGTTGATGATGTATTTATTAAGTAATTAAATACCAACTGATTTTTTAAGGCTCATATTTTTTTGCCCAAGGTCACATGTAGAAAATTGTATGTCTTATCTTTAAGTTTCACCTTTTGCATGTTGGACAAATTACACATCTTCAGCATTTACAAATAACTTGTGTCTTTGTCTTTGTGAAAAAAAGCTTTGCTTGACATATTTTTAAGAGACCCTGGGACACAAAAAACTTTTCAGAGAATCACAAAAAACAGATACATTTCACTGCAACTGCCTCTCCCTCAACAGCTGGGAGTGGGTGTTGCTTGGATTAAACCTCTTCTGTGTGCGTGATTTGGATTAGTTGAACCACTGCAACTGATTCCGCGCAATTAATCTGGAGACAAAACCATAATTCAGTGGAATCAATGCTGCGACCCCCTCCAACCACAAGGTTTATACCGCTAATGTTGACCAGCGGTCCTCAACCTTTTTGCACCACGGACCGGTTTCATGCAAGACAATTTTTCTGTGGACCGAGGGGGGGGGGCAGGCATAACAAAACACACAATAAAGTGCAATATATATCATTTAATTATTAGATATATAATGTAAATGTAATTATTCCATTTTATGTTATGCACTTTATTTATATTATTATTACATTGTAATATATATAATATAATACATAAAAATGTTTACAAAATGTTAAAAAAAAACGTTTTACTCTTTCTGTGCAGCCCCGGTACCAACTGATCCACGGCCCGGTACTGGTCCGCGACCCGGTGGTTGGGGACCCCTGATGTAGACTGGTGAGAAAAGTGCACGGAGGGAGTTCATCTGACTTCATGAATGAATGAGAGGATGAATAGATGAAGAAAGGGGAGGAGCCAGCAGGTTTATTCTGTTAGTGTGTGTGTGTGTGTGTGTGTGTGTGTGTGTGTGTGTCTGTGTGTGTGTCATTGTAATAACATCCAATGTTCCTGACAGGTACAGGGAAGTGGAAAATAGTATATTAGGTTAGCATTTTCTTCCACACGCTTTAAATGACAGGAGCCATTATTCAGTCAACTAAGGTGCATCAGTGACAAACAAATACATCTACTCTCTATTGTTCTCTATTACAGCATGAATGACCTCCAGACATTTTACGAAGGCAAACTTATTCATGCGACACATTTCATACACAAGGGCACTTCAAAGACCTTGACATAATGCAGAAAAGACGTTGAATAAAAGAAAATACAGAAAAGATAGAAACAGAGCCAGCGAGGGGAGAGTTGAGGATGAGGATGATGACGGTCTGGGTGTTGATGAGTACAGTGTCTTCAAACATGTGCACAATGCAGGATGTAGCGCTCAGTTTAGTGCATGGCTCTACATTAAAGAGCAGTCTCCCAACATAATCTGGGTTCAAGCCCCAGCTGCAAATTCTCTTATATTATACTTTTTTCATTTTATTCATCTGAAAACATATTAATATATGTTTGTCATTGTATGCCTTTATTGGAGGGCAGACTGTACAGAGCTGACAGGAAATGAGGAAGAAATAGTTTGACACTTGGGATATAGACTTATTTACTTTCTTGCCTGATACTCAGGTCTGTAACATGGTGAGTATCTATACAGCCAGCAGCCAGTTAGCTTAGCTTAGCATGAAGACTGGAAACTGGGGAAACAGTTTGCCTGGCTCTGTCCAAAGGAAACAAAAATGCTGTTGAATCCATACAAAATCCTTTTGAAAGTCTCTGCTGAAGAAATATCTAGGCATATGATACGGATTAAACATCGCGGATGCAGCATGTTTCCTTACCTTTGGACGCAGCCGGGCTAGCTGTTTCTCCCAGTTTCCAGTCTTTATGCTTAGTTAAGCTGCGTAGAATGCACATTTCTTTATTGCCTTCTCATCTAACTCCCAGCAAGAAAGAAAATAAGTCTATTTCCCAAAATGTGAAATAATTTCTTTCATAGTTGGAGCCTTAAACACCTGTTTGTCTGTCAACCAATGAGCATCTTAGGTCAAGGATGGTTAAACGAACTTACATGTATTGTCTCTCTGCTCTTATTGCTGTCTCTTTATCGGGTTTCCCCCCAATTTATCTCAAAAAATGATCTCAACCTCGCACATACCAGCTGTTTGTCTCCACGGACAACTGAATGAACTGTACACCATCACCAGATCTCAACAGCAGCTGGAGCAGCGAGGACACAAACAAGCTGAAATCAGGGAAAATAAAACCCAGACATATCAAACTTAAAGAGATTATTGCTCTGATTTGTACTGACTGTACTGAGCGGACGGACACAGTCTGTACTGATGGTGCAGAATTTAAGCTCTTTAAGCAGCACAGAGAGGCTTAATACAGAAAAAAGAGCCACCCTGTAGGTTTCCTTTTCAACTATTTTTATGTCCCGAGCGTTTCCTGCAGAGACATCAAAAGTGAGCCGAGTGTTCCCAGCAGCATGATTGGGACTTCACCTCCTGCAGATACGCTCTTCACTTGGCTCTGACTCAAGTGTGTCTGGCTAATTATAGCAGCTCGCCGACCAGGACATCTTCAGACATCTGGTGTTATGTGCTGTTACTCCTCGGTTTCTGATCAAAGTTCACTAAGAGACAATAACTTGTTGTTATTTAATCTGTGCTCTCCGCTGTTTTTATACTGTAATATGTCAGAAGGTCACGCAGCTTACTCTCAATGTATTGCTGTCAGATGAAAAACATTTGAGTTTAAAAGTCAGAATGTCTCGGCCTCTGCTGCTTTGATTTCCATCATTCTTTTTAAATCTCATTGTGATCACTCTTATGGAGCTGCACTAGTGAATTGCTGCAGTAACCCTTTAAGTAATGTATCAATCCATACTGTCAAACATTTGCTGTTTCCAACTTCTGAAATGTAAGGTTTTGTTGCTTTTTGCTGTTTTATATTATCGTGATGTCTTTTAAATTGCTTGTTTTTTTCCGACCTATAGTTCCAAAATGCAAAGATAACGATGATATAAAACAGCAAAAATTCCAAATATTTGCTTCCACTAACATCTTAAATGTGAGGTTTTGCTGCCTTTTAATAAAAGTTTTTTGTTTTATTTTTATTTTATCATTAGAAATGTAATATCGAAACTCAATATAGCATTTTGGACTATTTGTCTGACGAAACATGCGATTTGAAGACAACACCTTGGCCACTATTTGTGGTGGAAATTCTTCAATGTTTTCTGACATTTCATGAACTAAACAATGGATCATTTGAAACAACTCTAAGAGTCGACAGCAGTGCTAGCGGCTCAGTGAGGATGTTCTTAAGCACAGCAGTGCTTTGAGCTAAATGCTAATGTCAGCATGATAATATGCTCGAAATATTAACGCCAGCATGTTGATGTTAAGCAGGTAAAACAATGTTTGCCATGTTAATTAAGCGTGTTAGCATGCTAACATTTGCTAATTGGTACTTAACACAAAATACAGCCAAGGCTGATGGGGAATGTCATTAGTTTAGATATTTCCCTAAAAACCACAAATGTTCATGCTGGCACTACAGGTAAAGTCAGAGGATCTAATATAATAGTAATATCATCCTTTGGGGAACATGAATGTCTGTACATCATTTCATTGCAATCCATTCAATGGTTGCTGAGATCTTTCAGTCTGAAACAGAGTGGTGGGCCGACCCACACCGCCCATCCTTAGAGCCAAAAAAGAATCAACAGATTCATCAACGATCATTAGTTTTTTATTCTTCCACTTTTCTGACAGAGTTTAAGATGTTTTACTTGTATATTAAAATAATGTCCTCAAAAATAAAAACCCTGCAGGATACTTTGCACTGACTGAGGTGAGAAGGTCGGAGGTCTCGCTGATGGAGCAAAGCATAGCAGGCCTTTGGACATACATATCTTATTTATTTGGAGAGCGCAGTATAGAGGCAACTATTATACTAGCCTTTTTGTAAAATCCAGCTTTTTGTGATTCTGCTCTGCTGAATGAAAGGCAACAAATGAAAGGAGCCACAACCAATGGTACGCACTCCAAACCCACAAGTAGTTACTATGTTTCCAAATTCAACCTATTTCTGAAGACATGCGAATGATTTTTGCTGTGTCACTCCCTGGTGTGACCAGGCTCGACTCAGTACTCAGGACGGGAAACAGAGTAACATAATCTGATAAAGTCACTGATGCATTCAGGAGTACTGTGGAGAGCTGGTGAAAAATTCCACCTTCTCACCTCCCCACAACGCTCCCTGATACATGTAAAAGGATTAAATCCATCAGAGGAAAGACATCTCTGTTGCCATTAGCCACTACTAATTGATTTTCCTGAGTGGAACCCCTGTGTAGATCAGAAAAATGTCCCTGCATGCGCACCATCAAACCCCGGATAGCTTGACTCCTGACACCGTGGCTCAGGTTTATTCAACACCCACAGGTAGGCCCAGAAACAAACCACCAATTATGAGCGGCAGCAGCGATCAGCCTGTTCTGTCCCGGACCTCCTCCCTCTAACCTGGCCTGTTGTCAAGCTGCTGGTGCTCAGCCCCCCTGCCTCCATCTGCCTCCTCACATCTACTTCACAATTACTGCCTGTCTGATGGAGTGATAATCATTGCAGCAATCAAATCAGGCTTCAGATCCGCTGCTGTGTTTCTGCAGCAGTATCTGCCAGGCTGTTGATGAGGGGCATGTGATCAAAACGGGATGTTAAAGTGTGCTTTAAGGGCTTCATCTGTCTTTTCCTACCTCTGCTGCAGCGTCACCCAGGATACAGCAGATAAACACCACTGAGCCTCTCCAGGCCACCATGCAAAACTGCATGGTGGCAGTTTGCACTGCTGGAAGAAGTATTCAAATCAATTGTGATACCACAATACAGAAATACTTAATTAGAAGTACAAGGCCTGCTTTCAAAATATTACTTAAAAGAACAAATTGTGTATTATTATTATTATTAATAATAATAATAATATTATTATTATTATTATTACTATGTTTTTTAAATTAATCTATTATTAAGTTTTCATTGATTGATTTTTTCTCAATTTTATTTATTATTTACTTTATTCTTTTTTTTTATACATTTAAACATGTTTTATGTATTTTTCAGAATGTATAATTTTATTTTTCAAAGAGCTTACTGGTGTCTTTGACATTATGATTGTTTGTATGAAAAAATGGCATGGCAATATCATGTTTTATTATTTTTGAAAATGATGCGTCACGGTAAAAACATTTGAAACGAAAGCATTATCAGTGGGATATCATCGCGGGATAATTGTTGATGCATAAACATGTTAACATTCTTTAATGCTACAGATGGTTGAGGTGGAGCTAATGTTAAGTGTTTTATATACTTTGGTAGTTAAATCTATAACACAGCATCATATTTTATAAACTGATCACATGTTTTGTTTGTAAAACCTTATCGGAAAAGTAACAGCAGCATGAATGTGGTGGAGTATAAAATACAATATTTGCATCTGAAATATACCCAAGTAAAGTACAACTGAGTAAGTATGGGAAAAGAACAATTAGGTTTGATGGAGCCTTCTCCGTGAATCACGTAATAATTATAATATTCAGCATGACTTTTAGGTGATAATGTCAAAAAAATCCCTGAGTAAAGTTTCATGTGGAACTGATCCAGTACGAGCACGAGTGTTTTTCCATCAGCTGAGATGTCCTCTTACTTTGATCTTTCCGCCTGCTCAGACGTATCTGTCACTTCTCTGTCAGTATCACAATGTTTCCTTCATGTGAAGGAACCAAAACCCACAAAATCTTATTTGTCCCGCAGACTGCGAAGTTTGGCTCTCAAAGTGGAAAAACACAAACGTGATGACACTCATTGTAAGTACGTGTCCCTGCTGTTTTTATGAGTTATTATTCCCGGAATTGCAATAAAATGTGACAACAAACCAATCATCGCCTCCCATTCAGAGGAAGAAATCTGCTCAACCAAACGTGTTTGAGTAGGCTACAATATAACTTCTGTTGCTGATCATAAAAATGCTCTTATCGCTAATGCAACTGCTTTACCTTGTGAAATACTTTCTGTGTACAATGTGTTCTTGCTTCATTAGCTGAAGAACAAAACATTTTGATCCACTTGTACTGAACACGATCATGTGCAACACTTTTTCCAGCACTGTAGGTTGCGAAATCCAAACACAGCGTAAAGCGTGCTGCTGAGTAATGCCGCTCAGGAGTTTTGTATTTTATCCTGACTCCTAAAAAGTCCTAAGCATGTTATCAACTCATGATGTGGATTTCCCAGAGCTAATGGACAGACATGACGCTGAGATGTGAGCTTCAGTGAGAGCATTTGCAGAGTCATGAATCTTCTACGCTGTGTCATGTGATAAGGCTATTAGAGAAGGATCTGGACTCCTTAAATAACCTGGATTTAATCCTGCCGTGGTGCCATAGAGTGTAAAAGAGACATGGGAGGCTGGTTTGGGTGGTGGGAGAGGGCATGGGTGGGCTGATATGATGGCTGAACATCCTGCAGCGTTAAGATGCTGACTCAGTCTGCACACTGGGAAAATCCTATACTGGAAAACTTCTTAGTGTATGATCCATCTTCTGAACAACAACTGCTCATGCACATGAACTGTCTGCCGTCTGTTCAAGGGTGCATACTGTACGTGCTGTTTTTCTCTTAGCATTGATTGTTGATTGGAAGAAGTACTGCGGTCCTTTACTGAAGTAAAAGTAGAAATACTGTAATAAAAGTACAGTATTATCAGCAGAATTCTTCTCTTTGACTTTGTATTGCAACTGCTGCACAGCATCTTTGCTAGAGTTAATTCAAGTTTTGTCTTATCTTACTTAAAGTGTCATAAGTAGTACTCATTATGTAGAAAAGTGTTGTTAATATATACTATTATATATATATATATATATATATATACTTTTTATCCTACATGTAAGAATTTTTTTATGTTGTAATGGAGCCAATTTTAGGTATTTTGTATATTATATAGATATTGGTCATACTGCATCACATCATATGTGTTTTTTTATGTAAAGTGTAACTAGGAACTATAAGTGTCAAATACATTTAGTGAAGTAAAAAATACAATATTTGCCTCTGTAGTGAAGTAGAAAGTAGAAAGTATCAGAAAATGGAAATACTCAAGAAAAGTACAAGTACCTCAACATTGTACTAATGTGCAGTACTTGAGTAAATGTACTTAGTTACATTTTACTCACCACTGGCTGTTATCCACATTGATAAACATCCAGCTCTTACAGAGAAACATTATTATTATGGAGTTGTGTTTCTGGCCATCTGATGATATGTACGTTTAAAACTCACTTTCCTTTTGGAAAAATACAAATCTTTTTTAGAATACTTCTGCTGTATGACATGTAAGCGGTTAAACTCTTTATTAATGCAATTAACGTAAAGATGTAACTAAAACTCTGACTGATATGCATCAGTGGTGGAAGAAATGGGCCTACTCAGATCATTTATTTAAATAAAAGTAGCAATGGCAAAGTGTAGACATACTGTTACAAGTAAAGTCCTGCCTTCAAAACTTTACTTAGGTAAAATATACTGAAAGTTAGAAATTAGTGATGCATTAATGTTTAGCAAAAGCGTATTTGAATTACTTTATGTACTGCTGGGTAGCTTGATCCACAATAATAGCCTACATCATACTTTATTAGTTGGAGTAGAAGTATAAAGTAGCATACATTGGAAATACTCAAGTAAAGTACCTCAAATTTGCATTTAAATACAGCACTTGAGTAAATGTACTTAGTTACATTCCACCACTGATTTACTAACAATGGATAAAACTGAAAAGAGGATCATAAGGACGTTGTGGCCTCACTCCGCCTTTTCCTCCACCACGGAGGGAATGAAGTATTTCATCTCATTTGGGCGAACAGGGATCAGGTGAAAAGGATTATATGCTCATTAAACCCCTAAAGTCTGAATCAAACCTCAATTATCCTCAGACTGCAAACCTTACAAAGCCTCTCAGGTCTCTGCGTGGTTTCGTAAGAGAGGCCGGGAGCTTGTGGACGAGCCGGAGCCTCAGCTGCACCTCAGCTGCACCTCAGCTGCACCTCAGCTCTCCTTGTGTTTCTGTCACCAGGCTGAACTGTGGGTCGCCTCAGACTGCCCCAGTGCACACACTGGAACAGAAGAGGCCCTGCCACTTAACGTTAAAGTCACATAGACACGGAGCTGCCACATTATCAGATTAGTAAGCAGGGCATCAATTTCAACCCAAACAAATAGGCCTACATGATGTAATGTAATACAAACACAACTTGTTTGTACGTTTGATGATTATTTGATTGAAGTCATTCATCAAGAAAAACATATAAAACATTTGCAACTCCCAGATTCTCAAATGTGAGGATTTATTGCTTTTGTCTGTGTTCTTTAATAAGTGTGTTTTTTTTTTTTGTTTTTCTTAACATTACAGGTCTTATCCAGAGCGACTCACAGTGAACTAACTACAGGGACAGTCCTGGAGCAGCTCAGGGTTAAGTACTCAGGGGCTCAATGCACAGCCTGCTGTTGAACTCACAACCTTCTGGTGTTCTATTTGAAAGACTGACTACTAGACCACCACCACCACCCCTACACCAACTACAGCAGTCTCTCAGACAAGCCAGCATCTCCCGGAGCTCTTGCTGTTGGTCAGCTGATACAACACACTCACACAAAAGGCATTATTCACCTGCCGACTCAGAGTGACTTAATGCCGCTTACATAACTGTCACTCAAGTTCTAAAACAAACCCTGCAACCCTCTTGTTCCACACGGAAAGTACATTGTGCAGCAGTTTTCAACAAATAGATCAATAAACACACTCAACAGCTGGATTAAAGGTATATTACGTGACCTTAAAGTGATTCTGAGAAAAGGCTCTTAGGATGGAGTTGTTCTGTGTGACTCTGAGCTAGAGGTGATCCACAGCGCGTCAGCGTGATACAAATCAGAGAGCAGTGACGACATTTGGAGCAGCGCTCACTGAGCTGTCTGCTGACTGAAACGCCTTCAGGCAGATCACAGATCGGGTGTGTTGATGTGGAGTGGTGTCTGCGATCTCTGATGTCTGACACTACATTGAGTCAGCAGTTTAACCTCTCTGTGGCCCTTCAGCAACGCCTCTGTTGCGAGACTTTTATTCCAAATTTAACACACTTTTACGTGTAGCCAATTTGATAAATTATTAAAGCAAACATATTGATAAGTAGGGGTGTGAATCATGATACAGTATAATATCCATTCTTTGGATTTCAATTAACAATAGAACAGAGTCTGCCACGATACGATTTCAATTCAATTCAAGGGCCTGCAGCTGATATGAGACACTATCAGATTCCCGTTTAACAACATCAGTTACATAAATATCAACTCACAAAAAGCAACTAAATTATGAGATGACAATTGTATTACTAGGCTCTTCCAGACATTTAAATGAAAAACAATCTATTTAATAAAAGATAATAAAAATAGACCAAAGTGCCACAATTCACTTGTTTAAGTACAAATGATTTTTTATCAGTTAAGAATTTCAAAATAAGGGCGTATCTGAGAGATGATGACATGTATCGATGTTTCCTCTGTGCATCGATGTATTGGATCGTTACACCACTATTGATTGGTGCAGCTTTAATTTAGCTGATCTCAAGATATTGAATTTAAAAACAGTGAATTCACATTGTTTTAAAGAATCCCACCATATGTGAAGATAAGAGTTATAATTGCAATGTAACCCCAACCCCGAGTCTTGGTGTTTAAAACCCGTCATATTGTCCCCATGTTACAGTCCGAGGACATGACCTCACTGTCCTCAGTAGTAGCTCCAGTCCTGCCTAATTATGAAATAACACCTGATATGAAAGTGAAACTCATTTTTGAAAAAAGCATCTTGGTCAGTGAGCTACTTTAAGATTCTGCCCAGAGGCTGAAATGTGATTATCTGATCTTTGTCTAACAACATCTGGTAAATTATTTCAAGCTTGGCCTGATCTGCTGTTGGTATTGTACAGACTCTTGTCAGGATTAATCCCAAGGACATGGTGGAAATAAGATTATTCAAAGAGATCAAATTATGACAAATCTAGTCTATTGTTTGGAGGAGACTTTGGAGGCAAGACAACGCGGCCTTCTCTTATTTATAGCTTCAACAAAGCTGCTGCTGAAATCTTTGATGGCGCCACTTTTGTTTTTATCAAATACACAAGCTTTCTTTAAACCTCACAGTCTCCCAGCCATGCAGAAACAAGAGGAGCAGCTGAAACAGCTCATGTTTGTGTCTAAACACAAGTTTTCTTCATCAGTATGCAAACCATGTCAGCTGGGTGAGTGGTCGGCATCACTGCAGGCTAACAAAGATGAAATTCATCCCGGACGTCTGCTGATGGTGCAGGCCACGACGGACGGCCCGGCAGAAGTCTGCTCCTCTATGGCTTGTATTGTTATACTGCAATGCAGTCTGAGTCATCGACCACGAGCGTCCTCCTCTTGGACGCTCCCGAGCTGCCAACACCCACCAGCAGCGGCTGTCCACTGGGCAAAGCCCTCCTACATGGACATGGTCTGAGGTGGCTAAGAAGCAGATTTCAAATCCCTTTATATACACTATGTGGATGGTGTCATTCAAAACCAATTGTTGGCAAAAAATGTTGCCAAATAACACTTGTCAAAGATATTTAGAACAAACAATTATTCTGTCCAAAAAAACCATATTCCATAGCCCAAGTAAACACCCTCTAAATTATCTGTGTGCCAAACTTTCATGTCATCAGTCTACAAGGGTAAGTGGGAAGTGATATTTAAACCATGTGATCAGAATATAAGGAATTTCTATTCTCTATCTTATTTTGGATTTAAAGGTGAAGATATATTTTTCTGTTTGCTATTATTGTGAAATTTCCAGCAAGAGTAAGTAAGTCAGTCAGTTTGCATTTTAATAAACTTAACTTTTGAATACGTTGCGGTTTGTTTTGGTTGTATTTACTGTATGAAATATCCTCATTTATCCCTTTTAATAAAATAAAGTTCTTGGAATTCCATTCAACTCATATTTATTGTGAAGTTCATATAACCAAACCACATGATTTCTTTGGCTTTTCTTAATTTAAAAACTTTATATTCTACCCTTTATATTCTTGTTTTAGTATTTTGGCTTGTCTCTTTTATTTCCTCTTTTTTTCCTCCTCTTTCTAGTCAGTATTTAGCTTAACTTCTGTGAAAAGTGCTGGTTGCTTTAAATCATGTTTATTAACCTATTGTTGTATTAATTTCCTTTTTTATTTTAAGTTCTAGATGGATTCTCACCCCTAAATCTAATTTTTTTTCAACCCTTTTGCCTCGCTTTAAAAAAGTTGCTCTGATGTCCTTAGAGGAGAAATATGTCCCCTTCCTAAAACTATATATAAATACTAACCTATATATTGATAACATTTTCCACTTTCACTGAGTTAACTTTTTAACTTACAAATATTCATTCATTTGTTTGCATAATGCCACTGTTGTTGCCCCACAGTCTGGTGTAAAATAGTAAAAGTACAATTTTGAAGCCAGGAATCTAAAAGCACGGTTTCATGCTGTAATGGTCCTGGGATCAAATAGGGTTATAATGGGTTTCAATGGGGACCGTTTTGTCCTTAAGGGTCTGACTGTCAATATTTGGCTTCAGTTTATTATAGACTTATTATAGAAGGAGGTTACACTTCCAAAAGCAACTCACACCCTTCCCCAAAATGATAGGAAATGTAAAAGACAAAATTTCCCTAATGAGGCACAAGGGAAGGGGAAATAATTCAAGGGATGTTTAAACACCCGGCCGCCATATTTGGTATGTTACCGCCCCCTGCTGGGACACAACGCGCATTAGCAGAAGGAAACCCCGTGCACAAACTCGATCACGTCACATCCGGGTACTAGATATTTCACAGTCGTCTGCAGTACCCGGTCTTATACATCCAGGGGCTGAACAGAGAGGTACGTTTAATTCATCTGCCTCCATCCAACATAAACTACAACATATATAACGTTTCTGACGTGGTGAAACATCATTAGAATCACCAAACTGTGATAACATGGTTGATTTGTTGAGGAAATGTTTTTAAACGGTTAAATGCGGACAATGTACTTTTGCTAGCTGTATCACATGCATGTCACTTTTTAACAGCCGTGATTTATCAATGTATTTCCTGTCTTCAGACTGGAGACGTGTCTGCACCGTTCGACATAATGATGTCAAGGTAAAAACTTACTTTATTTTAGTTTGCCACTTTGGCGTCAGTGTTTTATCTGCCAGCCCACGTGAACGCACCCTGATTTGGTTGTTCTCACAGGAAACGACGTGCCAAGTAAACACTTTATAGTGCTAACACTTTTAGAGACTTTTCTGAATGATGTTAATTGTGCAGACCTTTCCAGCGAGGCCTAGCCTGCAGTGGCTCTGCTCTTTCCTGTTGTGTCTGCGAGAGAGGTGTGAGGCTGTTTGAGGCCCTGCTGTGACTCCTCATGGCAGGGTTATATGTAAACCACAGACACACTGTTGCATCCATCGTTTCAAGTGAATTATTATTATTATTGTTATTATAAAGGTTTGAGCCTGCCTTCAATCTGTATACTTTGTTTAATGTATGTAAAGCGAAATTTGTCGAACTAATAGGAGACCATGTGGCACCAAGGGACAAGCAAAAGATTATATCAGCATATTTCACTGCTTATCTGTCTATAATTGCAACTTTGGCGGGGCACAAATAAATGGCACAATATGCAGAAGACATGTTATGGTGACATGTATAAAAGTTTTTTTTTTTTTTTTTTTTTTTTTTTATAAATGTATACAACTCAACAAACTACACATGCGTGTCATGTTCTGCTTAAGATGGCTTTACATAAGCTGTTGAGCCCTGCATGGTGCATAATGTGTGATGTGACTTTTTTTTTTTTTTTTTTTTTTTATGTACATTTTCTATATTAAAGGACACTCTGTGCTTGGAGTTTAAATATGGTTTTTATTGTACAGGACTGCAGAGATGAAGCCCGGCTCTGCCCTGCTCAGACCTCCTGACTAACATCTGGTGCTCCAGAATGACTGAGTTGAAAAGTAAGTTTAGTTTTTGTAATGTAAAGACAACACGTGGCCTGAAAATAGGCTGATTGTGTCGTTGTAATACTGCTACATTTCCTTGGACCGATCCACATCTTTAAACCTTGCTTGTGAAGATGTGTGCAGACCTTTCCAGCGAGGCCTAGCCTGCAGTGGCTCTGCTCTTTCCTATTGTGTCTGCTAGAGAGATGTGAGGCTGTTTGAGGCCCTGCTGTGACTCCTCACGGCAGGGTTATAGGTAAACCTCAGACACTGTTAATTATTCAAAACATCCATATACTATTAATAAATGGATATTCTAAGTAAATTATAACTAAAGGTTTGAGCTTGCTCAATCTGTGTACTTTTTTTATTTGTGTATGTACACTGTAAATGGAAATTCCTTGACCCAATAGGAGACCATGTGCCATGAAGGGATGAGGGTTCAGGTCAAAAAAATTATATCTGCAAATTTCACTGCTTATTTGTTTGTAGTTGCAACGTGGGCAGGGTAAAAATAAATGCCTCAATATGCAGAAGACCTTCTTAATTGTGACATGTACAACCATCTGTTTTTATCATGGAACTCAATCTCCTGTTAAAAGGCAGTTGCACCAAAACTAATTTACAGCTGGTTGGCAAGGATTTCTAAAAATACTTATTGCTTTAGTCAAGATGAGACTTTTAATATTAGTGCAACATGGGTGTATTTGATAACTTATGAAGCGTACACAAAAGACATCTTTTTAAAGTTGGACATCTCAGTTAAATTTGATTTTTATGTTTTTTTTTTATTACATTTATTTACACTTCTCTCTGGGTTAAAAACTAGAGCTGCAACGATTAGACAACTAATCGGTAAGTGGATCTACAGAGAAATAATCACCAACTATTTTGATAATCGATTAATCACTAAAGTCATTTTTTCATGCCGAAATGCTGTTTTCAGATTTGTATGATTTCCTTTTTTAACCTGTTTTTACATCACATTAAAGTGAATAGCTTTGGACTGACAAGACAGTTTAAAAACATCACCCTGGACTTTGAGAAACTGGGATGGACAAGTTTCACTTAAGACTAAACAATTAATCCAAATATTCAAGAAAATAATCTGCCGATTAATTGATAATGAAATAAATCATTGTTTACAGCCCTAGTGGAAAACCAACAGACTGCTTTTATACTGTCAACACAAAATAATGTCACATGTTCTGCTTAAAATTCTCTGAGCTGTTAAGCCCTTCATGGTACATAATGTGTTGCCGGTGACTCTTTTTAGATGGATTTGTTTTTAAAAATAAAAAATGTACACAGTAGTTTGAGTAATAACATGGTTTTTATTGTACAGGACTGCAGAGATGAAGCTCTGCCCTGCTCAGACCTCCTGACTGACATCTGGTGCTCCAGAATGACTGAGTTGAAAAGTAAGTTTAGTTTTTGTAATGTAAAGACAACACGTGGCCTGAAAATAGGCTGATTGTGTCATTGTAATACTGCTACATTTCCTTGGACCGATCCACATCTTTAAACCTTGCTTGTGAAGATGTGTGCAGACCTTTCCAGCGAGGCCTAGCCTGCAGTGGCTCTGCTCTTTCCTATTGTGTCTGCTAGAGAGATGTGAGGCTGTTTGAGGCCCTGCTGTGACTCCTCACGGCAGGGTTATAGGTAAACCTCCAACATGTCATCTTAGGTTTAGAGACGGACAACCTTAAGTGTCGTGCTCCGTTGTCTGACTTTTTACCACAGGGAAAAATTACTTGCATTTTCAGTCTGATGGTTGCTCCTAATGTTCTCGCATAAAACATTTAATTAAAATGTCTTTTTCTTTTTTTCTCATCTGCAGATTTCTGCCGACTTGGAGCACAAGTTCATCTGATGAAGGAAACTAAAAGTTACATTTGTACATCTGAAGTAAAGTTACTTTCTGTAATGGGCAAGAATGTGTCCAGAGTTTTAATAATTGCAGTAAGATAGATGTTGATGGTAAAATCATTTATTGATATTGTGTTGACGAGACACTGTAGAAATAAACATTCTAAACTCATTTGCTGTGGTTTTCATTTGAAGAGACATTTTTTATTTTTAGTTGGTAAAGAGAACACAGTAAACAGTTAGTGTCCTGGGATGATCATAGAACAAGAAATAAACTTAGGCTGGTTTCATATTAACCACTTCAGATTGTGGTACTTGATGTCCCTGGTGACTCTTACAAGACTTAAGTGTTTTCAACAGACTGAAACAAATGTTTGATAGAAAATTTGCTTTTAGTATTAACTTGTGGAAACTCAAACATAATCATCAAATCTGCTGGTGAAATTAAACCTACAGTTGAACTCCAGTCAGATCTTCGCCTTTTTAAAAGAAGCTAATAACGTACAGTTTGAAATGGTGAGTAGTTTATTCTGAAACAATCTAATACTGTCAATATCCATTTGAGGGTGACATTGCACCATGTGTATTCTATAGGATCTTGTAAACTGAGAAACCCATTTTATTTTTGCATTGGACTGCGTCAGGTAGACACTTTGGTAAATAAATGGTGGCTTTCATGCAAGGTTTGCAAGCAGGCAACTTAAATATACATAAAGTTAAGCAGTGATGGAAGTATTCATATCATTTGATGACGTAAAAGTACTCGACGCAGTATCATCTCAAAGACAAAACAAAACTAAATTGTTTATAATAGATTTAAATAATTAAAAGGAAAAGCAGTAAATATGCATATTTTTGTAGTTGAAATGACATGTTTTGACCAAAAAATTACATTTTAAAAATAGTTGCCATTGTCGTTTCAGCTGTACTTGCACTGTATAAACTGTTGGGTAGTTCAATTTATAACTAAACATAATTTATAAACTCTTCATGTTTTGTCGGCAAAACTCTTAATCTTTAAAGTAAGTAGTGACCAAAGCAAATGTAGTGGAGTAAAAAGTACAATATTCCCCTCAGATGTAGTGTAGAAGAATTAAAGTGGCATGAGAAGAAAATACTCTAAAGTACAAGTAGTACCTCATATGTGTACTTAAGTACAGTACTTATAGTAAGTAAATATACTTAGTTACATTCCACCACTGAAATTAGATGATGAAACCTTCATATATTATAAATATATTTGCAATTTAAGGCAGCACTTTGTACTTAACTTACACATTTTTGTCCCAATACACTGTTATTTTATGCACCTTAATATTTGTATGTATTGTTTTTGTTTAAGGGTTCTTTACCAGTTATTAATA
This sequence comes from Bovichtus diacanthus, assembly GCA_943590825.1. NCBI lineage: Eukaryota > Metazoa > Chordata > Actinopteri > Perciformes > Bovichtidae > Bovichtus > Bovichtus diacanthus. The sequence continues at coordinate 1,193,685 of CALSBV010011158.1, read as the reverse complement.
TATTTTTATATTGTTTTAAACAGAAATACACATTATGTACGTTTCCTTTCTGACAAAAAAAAAAATTCAAGAGGACATTTTATTTTATTGTGGAACTAAAGAACTGTAAATCTGTGGCGGAAATGACGACATTACTTTCGGTTTCATCCGCGCACTGATGAAAGTCAAGTCGGGCCATGACGTTAACAGGAAAGAGTTTTAAAGTAAGTTATACGTCTAACAGACTACACTTTACATTCATTTCGCATTTACTGCAGTATGTTTGCCTGTAATGGAAATATTAGCAGGTAAAGTTGACTGGATACTATTTCGAAGTGGAGTTTGGGGGATATTTCCAATCAGAAAACACAAGTTATTGCTTTGTAACGATTGTGCTTCTGAACTGTATCACATATATCCGGGAAGGCGGTGTTTTCACCGGCAATAATATTCATTTGCAGAAGTTTTACAGAAGTTTGCAAAAAGAACTGGGAACGGAATTGCTTTCACTTTTGACGAAACCTGTAAAGTTCCCTGCAGCCTTAAGATATGATCATGTAGTCTTTAGCTAACGCACACAAACTGGACAATATGGATTATGAAAAGTGTCCACCTCTGCAGTCTGGCACCGACGTGAGGATGGAGAAAAAGGGAAGCATGATAGAGGTCTTTGGGGACAGCTGATAAAGCGCACGTGTATTTCCTCTCAGGCCGACAGGGGGGAGCAGAGCAGCTGACGGTGCTGACCCAGGTTAGAGCAGCCGGGGGGTAAGTCATGGTGGGGCAGGATATTAGACTCATTAAACCTAAAAGATAAAGATGTCTATCATATTCTAGAAACAGCCATTAAAACAACAACAAAGGTTTTCTGGAAAGTTTTAATCTACATACTTAATTAATTTATTTTTTTATTAATTTTATTTTGTTTCTTTATTGGCTTTCTTTATTCTTTAAGTGCTTATATATATACATATATATTGTATATATATATAAATATATATATATACAATATATATTTATACTGTTTATTAATGAATAAATAATCTCTATTATCCCAGGCAATCTTTTCCTTTTCTTTTCCATAACACTTCAAACAATTGAATAACAAAAAACAAAACAACAAATTAAATAATCACAATGGAAGTATTAATAATTACACTTTTGCTTTTTATGTTGTTTTACTCGGCATATCTCACCTTTAACGTGTTCATTTTTTTTTCAATGGTTATTAACTCATTTGTGGTTTTTGTCGCCGTCTACTGAGCATCAGTCGGAGTTGCAGTCATGTTCATAGTGGCACATGACGAGTAAAGGTTTCTTCCTGCTCATGTCTCTCTGACCTTCAAACAGCAGTGGAAGAAGCATCAGATCATATATATCATATACACAAAATCATATATATATTATATTACTGGATTATAGTTGTTGCATTGATGTGTTCATCATTTTAATGTTGCAGCTGGTAAATGTGGGTCTAATTTGAACTACTTTATATACTGCTGGATAGCTTAACCTATAACAATATATCATAATTTATTAGTTGATTTGTATGTTGTATAAATAATCTGAGTCTGCAAAGTCACATGTATCTAAAGTTATCAATTAAATGTAGTGGAGTAAAAGTTTTAAGTTGTATGGAATGGAAATAATAAAAATTGTAGGCAAAAGAAGTGCAGTACTTGAGTAAATGTATTATGTCTTGAAATTAATAGGGCCATGTAGGGTGTATCAAGGTGGTATCTTGATTTGTCTTGTTTTACCTGACTAACAGCCCA
>CALSBV010011158.1:1142270-1184240 GCA_943590825.1 Bovichtus diacanthus | reverse complement strand
CACACACACACACACACACACACACACACACACACACACACACACACAGACACAAGCACACACACACTGTCTACACTACCGGTCCCCAGAAGTCGACCATACTTCTCTTTCTTCTTCCTTGAGCTGCTTTCTGTTCCTCTGCGCCTTGTCTGTCTTATATTTTCAGTGTGTTTGGGGATTTACAGACAGGGATGGCGGAGCTGGAGGGCCTGGAGTTCGGGAAATCAGACTTTGTGCTGCTGGATGAGGTGACGATGGAGCAGTTTATGGAGAATCTGAAGTTAAGGTAAGAAGCCGGAGATACTGTTAGAGAGGAGGAAGGGAGGAGAAGCAGCTGGGTGTCAGAGATGCAAAGGGGAAAGCTTCATACAAGCCTCATGAGGAAACCTGCATGTTTCTTCAAGTCTTTGGTATTTGGTTAGTGTAATATAAGTAAGGTTAAGGCGTACATTATTTTACTTTACTGTCTCTGACATCCACACATTTTTTTAAATAGCACTAAAGTACCAGATTGGCGTTATCTTGAAGACTTTTCTCAAGTGCGAGAGGACATGAGGAAATGTAAAGGGAAAAGGAGACAAGCGTGACTCACTTCTACCTTTCCCGCTCAGCCTCGGTGTTCAGATATAAACCTGTGGTGGATGTGATCATCACCATACTACACAGTGGCTGTCATGTGAAACACATGGCAATGATGGTCCGCAAACAAAAAAAAAACCTCAGCTAGTCTCATCAAACCTGTTGAAGTTCATATGTAAATGTAACTTTTCTTTTCTTTTTTTTTTTTTTTTTTTATCTTTCTGGGTGTAAAGCTTTGGGGGTTTACACTCTGAGTCCAGACAGTGTCCATTCTCGCTTCCTCTGTGTCTTTCGCATCGCGGACATCATGTCCTCAGTTCAAACTGTGAGAATTCACAAAGTTTGAGGATCAGCACTGACAGACGAACAGCAAAATGTCAAACAACACTAAATGAGCTCTAGATTTAGAGAAGACATTTAACTCTCTCAGTTGAGGTAGGCACTGCAGACGGCTCTAAATGAACATGTTTCGCATAGTTACCCAGGCTTGGTGTCTGTCTTCCATTATTGGTTGGAAAATAATGTCTGTAGAGTTTCATCACACAGCTTGATCAGACTTGTCCGATGGGAAAACAGAGGCAGGCGCTTAAGTTTGTGCCTACTTTAATTATTTGTTCTACTTTATCATACCTGTGAGATCTGGGGTTTGCATTTCTGTTTTTTAGGGGCAGGATCCTTCAGGACCCACACAGGCAGTGAACTTGAACTCTGGGCTAAAACAGCTTTTGCTTTCAAAATGACACAGTCTAGCTTCACATACACCAACACTAACGGTGCATTCAGGTTCTTCTCAGCACAACAGTAAAACAAAAAACAAAAGTTTATAAATGAGTACAGCTGCAGCGATGTGTACATACCAGGGGGAAATTAGGATGAGTTAGGATTCAATATTCCTTTTTTGTAAGTAAAAAGTTAAAATTAATTCATTTTAAAAGTTGAGGTAGAGAAGTGACATAAAAGTGATGTTTAAGTTCTCATTTAATAAAAGGCCTCTCACAGGGATAATTCCAAGTTAACATGTACACGCTAATCACTTTACATACTGTATGTTAAGTTTTAACAATAGGTTTTACATTTCATGACCTTATCATGTGCACAACCAATCAGATTTTAATGTAAAAGCCACAAATCTGCAGGTCTATCAGCATTTCAAAATCAAATGAAAAAGTCTGTTAGAAGCTGCTCATCTCTGTAGTCACTGACCTTGAATTTTATCTTTGGTCTTGACCTATACTGTACAAATATCTCACAAGCAGACATTTATGGTGTGCTATTGTGTGTAGCTTTGTATTGTGTGTCCTGTGTTTCTTTTTTTGCATAACTTTTCTTATGTTTTTACTCTGTACTGTTTTTTTTTTTCTTGCTGTCTATGTTTTGACCTGACCTGGGAATACAGATGAAAAACATCTTAAAGCTATAATCTGGTACAGTGCATCACATGGTGACATTAATGTTTAAAGTCTTCATGGTCCCCCTTTAAATTAAATAATTTAATAAATCTTTATCTGCAAAGTAACTTTCTCTCATTTGATGGAGTAAAAAGTACAGTGCTCCTTGATGAAATGTAGTGCAGTAAATGGAATAATGTGCACAAAGTCATGATAATAATAATATTAAAAAGCAGCTGAAATGTGTACTTAGGTAAAGTGACTAAATGGACTTAGTTACTTTTCTACTGGGCATTTCATAAGCAATTACTTTTAGATTTATGCCTGGCTTTGACTAGCTATTGTATTAATCCAGTTCCTGTTGAGGTATTATCAGTGACTGTGAAATACTCTGTGGTCACATGATATTTCCCAACTTTACTGTCTAACAAGAACCACATGAATGATCCAGGATCAGTATCCTGGTTGTGTACTTTAAATTCAGGAATAAGAAGGCCGTGTCTCAGCCCTGTCCCGACCCTGTGCCGTTATGATGAATTGGATTTACAAATGTGAACGTCAGAGGATCGGCTCCCGAATTGGGACACAGTTTACGTGTTTAGTCCCAGAACAAAAGAGTTATTCCATTTTTTTCCTTTAACCCTTGTGACACGTCGATTTTACCTCTCCCAGCTCACTTGACATTACACAAGGCTGTGACGCCCTTTGAACCACAAGTTTCATTTCCTGCTCTCAGTGTACACACATTTGTGTCACTTCCTGTGAGGAAGTTACGTATGGCACGAAGGTGTATGATCTTTTATGGAACTTTTAGCTCAAGGGTTTTTCATGGGTGGTGTGAAAATGGCTAAACGGCTCTTTGCCTAATTTAAACGAATGATTGAATAAATGAAATACTTATATATATATGCATTGATGTAGTATGTACACACAACATCTTTAATGTTAATGCATCTAGTATATCTATTTTTTGTATCTATGTTACAAAAACGAAGATTAGAACAATAGAAAAAAAGAATGTATAACAGCCAAAAGAAATAATTTGTGGAATAGTTTTGAAAAGGAGATGACAATGTGTAAAACACTTATAGATTTCAAAATATATATCAAAACAAGATGATGAACAAATATAAAAATGACATGTGAACATGTGCATATGCAATTTAGTTTGGTACTTTTGGGTATATATAATATACATATTTTAATTTGTTTCTTTAATTTTCAGTGTATACATTTAATGAGAATTGTACAAAATAATAACGTAAAATGGGTAGGTATAATAAGCTAAGGCTTCATCTTACACCTTTTTGGTCAGTATGTACTTGCTTTGGTTTGTCACTACTTCAAAAGTAAAAGTAAAGTAAAAGTTTTTTTTGTGTATATACTGTAGGTTGTATAAGTTCAAAGCGACAGACTAAGACTAAACAAAAAATATAATATGGTACCTGTACAAGTATGTGAAGTACGCCATCATTATGTTTGTATTTTCTTTTGTTGGACAGGTTTGAGAAGGGCCGTATCTACACCTACATCGGAGAAGTAGTGGTCTCCGTTAACCCGTACAGACAGATGGACATTTATGACAAAGACAACATTGATGCGTACCGGGGCCGGGAGCTGTATGAAAACCCTCCTCACCTGTACGCAGTGTCTGATGCTGCCTACAAGGCCATGAAGAGACGCGCCAAAGATACCTGCATTGTCATATCAGGTCTGTCTCTTACACTCTTAAGCTTCACCTCATGAACCACAGGCCTGCAAGATTAAATGTTTATAGCTACACATCTATCCCTTGAAGTGAATGCAGATTACACACATGGAAACAAAACTGACAGATGGATAAAAAATGGAGAGACATCTTTGCTATTCTTAGGTCGTTATCTCTGTTTATCGCAAGGTTTGGTCTGTGTGAGGCGCCAGATGAAGAGCTATATTTGGTAAATCAAGAGTTCATCCTCTGTACTGTGACTCTGTCAGACTCGGCTCAGCAAACCATCAGCCCGGGTTTAATTTGTGTTATCATTTGATCAATTTTCTTGATTAAATGATTATTTAATTATATTACAATATATCAGAACAGAGAAAAAAAATCGCCCAAGGTAATGTCTTTAAATGTCTTGTTTTGTCTGTCAAAAACTCAAAGATAGTTACAGTGTAACATCATACAAGACACAAATCATCAAATAGCACCAGCACTTTGAAAAGTTACGTTTAAATAAGGTTTATTATTTATACTATTGAATAATATTAATTGTCAAAACTGTTGCCAATTAATTTTCTGTACATTGACTCATCCACCAAAGCTCCTGAACTCAACAGTTTTCTTTTGGGGCCTCTCGGTTAGTCTCCTAGCAACAGCTCTTAACTGCTACACATGCTAGCATTTCGCATCAATTAGCAACATACATCTGGAAATTACACAAAATATATCCAACAAACATTTTTTTAGATGTTGATATAAATCCATGTACTTTGAAGGAAGAGGAAGGAAGGACAGAGGACAGTTGCTAGCTTAGAGGAAACGTGGAGTCTGGACCAAAGTCAACATCTCCAGGCAGGCGTGAATGTTTGTAACATTACCACATAACTCATCTATATTAGTGGTCGACATATTTGATATATGTATCTATATTTAAAGTGTAGGACGCACAGCGACGGCGGCAGTGCGGCTGTAAGGTAACGTGTTTGATAGCCACAGCAGCCATGTTTGAGTTGATGAGCTGCCCTGTGCTGGAGAGACTAACATGATAGCTCTCAGGTGTCGGTCTCTATGTGCTCTCTGAAGGTTTAGACATGCTGGACATTTGTTGTTTCTGCGCCTTTTTGACACGTTAATAGGGTTAGCTCTTGATATTATTGGGCCAGTATTGGTAGTACTTTTATTAGCTATATATTGGACATCACCTGTCAGTCACACACTACCGCTAAAGGGAAATGTGTTTTCTTTCCATATATTGTTTATTCACCTACTGTTATCTCACTTTTAGGCTTTGTTTTTTGTAAAGTAATATTAATGTTTAAGGGGCAATGTTTCCTCCTTATTGTTAATAAAAACTGCTAACCCTAAAATAACGTTTTTGTCAGTTTGAGTTTTTTGTTTCCAATAATGTTCAAGTACTATTTCACCCTGCCAGGAATAAAATGCAGCATTTAAAAAAAAAATAAAATAATAATATATATATATATATATATATATATATATATTGATTACATACATATCATCAAATTAACATATTTCCAGTCTTCTTGGTCAAAGAGTGAAATAAAAATGAGTGAAGACACATTGCTGATCTGTTTTGTCTGTCTTGTGAAACGTGTGTGTGTTTTGTGTTTCAGGTGAAAGTGGTGCAGGGAAAACAGAAGCAAGTAAATACATAATGCAGTACATTGCAGCCATCACAAACCCAAGCCAGAGGGCGGAGGTTGAGAGGTGAGTGAAGACATCACAGCAGCTGTGAGGCGACTCATTAAGGCAATGCTGTAAACTGAAATGTTGATTCAGATGAATTTTATCCTCAAATCCAAAACAAAAATAACTAATTGGATCATGAGTATGTGATGTTACCATAAATCGCCTCACTTTCTTCTTTTGCTTCGACTCCCATTTCACCTCCCTGATGGCTGTTTGTCACATGTCTCCATCAACGGCTACCACCACGTGATAACTCAGTGTGAAGAATGTGCTGCTCAAATCCAACTGTGTGCTGGAGGCCTTTGGGAACGCCAAGACAAATCGCAACGACAACTCCAGCCGCTTCGGCAAGTACATGGACATCAACTTCAACTTCAATGGAGAACCCACCGGAGGACACATCAACAACTACCTGCTGGAGAAGGTGAGTGGGTGGGCGGGCAGGATGATGACTGCAGACAGGGGACCTTCATGGGTCCAAGAAACACAAAAACAAACTACTTGTATGTACTTTTGGTACACCATGAGAAAAGTTCTGCTCATTTAGTGTTAGTGTTAAATTACGACATGAATGTTTCATGTGGTGATGACAAAGAGGTGTGAGGGAACGTCCATGAATAGATGTATCTGTGAAGCTGATGTGCTGCTGCCGCTACGTGTTAATGAATAGCTCACCTGGGGACATTTATCCGCACTGTTAAAGAACCGTCTGGCACTCAGGGCTGGTGTGAATGATGGTGCCATGATTAATTTTCAGAGGGCAGGAATAACCACAATGTTTAAAAAAGTTCAGCAGTCAAAATGGTGCAGCCGTGGCGACATAACTTGTTGAATGAATTAGCTGGTCATGATTTTGGTTGATTTGTCTTTTTTCTACAGAAAACAGGGTTACTTTTAGACATTGTAAGTGCATTCATAGTGGAGATTGGATATACTTTCACCTGTCTAAAACACCAGCACTCTAGAACCAATCACAATGTTTGTTTACATCAACATCTGGGTAGAAAAACCCGCCCCGCGTCACCTACATTCAATTTAACGGCACTGAGCAAACGAGTGCAAGGGACAAGAGCAATATACTCTCAACTGAAGAGGGAGATTCATCCATAATACATATTTGATGATTTCATATCTCCTTATAACAGCACTTTTATTAACGTTAGGTCCGACACCTAATTTATCTGTTGGGCCAGAACATTTCGTCCGAACGGCAGTGAGATGTTTCTGCTGGGTAGATTTGGTTTATCAAAGAAGCTAGCAAAGCAACGCGGTACATTACAATAAGCACAGTAACACGTCGGATAGGTCGGACCAGTTATGGCTGAAACTGACAACAGAAATAAACAAGTTTGTCGATTTCACATATCTCAGCAATTCAAATATAGTGCAAGTTGTCTAACTGAATGTGAGGTCGTCACAGTAATTCAGTTTATGTAAGGATTTGATGTCAATTCCTCAAAATCAATGAGCAAAAAAAACTTCTTATAAATGTACAATTTGTCACCAAAGTTCAGCAACCAACCAGGGAGAAGTCTATCTTTGATGCATGAAAGTGACAAATGGTCACATGACATGTTGCACTTTGAGTTACACAGAGTGTTACTTTCACTTTTTTCTTTTGGACCAGAAAACTTGCTTTGACCCCTTTTTTAGGCTTTTGTTATTTGTCTTTTGTTACATCGAAAACTCACACATCTTATTGCTGACCTCTCTGAGAAATGCTTCTAACTATTATTTAGCCAAATATAAATGCAACTTCAGTTACTAAATTATTTGCTCTACGTTCAAATGTAACCCAGAGAGGTTGGAGACAAGCGAACACCCTTCCTCTTGGGGTAGTTCAAAGAAATTTAGAGAAAAACCAAAGCAAGGACAAACAACAATTAACTTTAAAAAACAACTTATATTACCGTATTACAGAAGCATCTTATCTTAAGTCTTAAGACAACAAGAGTCTCAGAAAGGATTTTTCCAGATATGGTATTACAGATGCAAATCTTTACTAACTTTAGGGATCCTATCTTATCTTACTTCATTCTATCTTATCTCAGGTAAGGACATCCTAAATACTCATTCCAACATCGCTTATCAACTTTTATGTCCGTTACCTAGAAACCGTAGGTAATTTGAACATCCGCCGAGCTAAACAACTTTGTAAGCATTGTTTTTCTCTTCGTGACATAGTGAAACATACATTAAAACATAAAAAATATTGAGCAAAAACAACAGAAGACACGTGAAAGTTAGGACAGCTTAACGGTTATCCCAAAGTTATGAGAGTTTATTTACACTTTTCCCATCATATGTTAGGGTGGGAACATTGACTCAGGAAGTGTTCATCTGTAACGGGTATTTTCCTAACACTAAATACCGTTGTTACCAAACTTAAAATAGGGTCTGCAAGTGAAGAAGCTTCTGTAATACGGCCCCTTGAACGCATCGGTGTAAAAGTGTGTGAGGATGGATGTTAGGTTTAAAACCATAATCTGTTATCTTATTCAAGTCCAGGGTGGTCCAGCAGCATGACGGGGAGAGGAACTTCCACTCCTTCTACCAGGTAAACTCTAACTATGATGCTGCAAAACATACACGAATGATGCTCCATTTTACTCCCTGAACTCGCATTATTACATTTATTAAATTGGATCTGAACTTGTATGTTTGACGTGTATTTCTGACAGTTACTACGCGGAGGCTCAGATGAGATGCTGCAGTCTTTTCATCTACAGAATGATCCTGCTGTTTATACGTATACCAGAGAGGGAGCTGCAACGGCTGTGAGTTTGTCACCTAACGTTAGTGATGCACCGGTGGCAATTGTCTCGGCTGTTTCCGATTCTCTTTCTTTTTCAGAACTATAATCGACAGCATACAGAAACATTTATTGTAACTTTTCTTTCTTGGAACATTTTAATTAAATTGTATGTTCATAGTCAAACATTAACTGCTACATAACTTATGTTTTCTCCAAAAGTGCACCACGCTACAGGACCTTCTTGATGTCCGCACCTTGTTTTTAAGGTTGTTCCTCCACGGCTTATTTTTGGACTTGCCGGTGTTACAAATTGCCAGCTTTATGTCTCCATCACTCAGGCCGAACTTCCACACTGATCACATGGGGTGCTTTTTATTATTCTAACGTGTCTACTTGCTTCCCTCTTACTCTTTGATGCCAAACGAAAATCCATGGTTTTATATCGTCAGCCTTAAGCAACGTCAGTGGCTCATGATATGCTGCACAGCTGCGTGTCACACGTGGAGGCATGGCATTTTATTCGTCACGCCACATGATAAAAGACTTGCGCGTAGTATACTCCTGTGTTTCCTCGCTCTAAGCTCCTCCAAAAGCCTCATCTCTCCTCGCTTCTTGTCTCCTCGAGGTGCATTTAAGGGATTTGAAGATCCCCCATGGAGGCGGGGGGGGGGGAGATTGCGTAGCGGGGAGATGGAGGACAAGAGGAAGCATAAACTGGCGTAACAAAAAGCACCCATGTGCGGCTGTGATGTTACTGTCGGTGCCACTGTGTGCCGTAAAACCATCATACAACACGTGTACATTTGACTGGCGAGGGAGGTTCTTTTGACTGATAACAATAATCTCAAATTTTTTTTTTTTTTTTTTTTTTTCAGACCTCCAACAATGATCGTTCAAGCCACAAAGCGGTGATGAGTGCCCTGGAAGTGATTGGCTTCTCAAAAGAGGAGATTAACTCAATTTATCAGATCCTGGCTTCCATTCTTCTGTTGGTAAGTTATAGCATGGATTGTTAAAAATAGGAAAACTTAACTTATATAAAGACATAAAAGTAAGTTCTTCACCTCTGTGTTTATTTTAGATTTTGCATCCATGTAGAGTAACCTGTGATTGAGATCACCAACACTAAAAGCATCAAGCAGCTAAGATTCTGGATCTGTAATGAACTGTAATGGTCTGTTCTTCAGGGTAATGTGCAGTTTGAGAGCGACGGTGAGAGCGTTCAGATCCTGGGACTGGAAGCTGTGAACTACATCTCCGAGCTGACAGCCACAGAAGTGGACAGCGTCTGTAAGAGCCTGCTGTTCCGCACTGTGGCCACCGGGGGCGGCGAGGTCATTGAGAAGGGTCACACGGAGCAGGATGCCTGCTTCGGACGGAGCGCTTTTGTCAAGGTTGCTTGTTTATTTGCTTTGTGTGTTTATTTACAAATCATACAGCCCCATTTCTCATGACAAAACAGTTGATCAGGATGAGATTTATGCTTTATTAAGATGAATCGTTTTACAGCGTCTCGAGGTCAAGAAAACAATGTTAACATCATCACTGTGACATGCTTTTTCTTTTATTTAATTTTCACAGTTGTCACATTATTTTAATCTCCAGCTCTGTTAAACACTCTTATTTCCCCACTCTAGGCTCTATATGAGAGACTTTTCGGCTGGATTGTAAGCCGCATCAACAGCATCATTGAAGTTAAAGACTACAACCCAGTGCTTCATGGGAAAAACACAGTCATTGGCGTGCTGGATATATACGGCTTTGAGATCTTTGACAACAACAGGTCGGTGTTGTGTTGTGAAATCTACTGAATCTTTTTTTTTCAAAGAAATACTTCACGCCCAAAATAATGTGTTATCTTGAATTTTTGAGGAAACTTTTGTTTTTCTCGCACGTCACCATGGTGAACAAATTCTGTTGCGTTGCTCAAGAGTTTGTTCCTCTGTTGCCGGACAGTTTTGAACAGTTCTGCATCAACTACTGCAACGAGAAGCTGCAGCAGCTCTTCATCGAGCTGATCCTCAAACAGGAACAAGGCGAATACCAGAGAGAGGGCATCACCTGGCAACATGTGAGAAACACACAGAAACAACACACGTATGAAAGAGGTGCCATGTCACAAAAGAAAAACTCACATTTGCAGATCAATTAATAATCAGCTGTTCTGTATTTGCGGTTGACATTCAGTGCCTGTGCGTGACTTAGACTGATGTTCATACGGCGTAGTGAAAAGTATGTGTCTGTGCTAATTAATGAAAGTGTTTTAGTTAGGGTGTAACGATCCCGTCGATCTGATTCCGTGATCAACGATCCGATATATCGATGCAAAGTGAATACAGCGATTTAAGATATTCCTTTATTTGAAATTGATAAAGTATAAAAGTAGTGATAAAAATCATTTGCACTTAAACATGAGAAGACAGGAGGTCTATTTTTATTCTTTTTATAAAAAAGAAAATAGTTTTTCATTTAAATGTCTGGAAGAGCCCAGTAATACATCTGTCAAATCATATTTAAGTTGCTTCTTGTGAGTTGATATGTAATGTATATGTATAATGTAACTTGTGTTCAATTTGCACAGGATATCGTCTCATATCGAGCCCCTGAATTGAATCTAAATCGTATTATAGCAGACTTTGTAATATCAGCAAATATCATATGGTTGTCCAAATAATTAATATAATATTATAATGTGATGAAACTTGTGATTATCACCCCTAGAATTTAGTGGCCTCACACAGTTGTGGATAAGACAATAAATAAAGTATATGGAATTTTTTTCTTAAGAATGAAAAGCCAGGAATGAAACTTATGTATGCTACCAAAATGTTTTCTATAATCCTCATCGTTTTCTTTTTGACATGTGCTTACTTTGAATTGCACCTCACTGCTAACCAGTTATATTTATATACACTATATAGACACTTACCGTTACCTGTTTACATTTCTGTCATTGTGTACATTTGTTTTTTGCACCTTACTGCCAAATCTTTATTGTTTATATTTTGTTTTTATTTGCAGTCTTTCCCACTTTGTACTACAACTGCTGCATGACAATTTCCCTCGGGATAAATAACGTTTTATCTTCTCTTAAAGTTAGTTTTCCAATGTGAAAAAGTTGCCTCTGAAAAGTTTTTTGTGGGAGATGCATTTGGTTCAGATGTGACACACAAAGGTTTGCAGCATGTGTAAGTGCTCAAGCAGGCACTTGAACAAAGCCGTACACACAGTACATGCACCAACATGATTCATAAACAACGCTACATTTCCCTCTTACTTAACAATCATACTGTTCATACACAGATTGATTACTTCAACAACCAGATCATTGTGGACCTCGTGGAGCAGCCCCACAAAGGCATCATCTCCATTTTGGACGAAGCTTGCCTCACTGTTGGTAAAGTCACCGACACGGTCTGCCTGGAGAGCATGGACACCAAACTGGCCCAGCACCCCCACTACACCTCCCGCAAGGTGAGAACAGATCACAACATCATCAGTCAGGCTTCACCTCATATGGATATTCATAAGACCTTTCAAAAAAAGCACTCCCTACCCACATTATTAGGCTGCGGCCTGCTGCTTAACATGAAACTGAAATTATGTTTACAGTAAAAAGGGATCTCTGAAAGAGGTGTTGAAACTGTCCTTAGTTAGCAGGAAGTTGTTATGTGTTGTTGACATATCCTCTTTAGACTCAACAATGAGGAAATCGTATTTTCGGCCCAAGTTGCTTAAAAGATAAAAATGCCAAAGTGAATTTCTTTTAGTCATATTTTAGTATTTCTTCTCAAAAGAGGTTTGTTTTCTTTAAGATTAGCAAGCAAGAACAAAGAGTCACTCTATACTGCAGTGTCACTTTAAAATGTACGAATATGAAGGTGCAGTTTTGTGTTGCAGTCAGTAGAGAGCAGAGTTTCACAAATGTTTGTCTTTTTTAGAGGATGCTTTTCAAACAGCAGGGGCTCTATAGTGCAGCCATCATTCCCTCTTAAAGCTGTACACTGTTAAAGTTTGTTTTACATAGTGTACGTAATATTTTATACTCACAGTATCTCCCTCTCATTTCCAGCTCAGCCCCACGGACAAAACCATGGACTTTCAGAAACACTTCCGTATTCTACATTATGCAGGAGACGTCACGTGAGTCGCTCACCCACTTTGTTACGGTCTGTGGCTGAATAAGTGACAGGAGGGTTTTGCAGGGTTCATAAGTGTAGGCTAGATAATCCTATTAGAGGAGTTCAGTTTATGACATTAGTGGCCGTGGGTGAATTCATAGAGGCATTCCAGTAGTGTTAGTGCCAGCTTGACTGATCAGAAGTTATTGTGAATTCCCATATTAACTATTACTGAAAACTACTCGTGTGTGTGTGTGTGTGGGTGGGTGGGTGGGCTGTGTGGGTGTGTGTGTGGGTGTGTGGGTGGGTGTGTGGGCTTATAGAGCTCAACAGTAAGGTTCCAGACATGAAAATCCCAATCATATTCTGAATTGAGGATTTTGATTATTAGCCATAATGTCGAGCTATGAGTTTATGAAACAATATATATATGTATATATATATATATACATATGTGTATATATATATATATATATATATATATATGTGTATATATATATATATATATATATATGTGTGTGTGTATATATATATATATATATATATATGTGTGTATATATGTGTATATATATATGTGTGTGTATATATGTGTATATATATATATATATATATACACGTGTATGTATATATACGTGTATATACACGTATATGCTCCTTTAGAAGCCACAAGTCCGTATGATATCAACCTTCAAAGTATCAATATCAAAGTCTTGTACTTTTTCCTGATACCTTTTATCCTTATATCCTAAGTGCAGGATGTAATCCACATGCGTCCATGTAAATTGCAGGCTACATATGAAAACACATAAACTCTTACATACATACATTCAGTGCATTCAGGCAGACAGGCACAACCATAGGCATGTACAGCCCATGTGGCATTGTAGAGGCAGGGAGGAGACGCTCTCATCTGTGTTGACTGCACAGAATCAGTGGCCATAGATATTCAAAACATGCCGTATTGCAGCTTTGATTTGAATATTTCATATTTTAGGACTCATACTTTGTTTTCATCTCTTTTATTCAACGGCCAAGTGTCACCAATATTAAGTTGTGTTTTGCATGCATGTTTTGCAACTATAACAAATTTGTTGCTCTATGAAATATCTGATTTGAGATGCAAATGTCAGTTCAACTGAAAGATGAGTTGCTGATCTTCCCAACAACACATTTTTAAATATCCTCTCCTGTAAATATTTGTGCCTTTGTGAAATGATCACAGTTAGGAAAGATTTGGTGACTTAAAAAAAATGTATTGGACCAGATTCAAAACCATAATGTTCAGAATGCTCAAACAAAATTGCATAAATCAAATGTAACGCTATAAAACCAATATATGCACATTAGCGGGTTTTTTAAATTTTCATTCTATTCCGAAAGTACAATAATTTTTTGTTCAGGGTCGAGGTTGTTTGGTTTATGATCAACATCAGGGGTGCCCAACCACCGGGCCACGGGCCGTGGATCATGTGGTACCGGGCCGCAGAGAAAGAATAAAACATAATTTTTTTTGTCTTGGTAATATTTATTGTAAATATTTTTATATATTATATTATATATATTACAATGTAATAATAATATAAATAAAGTGCATAACATAAAATGGAATAATTACATTTACATTATATATCTAATAATTAAATTATATGTTTTGCACTTTATTGTGTGTTTTGTTATGCCTGCCCCCCCCCTCGGTCCACAGAAAAATTGAAGGAAACCCGTTTGTCCGGTTTCTTTCTCCATCACTGCTCCACTTCCTTAATGCGGTCATTGGATTTAAACGTCACAGCGGTCAGATGAGGTACCGGCCAGCAAGTCACTCGTCGTGGCTTTGGTTTCAGAAGATCCCCGCTGCTCACGTGTACAGCCCTCAATTTAGAGAGGGGAAGGACCTTAATATGTCAAGGGAATACGAAAGGAGGAGGAGGGCAGGGAGAGGGATGGAGGCAGCTAATGAGACAATTTTGGCTCTGCGAGATGTAGCTGCAGCAGTAATCAAGGACAACTGGAGGAGTGTTTATTGAGGGTTTTTGACTCGGGGAAATCCAGGCTGACACGATGTCGAACACACACAAAACACAGAGCAATTTCATCCATCTCTGAAGCTCAGAACCGCTTTCACAGACAATTACTGCACTGTGCTTTTCCTCCCCTTGTCAACGTTCAGTAGTATTCCGATCCTTTACTTCAAGGTATAATGTGTAACAATTCCACATTATAATGTCTGAAAATGACTCGACCTATGTTATATTTTGTTGAGTTGTGTCCTTACATTGTCCCAAATGTTTCCACAGTTTTTGAACCTAGAGAAATCTGTCATTTTAATTGAGGTGACGGTGCGTTTGGTCTTCAGTAATGGCGTCGTATCACTTTTGTGTATTTGTCAACGTTGTGGTTGTCTGCCAGAGGCTTTCATAAGTTACTTTTTATCCAGTTTTAGCCATTTCTTTTTAGGATATCAGATACAAGTTATCAGAGAAACAAGCTGAGCAAACGTTAGCTGTCGCTCGGCCTCTGTACCCTGAACAGCGCGGGGGCTTTATTCAGTGTTTCTGCCGGTTTCACCCACCTGGTCCGTTTGTTTTGAAGGGGAGGAGACCTTTGTGGATAATTCGGCTCTCGGTAAAAACCTCCTGAGTGCAGAGCACTGAAGGAATCCTAACCGGGATAAGCTGACCGCAATGGCAACAACTGTGGTGAAGACGAACACTTCACTTCACAACTTCACCAAACTCCATCTTTTGTTATTGTTTTGATTGAGAGACCCCTAAAGGCAGAAAATAACATTTGTGCATTTAACTAAATGTACCAAGACAAAGTAGTTAATTCAGAAAAATGACCAGCATGAGGGTTGTGCTATTATATAATTACATTATTATTACTGATGCAGTAAGCAGCATTTTACTGTTGTAGCTGGTTTAGGTGGAGCTATTTGTAACTTTCTCATAGGGTTGTCATTAATGTGTTTTTTAATTATGGATAAATCTGCTGATTATTTTGTTGATCTATGCATTCATTGTTTGGTTTGTATAACATCAGAAAATAGTGAGAAATGTCCATCACGATTACCCAACACCCAAAGTGATGCCTTCAAATGTCTTGTTTTGTCCAACAAAATTATTCAGTTTACTGTAATTCACGACAAAGAAAATCAGGAAATCCTCACATGTGAGAATCAAAAATATCATGAAATGTTCGTAATTTATTCACAAAATGACTTAAAGGATTAAGCAGTTATGAGTTAAAAGTTTGCAGATACATTTTCTGATGGTCAAATAATCAATTATAAGACTTTCTTTTTCAGCTCTGAATGTATGAACTGTTGGCCAATGGGGTAATTAAGCACTAAGTACTTTTACTAAAGTACTGTAGTTGAGTACAAATTGAAGGTATTTGAACTTTACTTGAGTCTTTTCAGGCCACTTTCAACTTTTACTTCACTACATCTCGGAGGGAAATGTGTACTTTTTACTCCACAACATTTATCTCACAGCTTGAGTTACTAGTTACTTTACAAAATGAAACTTTTACATAACAAAACAAACTATTCTATTCTCACTTTTTAAAAGTATTTTTACAAATCAAACAATCAATCGATTGAGAAAATAGTCATTAGTTAAAAGTAAAAAAATGAGCTCCACCTTCACCAACTACAACAGTAAACTGCTGCTTTTAGAATAATGATGAATAGAGTAATAATGATAATGATATAATAATGAATAATAATGATAATAGTGTAACAGTCACAGGGGACATTTTTCTGCATTTAAATAGACTTGTACTTACATACTTTTTATATAAGTTATAAAACACTCTCACACTCTTCATTTAACTAGTAAAACTCCGATAAAACTCTCGATATAAATCTCATATCTGCAATGTAGCTGCACACTGTCAGCGAGGTCTAATGAAGGATGCCTGTGGCCCTCCTGCGTCTCACCTTTAGGACCCCTAAGCTGCCCTCAGTGTCTGTTTGAGCTTTAATCATCGTAACCAGAACTTAACCTACTCAAATATTATAGTTGCTATCGAACATGAACATCAGGAGATTCCAATTAAATGCAATACAACAAAATACAGAAGTGCCCATAACTAAATAATACAGTTTCCATGCCCAACATTACTGTGGGTGCCACACTTCTCTATCTTCAGGAATGTGTGCTGGTCATATAACGTGGAGGACGGGGTCGTAAACTTGAGCAGACAATTTTTCATTCAGTTCCTGCCGGCCTGTCCTATTATAACAACCAGAAAATCTGTAATAATGTAGAGTTGCAGTCACCAATATTCACTGCAATATTTTAAGAGCTCTTCATGTGTTTTACATGTAAAATCACCTCAACTTTGATTTAGTGATGAATATTTCATGTTATACAAAATACATAAGTACGGTACTTGAGTAAACGCACTTTCCTGCCAGCTTTAACGAGGGCGGACAGACGGACCTGCAGTGGCGGTGACAGATGGCTGTTCCTGTCACTGCACGTCCCCGTCACCCTGCCTCACGTCAGGGGCTCCAGCTGAGCTGTCCCCCCTTGTGTTTGGCTTCCTGGTGGCACTGGCCCCCCATCATCCCCTGTCCCATCCCACTACATCTGAGTCTGCTCTGGTTAAATGTACCCCCCCTCCACTCTCACCATACCACCACTATCCCAAGCTTTGACCTACTTCGCTCCCTCCTCTTTCTCTTCCCTCTTTTTTTTTTTCTCCTCCCGCTGTACTGCAACCCTCACCTGACTCTCTTTGCCATCCACATTTTAATTCCCTGCAGTATTTCAGCCTGCACATGCAGCACTTTGAGCAGCCATATACGATATATCATACTCCCTTACTGCACAACTTTACATTCCAAGAAATCCCACATCGTTGTCGCCTGGGTCTCTCAGTTACTACCTTCACATGCACACTAATATCCCACTATTATTCCGACTATGCCAATATTCAGAATTTGATACACACATGTAAACAGAATATTCTGTTTAGATGTTCCGAATGCATTTTTTGATTAAGACATGTGGGATATGCCGATATTATTCAGGTTTCAAGAGCATTCTTTGGACATGTATACAGCCCATTTCCGAGTATATGTCTCCCTTTTTACTTTTAAACATTATGTGACAACGGGGGTACACCCGGGGAGCACATGGGAGAAAGGAAATGTAAGTTATTTAAAGGGCGTAGCCGTTATACGAACGTCATGGGAGAGTTACCTTTATTGGAGTATGCAAGGCTGCATGAAAACAGGAATATTAGTAAAATATTAATTTTCATCAGCCCTGTAAACGGCTGGGAAGAAATATTCGCCTATTCGGAAATAAGGAATATTTTACGCATGTAAACGTAGTCAGTGTGAGCTCCCTTTACCCTTGTACAACACAGCCCTCTCCTTGCACCAGCCCTTGACCTTCATACTTTAATATACTTTCCTCTAAATCATCCTCCCGTCTCTGGAGAGCTGCTGCCTTTATCTCTCCTCTTCCGTCTGTCCTCTTCTGTCCTGTCCTTGTTAATGAGCACTGTGGCTTGTTGTTGTGTTGTTCTAACTGCTCTCTCTCTCTCTCTCTCTCTCTCTCTCTCTCTCTTTGTCTCTCTCGCTGTCTGTCTCTCTCTCTCTCTCTGTCTCTCTCTCTCTCTCTCTCTTTCTTTTAACACTCAGTCTGGGTGGTTTCACCGCCCATGAACCGAGGGGACACATCTGTCATAGCCAGGCCTCCGCTCCTCTGCCTCCAGATGTGACAGTGTAGGACACAGTCACAGACAGGGCCATGCAGACGACATGTAACATGCTGTGTGTTTGTTTGTTATAGAGGGAGGGATGCAGGATGCATATATGTAGGAGAAATGTGTGTCTGTAGTCCCGTAATCAAATATTTATATATATATACATATATAATATATGTATATATATATATATATATATATATAATGTTTAGATACTTTTAATACTCTTGAGTATTTCCACTTTATGTTACTTTATACTTCTACTCCACACCTCAGAGGGAAATATTGTGCTTTTTACCTAACTACATGTATCTGACGCTTATACTAGGTACTTTACAGGTTGGGATTTTACATAATTTACATAATAAAATGTAAATATAATGTATGTAATGTAAGCCAGTGTTTTGTTACATTGCTGCATTGGTACTTTTACTCGAGAATTTTCTTTTGCTTTAACTTATGAAGTAAATGTCGATTGCACAATGTAATGGCTGTAGAATAATGACACCATCTGCGTTTAGATTGGTTCCCTATAAGCCTCGCTTTCACTCTGCAATTCTTTCTGCCACCGGGTTCGATCTCCCGGGGAAATAAGCTCGATTTACGGCACAAAGCCGTGGAAAACAAAATGCAGTGTGTCCTGTGCAGTGTTGCCAACTCTTTTCCAATGTCAGTCATCATTGCCACTCTCTCGTCTGCGTATTGGCAACGTCATTGCGCGTTCATTTGCATAAAGCTTAAAGGTTGTGTTGTTGCAGCGAGGGGGAGACTGCCAAGAGGAGAGGGAGAGACCCCGTGCTGTTGGCAGAGCAGACTGCAATTACTCTGAGAAGCATTTGGAATTCATTAAAATGTAATATATTGGAATATATGTTTCTTGCTTTTTCACTCTGAATTAGTCGCTAAATTTGTTCGCTAGAAGTAGACTATGAGGAAAAGCGATCGGGTTGTCTTAGGAACAGCGTCGGCAACAATAATACCACTTGGAAACGCTTTCCTTTAAGTAAAGGATCTGAATACTTCTTCCACTGCTGAAGTACTGTAACAGTTTGAGCCCCAAAGATGTACAATTTCAAGGATTAAAGAAATATGGCCAAAAACTAAAAAAGAATTGTGTAGCAAAACTTTTTTTCGTTCTTTCCTCCCCGATTAACCATCTCACGACGAAATGTATCTTCTCTCTGGTGGGGGCTGGACTGTGTATACAGTTGTTAAAAGTAAAAAATACAGAAATCTAAAATAATATATCACTCACAGTGGCTATTATTCTGTGGAACAAGTAAATGAGTCTCCTTATTTAAAAAGCCGTAAAAAGTCAGAATTTTATGTTTAAGAAGGTGTATGAACCCTGCATAAGTATATTATAAGTATGCTTTTGAATGCAGGAAGCCATTTCTAAGCAAATCATCCACACTGTAAGTTATTGTTACATTGTGAACGAGAGAAGAGAGGGAGAGGTTTATTTGAGGCAACACTTACACTACAGCAGCCTTTTAGCCCGAGGCCCGCCGGCTTATGTAACTGTGTCTTACAGTGCGCCCCTGACCTCCCGCTGATGCCTCACCAAAACCAACCGAGCAGTTTGAAAAAAGGCAGACAGATTAGTCTGTAGCTTGTTTTTTTCTTCTCCAAAACGTGAGCCGTGGGGGAAATTTGACCATGTTCCTAATTTGTAAATCGTCTAAGTGTTGCTCTAATCCTCTGGCCTGAGGGCCGCGAAGCATCTGGAGCAGAGAGGGGAGTCCGTTAACGGGTACTTGGAGACCATTTTAGTGACAGACTCTTACTCTTTAAACCGTGTTACTTTCTGTCTGACCTGCCTTTGTAATTTTAACATCTTTTTCTGACACACCACTTCACACCAAGTGCTCTTCAGCGGGGCAGCCCTCCCTCTCCTGAGCTACTTTGTTCTTACAATTACTCTCGATTACTCTCACTTTCTCCCTCTACATCTATTACAGATATTCCGTCGAGGGCTTTTTGGACAAAAACAAGGACCTGCTTTTCCAAGATTTCAAGCGTCTCATGTACAACAGGTACCAAACATCATGATGTTCTTGACAGTTCAGTAACTGGGTTAAGTGTATAATGAGATTCTTGCACTTCACACCTCGGCTACAAAGTTAATGATGTCCTCTCTTCGCGCTTTGCCCTCTTTTTTTGCCCCCCCCCCCCCCTCACTCTCTCTCTCTCGTAGTGCCAACCCAGTCCTGAAGGAGATGTGGCCAGATGGTCAGCTGGGCATCACAGAGGTCACCAAGCGACCTCTGACCGCAGCCACCCTCTTCAAGAACTCCATTGTGGCCTTGGTGGATAAACTGGGCTGCAAGGTCAGTGGTTTGAGCTTAAGATTGACTTCCTGTTCCCTTCCTTCTAACCCCTGGTCGAAGCTGTGGTTGCCGTTTGCCTTTTTTAAGACTAAGATGCCTGATTCTGAGAAGTATAAAGTAAAGCCAAGCAGCTCTACGAAGGCCGAGAGCAACTATAACTAACTATAGAATCTGTGAAGTTGAGAGAAAAGGTTTCCAGGCCGACCGGAAAACTGTGTTTTAGGCTGATTATTTTACCTCTCAAAAAGCATTTGTACAGTACATAGCCTGCATAATGAATATCTGATATCATTATCTAGTACTTACTAACAAATTGTGTTATTTCGGCTTTTGTGTCCAAAAGTTTAAGAACATAACTTTTGATTATTTATAGTCCATAGTTAACAGGAATTTATTGTATCTCTTTTTTGATAGGCGACTGTCTGTCTACTTGCTATAAATATATATATTGAAATCAAAATATAAATTAATTTACAATTGGTAGCTTGATAGTGCTAGGTGAGATGTCATATCATGCCTCATTTAGTTACATGGAATAATTAATGTAAATGAATTGCCTATGACTGTCTCAACAGATACATAATTATATAATATAATTTGATTTAGCTCTCCTGTTTTAGCGGTTTAGTTGGCTACAGGGTTAGTGAGTTCTGCGAAGCTAGTTACTTTCTGTCATGACTGCCTTATTTAGTTATGTGGAATAATAACCGAGAGAAGATTCATTTTTACATATGTTTATTACGGAAAAGAACTAGGGAAAAATGACATTGAGTTTTAGCTTTAGGCTAACCACAGGTATCTCACCTATTTAGCTAGCTAAAACTTTATATAGCTGTCTTGTTTAAGTCATTTCGGCTACACAGCCAGTTACTCTGGTTCCACCAGTTTTAGCTCTGTTTTGGAGTTTCCACAAGTTTTGTTGTAAGTTACAACTCAATTTCAACCAAATAGGAACGTACTGTGTTTTGGGTTTGTCGGGCAGAATTAGTGTCAATTTAAAGCCACTGGAGTTTTGATCTTGTGATCATAACTTGATATCATAGTCAGAGTATTTAGCGTAGAAGTAGCTGCTGTCATCATCAGGAAGATGCTGTGCACCAGTTTGCCTGCTCTGCTCTCTAAAGCCTGTGTGAGTCACACGCTATTCTGAGGCTGCCAATGTGCGATGTCTCTTCTGGGAGGACGGCTTGTCACCATGAATGACAAAATATGGAGCGAGAGGCAGTATGCAGCCGTCCAGCAAGAACATGTATACATAGCAATGTGCTGTTTTTGGTGTCAGGGAGTAACAGTTTTTGTAGGTCGCTTGTCCTCATCCTGTCAGGCTGTGTGTGGAGTTGATGGGTAGCGGGGGGGCTTGGACTACAAAATGTGCTGCTCACCTCACCTGGCCTCATCTCACTGACTGAAGTCTGACATTTCCTGCTGTTATTTTGGGACAGCCTGCTGTCAGGATGTTGTAGCGTCTCGTCTCGGTGTGGCTGAGATAAAATGAAGAGGAAACTCCCCTGGCAACCTTTAGGTCACGTTGAAAGAGCGAATGTTTTACTCATCTGCTGAAAAGGAGCACCTGCGCCCAGGCTGCCCACCTCATCTGCTCCCAAACCCCATTAACTGACTCCTGTCTTCAATCTCTGCTGAACTGAGTTGAAACTGGGGCCACACATGCACATGCATCATTGATATGATGGATGACAGTGTCGGGGAGCAGAAAGTGTTCACTTTGTTCCGCCTTGTTCATCTTTCATGGACAGAGAGTTTGTGACACCCAGCAGTTTCTGTTCTGTCACAGGATAACGCGTCCCTCGGAGATCCCTGTCAAGGTGCAGGCGTCCAGCCTTAACTCCACACTGGAGGTTTAATCGCTCTCAAAGTTTTAATGTGCAGTTAAATGTGTTGGTAATAAGGAGATGTGCTGGATGTGTTATGAGGCTCGGCTGCTCACTGCAGCGTCTGTTGAAATATGCTGCAAGTCTGATTAAGGTCAGTGAACTCAGTTTTACAGTTTTGCAGCTTGGTGTGGCTCTGTCATAGTTTACAGGATGAGTGTAGTTTATTTACTTGCACAGTGATGAACACAGCAGTGATGAAAACAATGATTATAAACATGCAAAAATCAAAGACAAACACAAGTTTGTGCAGGTGATAAAACAAGAGTGTTATGAAAAAATATTGCCTCAATCATACAAATCAGTCCAAGTTTTGGTTGTACACAACAGTGTTTCAAATGTTTTTATTGTTGAGCATCATTTTCAAAGATGATAAAACATGGTATTGCCATGCTTCTTTTCCATATACACAGACATAATGTCAAAGACACAATAACACTCTTCCAGAAATAAATAAAAATATAAAAATACATTTAAAAAAAAGATGAATAAATAAATAGAAAATCAATAAAGTAAACAATGAATAAAATTGAGCAAAATGAATGAAAACTATAATAATTTGAATAATATATTCACAGTAATAATAATAACAACAACAGTAATGTGCAACACTGTGTCGTGCTATGGCAGTACTTTTACTTTGTTTAATTGCTTCTAAATTCTTACATCATTTCCTGCAGAATAACTGTAGATCTTTCTGTAAATGGATGCACAATCCGGTAACAGTATTGTGATAATGTGATACGTTATTGATCCCTGCTGGGAAGCCCAGAAAAATATTTTACAGTCAATAAAACAGGGATTTGTTGGTAGGAAAATTATCTCCCTACTTGCAACACTGGAACAAAGTCAGCTGAGGAGTTACCTGCATCCCTTTTCTCTGGTCTTTCAGGAGCCTTACTATGTGCGGTGCATCAAGCCCAACGAGATGAAGTCTCCGGTGTTGTTTGACGACGCTCGCTGCCAGCACCAGGTGGCCTACCTCGGTCTGATGGAGAATGTGATGGTGCGAAGAGCGGGCTTTGCCTACAGGCAGCATTATGCTCGCGTCCTGCAGCGGTAAGGGAACACGATGCTCTATAAAGAAAGACTTCTGCTGTGTTTCAGCTCCTCCTTTTGTAAACTCCTTTTTGAGGAAGTTGAGAAGTAATTTCAGCAGCTCAGTGTACCACAAGGTAAACTATCCAGTACTTATTGTCTCCTTATGCTACTTAAGCTGTCTTCATGGATGGCTGAGAAAAAAATACTTAATTTTAAGAGTACTCTGGTGATTCTTGATGAAGTGATGTTACTCTGGCTTTTAGTTACTTATATGGATCAAGATCCAAAAACACTAGATCCTACACTTCCCATAATGCAAATTGATAGCTTCTTTTTGTGGATCCTCCCTGGCTGCTCAACACCCACATCTTTAATAATCATCTGGTGGTGTCACATGAATACTTGACAAATCTCCAGACCCACAGATGACAACTGTTTCCACAAGCTGAGCAGTTCTACCCATGACTAGCAAATATACTTTAACATGTGAGCCTTCAACTAAAACCACTGACTAAAAAGACGTTTACAGTTAAATAAAAAATCTTTCAGCTACAGTAACAAGAGCAATTGTTCCACTTGTCTTCATACTGTAAGCTCTGATTTCCTCTTTCTCCTCCTGAACGTTCCTGCGCAGGTATAAAATGACGTGCGAGTACACGTGGCCGAACCACCTGATGGCCTCAGACAGAGAGGCCGTGGAGGCCATCGTCACCCAACACGGTTTCCAGGACGATGTGGCGTACGGACACACCAAGCTGTTTGTCCGAACGCCGCGGTCTCTCTTTACTCTGGAGCAGGAGAGAGCCGCGCTCATCCCCATCTTGGTGCTTTTCTTGCAGAAGGTCGGCCATATTAGTATTGGATATTTTAGATTTTATTTCGTACGTGTCAAGAAAAAAAAGGAAAAATATATAAGTGAGAAAACAAAACAAGAATACCCAGCAGAGATGTATAACTAAATCTCAAAAAGCAACATAATTAAGTATTTAAAAAGGAATAGGAAGAAGTGAATACTTATCAAGTCCTACGCCTTTTTTTCCATAGTTCATCAATAATTCTAATTATTTCAACTTTCAGCCCCAGTGTTCACCATACACACCTCGATCAAATCAAACAAAAATTAAGCATTTAAAACAAAAAAAGAACAATTTAATCAGAATAAAACAAACAAAACAACAACAAAAACAAGCAACATTTCCTGTACCCCATCTCACTATGCCAGTCCCCCTCTCTTCATTTCCTCACTACAGTTGTTCCATAAATGAACTCCTTTGACTGTAACACAATGATATTTTGCATTAGTCCCCACTAATTGTTTCTTGAACATACAAATTCCTCTCAGATCATGTTCACTCCCTCTCATTTATAACAACTTTTGAATACTATTAGGTATTAATTGATGTTTTTCTAAACCAAATCACTGTTGCTTTTAGTATTTGTCCTCAGCCTCAATACGATTTTAAATGTCAGATCTCTACGTCGTGCATGCACCTTGATAAAGCTGTATTGATCTAGCAGTCCCGTTAAGTGACACGGAGACCTGATGTGATGTCAGGAGCAGCTCCGATCATGTGATCAGCGAGGATGACCCACTGCGTTTCAAACACAGTTCTCTGGGTTTCAAAGTCTCACGAAGATGTGGCTCCTGGATATGTCTGACTGTAATTCATCTGCCAGCTCGAATCCTAATTTCCTGCAGCAATAATTGGAGTAATTAATGAGATCCAGAGAACAGTTGCATTATAGTCAATTACTTCACTTGCTCAATGAAACTCCTCCTTTCTCTTTCACATGACCTACTTTGATGACTGCAGAGAAGTCTGGATCTTTAACTGGAGCACAAGTTCTTCTCCAGCTCAGTGGGACTCTCGTTTTCCTCTCTTGATTTATGTCCTTAACACGTCCCTCTTCTTTCTAAAACTCCCAGGTGTGGCGGGGGGCTTTGGCCCGTATGAGGTGCCGGCGAATGAGGGCCATCTACGCCATCATGGCCTGCTATAAGTGCTACAAGGTGAAGGCCCACTTCTGGGAGGTGGAGAGGAGGTTCGCTAATGTGCGAACCATGGCCGACTATGGAAAGAGCGTAGAGTGGCCGACTCCGCCTGCAGCTCTGTCCCAGTTTCACAACAACACAGTCATGCTGCATCGCAGGTCAGATCCCACAAAATGAAACTCATAAAACACTTCAATGAGGAGATACTTCATTAAAGAGCGAACATAAATGTATTGACATGGTGCACAATAGGTTGAATTGTGAGAGTCTCTGGGGATTAGACTCCATTGCTAATAATCACATAATTATTAAGGGGTGGAGGTGTCATGAGGGGACAGGATGGTGGCTGAAGGAAAAAGCCTGAAGAAGACATATTTTACTTTGAACAAACTGCCAGCAAAGAGAGATAAATCCACTTGTATCAAAAGTAAGCATAAATGAGTTTTGAATTGGGAAATAAAATGACACTTGACACAATGATTTAAAGGAACAGTTTCACATTTCGTAGGGTAAATGTGAAACTACGATCTGCAGCTAGATAGCTTAGCTTAGCATAAAGATATTTCTGTTTCTGCAAACAGAAATAGCTCAGCACATCATGGCCTTCAAAAAGCACATCAAGCTGTTTTTACACTTTAGTTTTTCGTACATATTAAATATACGAGATATAACATGTTAATTAGTAAACTTTAGAGGTGCTGGTAGGCACGTTTTTTTTACATCTGGCCAGAGTCAGGCTAACTGTTTCCATTCTTCCTTCCACTCCTGCCTGTAGCTTCAAATTGACCGCACAGACGTACGAGTGGCATCGATCTTCTCATTTAGCTCTAAAACACTGTTTGCATTGAAAACTAGGGCTGCATCTAAGGATTATTTTCATTTTAGATTTAATCTGCTGATTATTTTATAACTATCTGAATAATCGTAAATATCAGAAAATAGTGAAAAAAATGCATCCCGGTTTCTCAAAGTCCTTTTAAATGTCTTGTTTTGTCAGTCCAAAATCCAAAGACTTCACGTCAATGTGATATTAAAAGAAAGAAAAGCAGGGAATCTCCATATTTTCATCGGTTTTCAAAATAGTTGGCCGTTATTTTTATCTGTCGATAAACTAATCAATTAGTCAACTAATCATTGCAGCTCTATTGAACATTTTTTTCAGTTTTAATACATTCTCAGCAACTGCAGAATAACTTTAATGAGTCTCTGGGTGTAAGAGTTTTGCATCAACCAGGATGTGTTTTAGCACTGCAGATTATTGTTATTATTATGTGTATCCCTCAGTCTTAATCTTGAAGCTGTTCCTCTGACTGTATTGTTCTCAGTTGCACCTTTTGATATATTATTCCACCCACGTGACATGCTGTCTTGTTCCCATCCCTTGTTGTCAGGTGGTGGGCGAGGCAGATCGTGAAGAACATCCCTCCGTCTGACATGCAGGAGGTCCGGACCAAAGTGGCGGCTCTGACGGCTCTGAGCGGAGAGAGGAAAGACTGGGGAGTCAGCAGAGCCTGGGAGAGGGACTACCTGTCCAATGTAAGAACAAAACACAAACAGTGGAGCCCGGGTACTCTTGGACCCTGGGAAGACATATCTGTGTTATATTCATAGCATTCATAACTCAAGCCTTTTACTTTATTTATTTATTTTAGGTCAGCAACTATGATTTTTTTGTAATTTTTGATTAATTAATTGATATTGATTTATAGTGTAAAAATGTCAGATAATAGTGAAAATGCCCATCACAGTCTTCCTAAATCCCAATGTAACATTTTCAAAACAGCTTGTTTTGTCTGAGCAACCTCACATATTCAGTTTATAATCATAAAAGACAACGGAATAGTATAATTAGTCACACTTTAGGAGCTGTAACATTTGATTACAAATGTCAAATAACTGTGAACCGATTATCAAAAAGGTTTGCAGATTAATTTTCCATCGACTGGCTAATTATTGATTTTATTTTATTTGACATATCAAAAAAAAAAAAAACATACACTGCAACAAATACATATTCCTTGAAAAGATCGAGGATAACACAATTAAGATAAATTACAACTTATTTCTATTGTCGTTCTCATTGTTTCAGCTCTAATTGATGTACTTCTTAGTTTATCTAACTGGCACAATACAGATATTGTTACATGAGTAGATGCAATGCAACAGTAGTGTAGACCACTAAAGTCCAGGTTAAAACCACTACAACAAATGTCAACTGTATAAAACAGTTCTGGTGCTTTCGATTGTATCCCATGACCTTCTTCAGTGAGTGGAGCCTCATCACATGAGCTGAGACAGGGATGGGTTAGGAGCTCCTTGATATACGACCACATGTTGGTCATGTGATCACAGCTCCATTCTGAAGTCATTTGATGACTAAGCAAGTTCTGTTTGACGAAGAAGGCCGTGGGATACGATCAAAACAGTTACTTTGTACTCATTTGGGTATATCGACCACATTTCTCTGCCTTCTTTTTAAATGCTAAACACAAACAAACCCATAACTAGATATTTTTAATGTTCATAATGTTGTAAAGCAGCTTTTTACTTACTGTGTAAGCAATCCAGGGTTTCATTGCTAATTGTTATCGGACATTTGTTTTGCTTTGAAGCTGGGGCAAAAAGATCCACTATGCAGTGAAAACACCTTTTTAGTGAAAGTTTAATCGTCTATTTTTAATAGTTTTCACTCCAATGTCCAATCAACAGAAGTTTTGGGTCGTTCCCTCCCACTTGGTGTTACCAGAAGCGTTTTCGCCACCAGAGAACCTCATTTACTGTAAATCAACACAACAAAATGCTCCTTCCTTTAATGAAAATAAAAATCCATTGAATGCCCAGCAGTGTATTGGATCACAGAAAATCATCTGTGTTTGTGAATGTATATGGTGCATGTGACACCGAGCCTCATAGCATGACTAAAGGAGGATGGTGTTTGTGAACACAACCCTTCTTTAATGAATCCCACAGTTGGCTCATTTAACTGCTAATCTGAGCTTGTTTGGTGGTCAAAGGCTTGAAAGACGCCTTCAGGGAGCGTGAGCATGACTGAGTCACTCCCCTTGTTAGTTTGTCAGACGGCCCGTGACTCGCAGTCTCCTTCAGAGCTCCAGCTTCACGAGATCGTTGTTAATTGCACAAAGACCTACAGAGAAGTGCATGTAATCCGGCATGCAGTCGGCCTGAATCGTGACTTGTATGTGGTGGCCGTCGCTTTAGATCAAAAGTCTGAGCGCAGAGAGGAGGGGAAGAAAGAAAGTTAGACAAATTAGTGTATGTCATTTATTCTCAGAAACCCTCAACGAGACCAAAAGTCAAAAAGTTTGTGTCATTATTTTGAATTCAAGCTCATTTTAGAAATCAATTAAGTGTGCGGGAGCTGCTGAGCATGCTCTATGGACCCAGGACACGCACAAGCAGGAAGAAGCCAAACATTTTCGCCTTATGTGCCAAAAAAGCAACTTTCATAGGAATAAACAGGGCCACCTTTGAAAGCAGCATACAAATATTAATACATCCATGATACGGGGTGTAATTGTTAAACATCCAAAAACCGTTAACATCTGGCTTTAACGACCTCCACCAACATAATAAAAATTCAATATAGACAATCCTTCTGAGAAGTACCGAGTGCAGAGATGTGATAAACGTTGTATTTTCTCACTATGATCTAACTTCTGATAGTCTGACTACATGACAACCTGCATATGTATTGTTAAAAGAAATATTTAACAAAAATGTGTTCAAAACAGCTAATGCCACAATGATAGCAACAGGCACTCATTTAAAGTGTGGTGAATAATACATTCTGTGTCACATGTATGCCTGGTTAATGTCCCACTACGTTAATATAATGTGTGATGGTGTTCTGCTATCAAACATGCCAATATAATACAATTAATGTATTTAGTTAGTTGGCTCTAAATTTCCGTTATCGGTTAGTCAGACTGGCTACCGTGTTAGACGAGAGAAACCTAACGTTATACAATCCTTTATTCACCTGTGTCGATATGACAAAACGATGTGTAGAATGCAAACGTACACATTAAGAAAGTCAATCTGAGAGGATGCCAAGCAGCTTCCAGGTGTCGCCACACAACCTCCTCTCCACCATGTAACCTGGACAGACTGATCAAGCACACAAGAAGCAAAACGGAAGCATTCACACAGATCCAGATCCTCCAAACAGGAGGGGATCGTCCCCAAACTGTGTCCACAAATCTGGAAGTAGCTGAAATGTGCTTGTATGCTGTAGCATCAAGGTTCCACGTCACTGGTACTGAGGGAGGTCCACATACTTTTTCCCACATGCTTTGTTTTATTCAGTATGAATACATCTTTAAAAAAATATTTCCACTGAAAATGTTCATCGTAATTTTGCTGAATATACACTTGACGGTAAAATAATTCTTAAAAGAACTAGTCGCATAGAAGTACATTTCATTAGTTTAGCTGCAGTATCAGCCGCCCTGCTCCCTCTCTACGTCAAACACCGTGTCTGGTAACAGCAGCCCGAGGCCACGAGCTTTGATCTGCTGCTTATGGAATTAAAGCGATAAAAAGGCTCGGGAGAGGCTGAGTGAGGTCGCCCAGTTTAAACGACGAGATGCATTCCTGCTGTGGCTTCTTGTATAACACAGGGTCTTTCATTTCTGCAGGTGCGAGACTGCCCTCAGACCAGCTCCGGCTTCATCCGTGTTTCTAAGGAGCTGAGGAACAGAGACGAGTACAGTCAGGTCCTCTTCTCTGGCTTCTGCAGGAAGGTACAGTACGTGGGGGAAAGAACACGCTGAATGTCTGTGTTGTGCAAGGAGTTACTGCTCCTTCTCGCTTTCTTTAGCTTTGGGATGTTTTTCTCACTTGCTGTGTTTTCCGTTCCACCCACTCACACCCCTTTCTCTCTTTTGTGTCCACTTGAGATTTCATGTTACAGTGCTGAATATAACCCTCTCAGACAGGAATATGAAGAAATGAGATTAAAAATAAAATCAGAGGATTAATCATGAAAGGGATTGAACTATGAATTCATTTTATTTTTAAAGTTTGCCTGTTGGGACTCAACTAAATGGAGTCAGCTGAGGCCCTGCTTATTATTTTACCTCATTATGAACTCTTTTCATCTCCCTGTGGATATGAATGGCCATATTTTCCTTATCAGGGATTGTAGAGAAAGAGCTTTCACTAAACTCTGGGTGCAGGTTTAGCCAAAGTATATTTGAAGATATGCAGGCTTTGATAAAGTGAAATAAAACAACCTCCAACACTGACTAACCCACCAGAGCCTTCGTCTCTCTATCTGAATTTGTTTTGTTTTGTGTGTGCTGCTCGTTTGTTGCTCCGCAAGGGAAACCCTTTGTTTGAGGTGAGAGTAGTGATAACCCAAAAGATCCTACAAGTTGTAAAAAAAAAAGAAAATAGAAAATGTACAAACATCTTCTCTCTTTCCCTCCTCTGCTCTCAGGTGAATAGATTCAACAAAAGCACAGACCGAGGACTGCTCATCACAGACAAATGCGTCTACAAATTAGAGCCGAAGAAACAGTTCAAGGTTTTGAAGAGGCTTCCCTTAGACGCTGTAAGTACTCGCATGGGAGATACATGCAGGCCCTCCCACATTCATGCACCGATGCACAACCTTGATCTAATGCTATAGCGGTCCACAGGCATCCAAAGACTATTAACAACACATACAGTACACAACCCCTGCTGTTGAATCAGGGTGACACGTTCCTTCATCACAGGAACAGGTCACCCAAATGCATTGTAATGAAACAAAAGGACTGTTGGTTTCTTCAGGGTGAAAGTAAAATAAAGATAAAATAATGCAAGTGCTATGCATACTCCTTACACTTGTGTTAAAGGAATACCTCAGCAATTTAGTATTCCCCCCTTCTATAAAGTACCAAGGGATGGAATGGTCATAATCAAAACATGAGAGGCCGAGATGTCCTTACTTTTGATTTCTAATGTAGGTCAGCCGGCAAAAAATACAGGATCTTACATTTCCCTCATGGCATCTTACTGTGGTTGTGGTTGTTTTCCTGTCTGATAAACAACCAAATCTTTCAAACAGTCAGTTAACATTACAGATTTAGCAGGTGCTCTGGATAAGACTTACATTGAAGTACAGGGACAGTCTCCTGGAGCAACTCAGGGTTGCTCAGGAGCTCAATGGTGGCAGCCCAGTGTTGAACTCACTACCTTCCAGTGTTCTACTAAGCCTGACTACTAGACCACTAGACCACTGAGCCTAACTCCATCCACTGCATTATTTTGAAAAGTACTAAAAACTGGAGGAGGAGTTGCTCAGTGAGAGGGCGTTAACATTATTATTTTAATTAAAATGTCATGACTCTATGTCGACATTGACCTTGTGAGGTTCAGGGCTGAGCTAAAACAGTAGATGGCATGTTGAGCCGCTTTCAACTCATGAAATACAGGTTTCTTATATGTTTGGTAAGAAATGTCAATAACAACATGATAATACCACCTGTGCTTTGCAACATGGCATATACATGAGCCAGTGTCAACTGTATGACATTTCCATGGCATTTCATCATATTCAAACCTTTTGGTGTCAGATTAATTGAGTGGCAGTTTTAAGTGAAACACTAACAACACCTACATAACACACAATGAGTCAGCACAGCTGGACGTCCAGCAGTGGTTTTAGAGAGAGAGAGAGAGAGAGACAGAGAGAGAGAGAGAGCGCAAAACATGCCAGAGGGTTAAAAACCATCATTATGCAGCAGCAGAGCAGCTAAAGATAGCTGATGCCATTAAGCTCATCTGCTCAGAGTGAAGGATATGAGTGTTATCCAGGTCAGAAACGGAGAATAGAGAAGAAGCAGTGCAGAATCTGCCCTCTCTTTGTGTCAGCAGACTTTTCGGTGTAGAGGCATCAAGTTTAACCCGCAGCACTGAAGGCTGAAATGTCACTCAGGTCACAGACGGATGGAGAAATGTGCAACAGCCACGTGTGTAAAGGTGACGATTTTCCAGCGGCAAAAAAATGACACCGTTGAAAAGTACAATCTGATTCTGGGTCAATTTTGGGTGAATTCAGCAATGTTTTGTTCCCAACTGAAACAACGAAGCGTTTAGAATTTTACTTCCGTTCTTATTTCACATCTGACTGAGATACTAGGGACACTCCAGTAGTTGGACCCATCCCTCAACGAGACGGACAAACGTAAACAAAGTAATAAAAACTGATGTCCATAACCTAAATGATTGTTACATTACCCACGCGTTCTCGTTCATTTCTGACCAAATAAGCAACCAACGCTCCAAACGGACGCAGGATACACGAGGCAGCATCATGCGCACGCCAACGCGTAGTCAAAGGCAAGTATATCTCTGGCTTTAAGTAACATTGAGGATTTGGTTAAATGAGAATACAGAATAGGGGAAAACACTTCTGGATCCATCGACTGCTTATTTGTGTTATATCAGGAAAATAATCCAACACTAGTTTTTATCTTCTGAAATGTATGGGTTTTCTTCTTTTTCCTTTTTATGTAATTAAATATAAGTTAAATATATATATATATTTTGTTGGCTACTCAAAATGTTCAATATGAGCTGAGAAACTGTAATTGGCTTTTTTGTGCTGTTTTTTTGACATTTTATAAAGTAAACTAAAGAATTAATAAAATAAAATAAAAAGATTAATCGATAATGAAAATAATCTTTAATTGCAGCTCTTTTGTATTGAGTACATTGATATATTGGGCTTTATATGACATGGTAATGTGTTAATGATCAGAAAATGCCACAGCTCTTCTCCATGAGGTAATTCTCATTAATCGTCAAGAAATAATATTTTGAATCAATAAATATGTCGGTTGATCACATTTTTACAATAAATTACTGTCACTGAAAACTAGCGGGGCATGTGTTGTACCAGAGTGTGGCCTTGACACTGTCGGGACACACCGTCCCCGCTGGATTAACCTGCGTGTGCTGCTGTAGGTTTTAAAAGTGCTTAATCTGCTCCGTGTCCGAAACCTCTCATACTGTTCTTCTGTCTCACCTTCTCTCATGGTCACTGGTGGAATGTTACTCAAGTACTGACTCTCACATGATTTTGAGGTACTTCACTGTAGCTAGAGTCAAATATTGTATTTCTTACTTCACTACGTTTATTTAGGCCCACTTTGCAGATTCAGATTATTAATACAAAACATTACATTTAGTGTAGTTAGTATACAGTTAGTCCCACATTTACCAGCTGTAACATTAAAGTGGTCACTAAATATAATCTAGTTATATAATATATAGTGTTCTGAAATGGGCCGTTCTGCATAATGAGTACTTGGTACTTTTGTACTTGTACATTAGTAAGATCTATATACAGTTAACACAGTATTTTTGCCCTGAGGTTACTTTTACTCCTGTAAAATATCAAAATACTTCTTCCCTCGCTGGTCGCAGTAAATCTGTACATTATTCCAACTGGGTCACACTTCATGACTTTCCCTTCACTGCACCTCTACCACACACGTGCACCGCGGGCAGATTTTCTCTCACCCTGCATACTCTGAGAGAAATAATCCGCTGATTTCATTCATGGCGTGAGTTTTGATCCAGGATATACTGTGCTGTACTGTATTAAATTCACAGGTATAATACATTGACGTGATAATCCCTGACATTTTTATACAAATTACATTTTCAGCTGCCCCGTGTGCAACACTGAATATCAATCCTTCAGGCTATAGTCTGTAAACAGTATTCTGCTCTCTCACTTAACTAAAAGTAGCAATTCAACATTTAAACAAGTCCTGCATTCAGAATTAAGTTAAAGTACACAAGTGTCATTAGTAAAATGTACTTAAAGCATCAAAAGTAGATGTATTTGTTATGCAGACAAACCACGAATGTTATATTGTTGTATATCATTGTATAATTGTTACTGATGAAAGCAGCATTTTGCTATTGTACTCATTTTAACTAAACGATATACTGTTGGGTAGTTTATGTGAAACAAGGTTTCATATTTGATCATAATCAGCAAAGTAACTACAACTATCAAACAAATGTAGTGAAGTAAAACGTACAACATTTCCCTCTAAAAATTAGTAGAGTAGAAGTATAAAGTAACAGAAAATGGAAGTCAAAATCTTCAATATTTTTCCCTATAAAAAGAAGTGCAACTGGCTGGTCGGCGTGAGCAGAGAGACACTCAGTTAGAGTTGCTGTTGTGTCTGAGTCTGACGTTGTGGGATGTTTCCCTCCACAGTTTACAGGACTGAGTGTGACCAGCGGGGTTGACCAAATGGTGGCACTGCACACGTCCTCCCAGGATGACGTGCTGCTGTGTCTGCAGCGAGGGGAGCTGTGCACCAACCAGGATCGAGTGGGCGAGCTGGTGGGAGTGTTGGTGGACCATTTCACACGGTCAGTTCACACAACCAGACAGCAGGAAAAGCTCGCTAACTTTATCCTCTGGCTTCCTTCTCTGTTTGCACTGCGGCCTCTGAAAGCCTGAGATGTTCCAATGTTTTAGGGTCATCTCACACTCGTCGTTCAATTGTCAAGCGGATTTTAAGATTTTAAACTAGGAAAGCACACAAGTTCCATACATTTACCTCTTTAACCAAGATTTTTAAAATTAGTCCTGAACCTTTCGTTCTTAAAGGTATAAAATGTAACATTTCCACATAAAAAGGTCTAAAAACGACATGACCTATGTTATATATTTTGTTAAAGTTGTGTACTTCCATTTTTCAATCACGGTAACGGTGCGTTTCATTTGGTCACCTGTTATATTCCCTTTGCACATGCCTCAGCATGGTGGCTGCATGCCAAGGATCTTAGTCATGTGACGTCTGGATCTTAAGTTATCAGAGAAACAAGCAGAGCAAACGTTAGCAGTTAGCTGGAAGCCGCTCCTCCCTGTGTCCGCCGGGAAAACACAGATTTTTGACATGAAACTGCTTTCTTTAGTGTGTTTAGCAGCTGGTCCGTTTCTTTTGCAGAAGAGGAAACCTCAGTGGATAATTTCGGCTCCCGGTAAAAACCTCCTGAAAGATGAACATACTGTACATTTAAGCATACATATTCCTTTGAAATCATCTCCATTTTCTTTCATTTTTTCATAACTTTTAGATATTCACCGGTTGTAGTAGTTCCCGGGCTGTCTTGGTCGCTCATTAAGGTCAGCCCAGCAACATGTAGAAGCACTATGGGAACGTGGGATAGCACTAAGAAGTTTTTATAGGGAAAGATAAAACATCAATTAGTCTGTAACTTTTTTTTGCTCGTACCGATCATTTATTCGTTTGTTTGATCTAAGAGGAGACAGGTTTTCATTAGACCCAAACACTGCAGCAGCTGATTTCTCTTGATGGAAAGCTTTCAACAGAGAGGAGAAAGGAATTAGTGATTTGTG
This sequence comes from Bovichtus diacanthus, assembly GCA_943590825.1. NCBI lineage: Eukaryota > Metazoa > Chordata > Actinopteri > Perciformes > Bovichtidae > Bovichtus > Bovichtus diacanthus. The sequence goes on along the minus strand of CALSBV010011158.1, from coordinate 1,148,615 downwards.
AAGTGATTGTTTGGAGAGAAAACATGCAGCCTGTTCGGGTCTCGGTGTCACACGAATCAGCACAGCATCCGACTCAGTAACTGGTCAAACGAAGTCTATTAATGCGGCGTAAAAAATCACGCAAATCAAACTCTTGGCATTTATCACCGTCATAGTTGTCGCCGTGTGCGCCCCGCTCTGAATAAATGCTGTGAAATGAATCAGTCACGCTGACATTTATCACATTTATCACTCAGAGCCTGATTTGTCATCACTGTTTATGAACCTGATTCATACCCACCCACATTCGTCTCTGCCAGTCTTCATTTGAATGGCACAAGTTTTCACACAGAGCAGACTGTTTTGGTTGTTGATTAAAATCCAATAAAATAGGTGTTATTTGTATTTGTATTGCTTACTTTTATTAGTATTATTCAATTTAGTTTTTTTTTAGATTTATTCAACATTATATTGTGTTTTATTTTTCTCAATTGGTTTAAAATGGTTTCCCTTCATTTTTTAAATTTATTTATTTTTTAACATATTTTCCAAATAGTATATCATTAATAGTTATATTTATTATTTCATATGTTTTGCTTAGATAATGTACTTTTACTTTTGCAATATCGTATTATTATTATTATAATTATAGATTTTTGTGATCTGTGTGTGTGTGTGTGTGTGTGTGTGTGTGTGTGTGAGTAAGGCCCGCTGAGACAGCATCCAGTCTGCAGTGATTGGTCTCTCAAAGTATTAATCCTCCAAATCCTGCCAGGACCACGGGTGACGTAAAGATATGAAAAAAATAGTAACACACACACAGTGGAGCTCGTCTGCTGAAGATTCATTGTGCTCATGCCAAAAATCCTCCAAAGACTTCGACCTCTTTATAGTTTAAACTAGTATTTTCAAAAAGGAGCCACAAGGTTCATTCTTGAAAACAAGGTCCACCGACTTTGTGTTTCTGAAGCTTTCAGCCACTCAGTATGATACAGAAATACAAAGGTCACATGATAACAAATGAAAGCATCTTTTGTTTGATTTCTTTTAGCTCAGTCCATATAAAATCAATATAGCACACATACGCATCATGTGTATATGTAAAAACATGATTACAAATACTTAAACACACTCAATTATACACAACAATTCAACTACTTAACACACTTCATATACTCACACACATACACATGTGCCTATGCGGTTGTAATGCAACCATTAAACACCACTGTGCTGAAGAAAGTCATTACATGTGGCTGAGAGCTTTGCAAACACCAAGGGAGCGGGAAGTGAGACTTTCATGGCCAAACTGGACCTATCAGTTTGTTTATTTTTGTTATTTAATCATGAAAACTGGATTTTGAAAGTACCATTTGCAGAGTAAACACTGCAGCTGACAGTTATTGTCATGATCTTTTTTTTTTACCACATTTTGATTGTTTGTATAATTGTTTTGTATTGCATAACACACATGCATTATAAATGTACATAGATAAATGTAATGAATGAAGTTATTTTCATTATCAATTAACCTACAGATTTTTTTCTCGATTAGTGTTTTGTCTATAAAACGTCAGAAAATAGTAAATAAAAAAAAGATTGAGAAAATAATTGGCAGATAATGAAAATAAACCGTTTAGCCTCCATAGTGGTGACATACAGTCAGTTACCATTTTATTAGCTACACCTAGCTGGAATTCATGCAGTCTAATACAACAATACTGCAATAAATCTACTTTCACAAATATTATAATGTTCAGTTCAGCATCGAGGGGTGTTGATACAACTTAATGGCCATTTATGAGGCTATAATTTGTACTTTTGTGGTAATATTTTGTCCACCGTACTTATATCAGTCAGACTAAGTTAAATTGCTTATTTTTATCAGTGAAGATCTGTAAAAAGAAAAAAAAAAAGATGAGCCTTATTCACAGTCAAGTGCCCGTTTTATGTTTCTGGTGTCATCTAGAGATAAAACATGAAATGAGCTGTCCGCTCCCTCACATCATTGTGACGCTACATCTCAAGTTCACTCGCTTCTTTTGTTTTTGCGGCTCAGAGGCCGGGCAGATGGCAGCCTCACCGGGGTTTGTGTTTGCGCTTTTATGAGTATTTCCTTGTGTATGTTCAGTTAGCTGATCCCAGGTCCCTGGTGAGGCTTTTGTGGGTTTTACGAGTCTTAGACTTTTGGTTTGGGGGGAGGGGGATAGTATCTGAAACACCGGGGTCCCTGCAGCAGCTGCCTGGCTCTGGTCGGGGTGCAGCGGGCGCCACAGAGGAAAGTCGACCATCGGGAGTCCGTTTCAGCTCCCTGCCTGTCTTTGTGCCACCATCTGCGGTGAACGGAGGGGGTCACGACCTCTACTCACGAGACAAAGTCAGGGGTGAGCTGTGTAAGTGTGTGAGCATGTGCAAGGGGGGAGAGGAGGAGGAGGATGACGACACGCAAACACACTAAACACACTAAACACACTCTTCTTGTGCTTCCTTCTGTCAGAGCCCAGGCTTTGAGAGTCACGCGCACGTCATGTTTAGTTTATAAAGTTGGGAGATTGGTCAGAGGAGGAAACAGTCAATGGAGCGATTGTGTTTTCTCATCTCTGGAAATCAAACACGAGAGCGTGGATCTGTGCGCATGTGAGTGTTTGGTGGCACAGTGAGTTGTACAAAACTGGGTCACGGAAGGCAGCGTTAGGTAAAATCTGACTTCAAAGCTGCTCTGTGTTGTCTGCGAAGAAGAGCTGTCTGGTTTTCTGTCATGTCACATCCGTCTCGGTCCCTCGGCGGAGCTCATTCCTCCCCTCTCTCCTCTTTCCTGTACGTACCCTCATCCCCGTCTCTCCTCTGCTTTCTCTTCCTGTCACCTGGCTCTGAGCTGTCCGTATGAATGAGGCGTGTGTGTGTGTGTGTGTGTCTGTCGGCATGCGTGTGTTTACTGTGTGTGTGTGTTTTGGAGGGGGTTGGACTCGTGGACCATCTGCTGGGACAGCTGAGGGAGTATGAGTGGGCTAAAAGCAGGATTTAGGGTATGATCTGCCCCAGCCTTAAAAGATTGTGGAGGATTCTTTACTTAAAAGGCAATTTGGGGATTTTATTATCTTATTGAACACGGCCAGAGACTGTTTTCAGAACAAAATAGAAGTCTCTGTATCAGCTGTGATGCTTCACCAAAAATTGCAGCGGTTAGTTTGTGTCATTTTTAAAGACAACACTGAAATGAAGAATACACGTAAAAGTTTATATTTACAATAAAAAAAAAAAACAGGTTCTTATCTTCTGTGCCTACATTCATTGTTTTCAAATCGAGTCAACTGTATGTCTAAAGTGGCATATTTGAGTATTAAGTTTCTACAAATTAAAACTAAGTAATTCCCTTCAATGCAAGCCACATAGCCTAATCCTGAACTACATTGTATAATTTATCAGGGTTGCAACTAACAATCTGCTGGTAATTTTCGTCGTTTATTTTATAACATATCAGAAAATTGGGAAAATATATGTTTTTCCGAGGTGGTCAGTCCAAAACCCAAAAATGTTCACTTTAATATGATATAAAACAGAGAAAAGCAGGAAATCTCCATATTTGAGAGGCTGAAAACAGCAGTTTATGCCATTTTTAAATGAAAAATGACTTCACTGATTAATCAATTGTGAAAATAGTTGGAGATCATTTTTCTGTGGATTGACTAAATGATTAGTCATCTAAACGTTTCAGCTGTAGAATTTATGTGCATTTGTGGTGCCTCCGCTGCATTATTGAAGCTAACAAAGTCAACAAACAACCGTATCTTATTATTTATTTTTTTTACAATTCTGCCATTTATGGTATTGAATCTAAAATGCTCTCTCACGTTACGTCTCAGATAGTTTGGTGTTATGATAACAACCTAAACATGCAGTGAGTCAGATGGAGCATTTCACAAATACCCATCTTTTCCCATTTTCGCACAATAATAGATTCAAAGTGACACCACAATTTTAAATATCAAATTTCCTCTTTTCTCTCCTTTAAAACAAGAAAATATTTTTGATGAATCATGCTGTCCTCGAGGGTGTATACATGAAATCATCCAATCAAATGTTATTTGGAATGACAAGCTAACACCTCACATTCTATAAAATAGCACTTCATTAGCTCGTGGGCAAAACAGCTATTCCCCCCCTCCTGCCTTTTATTTGTTTATTTACTCTCATCTCTTCCTCTCCCAGCTTCTCTCTTCTTCTCCAGCATTTTCTAAATCAGCACTTTCAGTTATGAATATGGAAAGACCTGGGACGGTGTTGCATTAATAGCAATCTCCTGGGTCACCCCCTCCCTTCCAAGGGAAGAAGCGAGAAAACGAGGAGGAGGGGGGGGACACCATGATTTCATTAACCTCAAAGCATATGTGAGTGGTCTTGTGATGGGGCTTTTATGACCGAAGACACACAGTGACCTGTTACTGATTTGGACAGACTTGTTGACTTTCTTGCGTTACCTCGTTGGACGTCAACAGTTTGTCGGTTAGTGTAGGCCATCTCTATTCTAAATTCACTTTTGAGGTCGTGAAAGGCGTCATCCAAAGCCTGAAATAGCCTCCTCTGGTTCTCTGCCTCCCCTCATTTTCCTCCCTCAGTGGCTGTCCTAAATGTGTTCGTCTCTCGGCCGGAGCAACAGGAGAGGCAGCTTATGCTCTGAGCTCTCCTCGGTCAGCTCGTCCTCCCTGCTCACTTCCTGTCCCTCGTTTTGTCTTTGTCTTTTTAGGTTTTTTCCACTCCACTGCTTCTGATCTTTTTTTAGTTTTGGTTTCATACATGGCTCAGGATTAGTGCTCGTGCAGTGTTGATCCTATGGAGAGTAACCAGTGATGGAATGTAACTAAGTACATTTACTCAAGTGCCATATTTAAGTACAGTTTGATGTATGTATGTTAAACGCATCAATGTACTTTGAGAGCAAAATGAAGAGAACCAGATCTATGAAGAACGTCCTGCTCTTGTAAACCCTCGGGCCAGTGGCGCCGTCCCTCCCCGCATGGAGAGAGGGCGCAGCGTCCATGGCCGCTGGAAGCGACGAGGTCGGGGCAAGCGCCGCTGTAAAGCTCATGGCCAGAGCTGCGCGCCACCCACATTCACCCCGGGCCTTTCCAAGCCGACCTATAGCCGGGGAGAGGTCCCACCAGGGGATCCTCCCACGGCGAGCAGCTGTGTCCGACCCGTCGAGATAAATCCCCAGGGCAGACTGCACGGATCCCACCCGTGGGGAAGTGTAAAAGTATTTTCTGCTCGTTATGAAACTGTGGTGGGTGTTAATGGGAAACACTGAAATGTACATCTGAAGCCATCAGTCGATTAATCGATTGACAGAAAATAAATTGGCAATTTCATGGTTTTGTCTTCCGAAATGTTAAGATTTGCTGCTTTTTCCTTTGAATTATTTTAGTTATTTTTGGTTTGTAATATTGGTTGAACAAAACAAACATTGCGAAAGTGCCCAATGGACACTTTGTTTTTTACAAAACTAACAATTAATGGAGAAAAATTTTCAATTCATCTATATTGAAAATACTCATTAGTTCCAGTCTGATAAAAAAATGTAAAAATGCAATGGTAACTAAAACGTTCCCTCAGTAGAGTGCAGATCTTCACCAGGCGTGTCCGACTGGGGCAGGGCTCCAGACAAACTTTTAACAATTTTAACTGTGTGGAAGTGAATGTAAACAGTCCCAAAATCCATCTTTTGTATCTCTACTTTGTTATTATCATTGATAGTTTTTAGGTGTTTGTTGTTAGTGGCATAATATAAACACCGTAAAAATGATGATGAAATAAATAAACTGAATTAAATAAATAAATAAATATAAATAATAAATAAATAAATAAATAAACTGATTTCATGCAGTAGTACTGGAGATTAGCTCTCTCTGTCTCTCTCTCTCTCTGTCTCTCTCTCTGTCTCTCTCTCTCTCTGTCTCTCTCTCTGTCTGTCTCTCTCTGTCTGTCTCTCTGTCTCTCTCTATGTCTCTGTCTCTCTCTATGTCTCTCTGTCTCTCTCTCTCTCTGTCTCTCTCTATGTCTCTGTCTGTCTCTCTCTCTCTCTGTCTGCCTGTCTCTCTCTCTCTGTCTCTCTCTGTCTCTCTCTCCCTCTCTCTCTCTGTCTCTCTCTCTGTCTCTCTCTCTGTCTCTCTCTCTCTCTCTCTGTCTCTCTCTCAGTCTCTCTCTCTGTCTCCCTCTCTATGTCTCTCTCTATGTCTCTCTCTGTCTCTGTCTCTCTCTCTCTCCCTCTCTCTGTCAGTCTCTCGCTCACTCACTCACTGTCACTCGCTCACTTGCTCTCTCGCTCTCTCACTCACTTGCTCACTCACTCACTTGCTCTCTCACTCTCTC
>CALSBV010011158.1:1117493-1129002 GCA_943590825.1 Bovichtus diacanthus | reverse complement strand
GTCTACTCCGGGTAGGGAATGAGTCCTTACCCCAAGTGAAGGAGTTCCCGGCACAGCCAGCTGGGAGGAGACCACGGGGAAGACCCAGGACGAGGTGGAGAGATTATATCTCCACACTGGCCTGGGAACGCCTCGGGGTCCCCCAGTCAGAGTTGGTCAACGTGGCCCGGGAAAAGGAAGTTTGGGGCCCCCTGCTGGAGCTGTTGCCCCCGCGACCCGACCCCGGATAAGCGGTTGAAGATGAATGAAAAAATGAATAATACAGAAATGGGTGTTTGTCTTTTTCTCTTTCAGTATAAGAAAAGTCCACTTTCCCGTGAAGGTTTGCTGCACAGCCGTGCAGCTTCACATGCGAGGGAAACCAAAGAGCGTCACCGTAGAAACCAAACGGGGCCAGACCAACGAGGATTTCAAGAAGAGCCGAGATGGTTTCATCCTGTTTGTCCCCGCTAACTAACTGTCCGTCCAACCCAACCAACACTTTGACCTCAGGAGCTGGAAGCTCTGTGTTTGGGGAACTGGTCCCTAAATTTCACCTTGAAAAACGATAGTTCAAACACCTTTTTAAGTGTTTAGAGAAGAGTCTGCTTTCTGAGTCCTGAGCTGCAGGAGGATAATGTTGTTGTAATAAGTGTTGAATAGAGAAATGAGGAGATTATTGTGTTGTCGTAGAAACTCAGACCACAGTTGGCACATGTATTAAACTGTCTTTGCTTTTAATGTTACGAGATATTTGAAGATCTTTTTAAAGATGGAACAAAACAGAAATAAATTCGCTTTTTGATTGACAAATTGTACATCACATTACAACAAAAAAAAAAAAACAATAACGGGAAAACATTCCAGATATATATTTTTGTATATTTGAGTTGAATTTAAATTAAATGAGAACTTTTCTTGGGCCTTGTCTCATGCTGTTGCCTTAAAAAAGGCAGACTGTGACAATTATTCCATGTCAGAAGTAATGAAAAGGAGAACAAGAAATAAGAAAATAAATTATTCAAGAATGACTTAAGCCTGCTCGCTGTGTGTTAATTTCTCCCTCATGCTTTGCCACGTGAATAGACAACATGCTGTAGACAAGTCCACATTATACAGGGATTAAACATTTTTTCTCAAAAGTGCTTTTGGGCTTTGTTACAGACATGAACATGTGAATGAAAGGGGTCAGGAGCCTCTAATGTGAAAAGATGTTCAATGTAGTCAAACAAAAAAGTGTTTTAAAGTGTTGCCCAGTTTACAAAAAGAGAAGCTGATTTGTTTTCTCACTTGTCTATTGTGGTGTCTAGCATTCAGATAGATTTGGTTTTATTTGCCCACATTTTGAGTTCTAGGTCTGAGATTTCAGCCTCAATATGACGGAGGTGGATAACATTTCAGCTGACATTGAAAGATTATATTTATACCGGTGCCACATCCAGTTTTCACAACCCACTTGCGCTCGATCATAAACACAAATACAAAATATATATAAACGCATCGGTATAAAATGTGCAAATTGTTGTCTTGTTAGAAACTGAGCTAGTGTTAGCTGGGTTGCTATCTGACAGCTTGCAGAGTTATTTCAGTAGTTTATGATGCCTAATATTAGGTATAGAAATGTAATAAAAGGTAAATACTGTATAATGGTTATTTCTCAGTCCGCTTAACAGTTAAGCATTTAGCATCTGTCTCATAGGGCCTGATTGTCACTTGCCACAGTGGCCACTGTTTAGCAAAAGTTAAATGGTCTCTCTTTTAAAGAGTACACTAGCGGTTTAGCTTTTAAAAAATAATTAAAATTGATGCAGCAGAACCAAATATCGTATTTCTCATTTCACACTTTCTTTCACCCACAATGCAACTCGAGTGCCGACAGTTCTGTCAGAGGTTCTGGCTGGACTGTCTACATGTGCCATCCGACCTCTACAGCTCATCCAGATGCTGCAGCCCGACTGGTCTTTAACCTCCCCCAGTTCTCCCACACTACACCGCTCCTCCGCTCCCTTCACTGGTTACCAGTGGCTGCCTGAATCTGCTTCCAGACTCTGGTGCTGGCCTACAGTGCTGTGATTGGATCAGCCCCTTCCTACATCCACACACCCCAGCTCGTTCACTTCGCTCTGTATCGTCCAATCTGCTCGGCACTCCCTCACTGTGAGCAGGACCCAGATACCCTCAAACAAATCCTGCTATCCTGGCACCTAAACGGTGGAACGAGCTCCCCATTGATGTCAGGTCAGCAGAAAGTCTTCACACCCTCCGTCGCAGACTGAAAACCCACCTGTTTCGACTGCACCTCGGCCAATGAAAAACAAATTATTGTATTTTACACTTGGTTGACTTATTTGAAGCTAATGGATACATTTTATTCTATTGTTTCTCTTTGTTGCTCTTACTTTGGTTTGGCTTATTTGAAGCTATTGTTCTACACTTGTATGATTTCACCTATTTAAAGCTTATGCACTTGAAAGATTCTCAGTGTTTGGAGTCGTATCCTCATGATTGTTTGCACTTATTGCAAGTCGCATTGGACAAAAGCGTCTGCTAAATGAACTGTAATGTAATGTAAAAAGATTTGTTTGTAAAAAGAAGGTGTGCTGTGCTAGTAGCAGAAATGAGGAGCAGAGTACAGAGGTCTGATTAACTCACTTCTGTCTCACGGTGCATCACACGCTCCTCAGATGGGCCCATCGCTCTGATTTAGAAGTCGTTCTTCCGACTTTGGTTCATGAGCTTTAGGTCGTAATGTGCAAACAACCTGGAGGCTGCAAAGAAGATGAATTGTATTTTATTGCTCAGAGCATTTAAACAACACGTTGATAGCTTTTCGTATCATGTTAATATCAGTGATTTTGTCACAGACTTGTTGCTGCCTGTCGGGGAACTAATGTTTCCGATTTTTTCTGACACCACATTTATGCAGCATTATTCCACACGTTCTCATTCCTTGTCTTATTCCCGGCACCTACATTACCCACAATGCCAATCTAGCGCCGCCACCAACAAGTAGTGGCTAATGTAACCTCGATGCGGGGCTGGCTACAAAGTTTTGTTTTTTTCTTCAAACTTTGTAGTCTTCAACCTATGATGACTGAAGTTACATCACTTGAGGTCATTTATCCCACTTCTCACAGCTACTTCTGGAGCTACTTTGTGCACATACTGCAGTTGTACTCCCCAAGACCTGTAAGCACACTTTAATGTTTAAAATCGGTGATAACAGATGATAACATCCACTATTATGTGTCGGTGAAGCTTTAGGTTTAGTTACTTAACTTCCAGCAACATGTTTGTTGGTGGATATTTCAGTTTGGACTGAGAGTCTTTGTATCTCACTGAACAGTTCAGTCTGAGAGCTTAATTCTGTCGTCCGCTGCCAGTTTTCATCATCTCCCTCCACAGTGACCTGTTACTTAGTGAGACTTGGCTCTCTGACACTGTGATATCCCCGAACCTCCGGGAGTGTGTGTGTTTATTTTTGACGTGTGTGATTTTCATAACGTGGAAACAGAATGTGCTATTTCTGATTTAACTCGGAGACACTGTGCTGTGTTTGTGTACAGTACATTCACACCTATGAGCGTCAATTTAACACAAGAACAGTCCTGCACCTCCTCAATCAACACTCTGCACCTTAAAATAACTGGAGGTGCAAAGACAAATGTGCGTCAAGTTATTAGAGCGTGATCTGTGAATATCGATCCGTGCACATTCATCTCTGTCTTTGTGTGCCGTGGTCTGGTTTTGTGCCTGCATATATGCAAATATGTGTTTTTCATGTTTCAGTCATGTTTTAGGACACTGACAGGTTTATCGTATGCACTTAAAACATATAATCACAACGATTTCTAGCACTTACTGTAATCGCTTTGGACAAAAAGTGACTGTAATGTATAATGTTAGATTGCAGTGACTTGCTTCGTGCTCATAATTGACCAGTTAACAAAAACAACATTCAAAACCGTTTAGCACCTAAATCCCTTCTGTAAACTGATGCAAGTTTAAACACAGCTTCCCTTTTCTCCTCTGAAGTGGCCGTGGTACAGTCTCAGCACAATGATTCACCCGTGTGAGCGTCGTCAGACTGAAAACAGCACTGATCAGCTGCTTACAAAGCCGCCTCACACGTACCTTTTCAGGTGGTTTGACACCAATTCGCACATGTTATTCTTGTAAATCTTAACACATGACTGCAATGTGACCTTAATCAGCCACAGGTGACATCAACTTGTGAACCGCCTGGAGGAAGTTAAAAGTGATGTTATGATGAATCCGGTTTTCAATGAAAATGAAAACAGTAAATTTAGTACTTCTAGATACGTTGAGACAGTTGTTCCCAATCTGTTTCTGTCTTTTGGACCCGACAAACCTGACAATTCTGCGGGGACTAGAAACAAAAGGAGCCGAATATATTGAAATAACATTGAGAAGAGGAAGTGCAGTGTTTTTTCAGCTGAGAAACCTTTACATTAACAGAACTGGATTTCCTGGGATGTGTCTGAAATCAGCCATAATATAGTCCAATATATTTATGAGTTCACCATTTTGTAGTGCTGTCGAGGGCTGGGTAATTAAAAAAAAATATATACGATACCAGTACATTTACATTTACGTTTACATACAATACCAGTCGGCCTACCAATACCAGTTAAAATGATACTGAAAAAAATGATAAATCATTCAAAACCCAGCATGTGAATGGAAGCATTGAGTTTTGTAAAATGTCACCTCTCCCGCTCCAAATGATTGGTAACCCAAATACATTTGGAAAGCGTTTTTTTAATGATTAAAATATGTATTCATACCGTGCTCATCACAATGCTTGTGGTAATGGCTGCGAGCACATCCATCCAAATCGTAATTTTTTTTCTAAATCTGTGAACAAAAAGTTTCAAATATCGTTTGACTGGAGAAGTTTCAATACTACTTGGTACTGGTTTATTATATACTGGCCTATATAGGCTGGTGTACTCTAAGTATCCCACAATGCATCGGGACAAGTGGTGTACAACCAATGTTTTATTTTTATTTTGCTGATGAGCTCACTCTATAGTCCACATATAGTAGAACTCCCTGGATAGTGAGTGAGTGGTGAATGAGTGAATTATTCAAGACACAGCCCTGGATTGTATTTCATGTCTCACTGACGCCAGTGCAGCCGCTGGCGTTGCATTAATGCAGGGCTGATTCGGGTCCGAGCTGCGGATACATCTGTGCACATGGCACGTGATCGGGATGATCGGGAACCCAAATAAATAAATGGATACTTCAAAAAACTGGTCATAACCAGGAGACTAATGTGTCTTTCATGTGCCTGCGTTACCCAGAATGCTCTTTGCCTTCAGGTTCTAGTAACTAGGTGACCTAAGTCAACAGCTGTGCAGATTCATTCTCCAGTGAGAGTAAACGTCCAGCAGAAATAACCGTCCTCAGACCCTTTCCTCAAATTGTGTCCTATTTTGACAGCAAATTGTGTTTAGTGTCAAATACAAAGATAATTGTGAATCTAATTCAAGAAGTCTGATTTGGTCAGAAAGCTCACATCTTCTGTGGAGTCAGACGTCTGAATGCTCGCCACAGCTGCAGAGGGAACTCGTGCTCAAGCAAATGACCGAGATTTGTTTATTTAAATGCCACAGAACAATCTCTCATCCTCTGACTCTCATCTGTTCTCTGTGGAGGCCGTGCAGAGACCATCAGCTGCTCCGTGATGAACTGGACGCCACAGCTCTTCTCGAAAAACAGAGATTATAGCACATACATTGACAAGTTTGCGTGTGCCTAATCCTTTAAGCATTGATGTAAAAGCTATGGTTTCTAAATGAAGTGTGAGATCAATGCAAATTCAAGCATACCCCCTCCCCCATCACTGATCATTTCACACACACACATATCCTAAACAGATAAACAATTAATCATCAGATCAAACGAGGACATTTGGATTCACCAAAGCAGAATATTTCTCAGAGACACCAGATTTATCCATCGTGTTTTTAAAAAAAATAAATACATTTTCTGTGATAGGTTTAGTTTGATGGCAACGTTTCCATCTACACAAGTGCAACAATTATTCTCCCAATTGTTTCCTCATCACATCCACAGCCGCCTCACGCTGCCAGGCTTTCTTTTTTCCAAATCATCTTTCCCAATCATTTTCTTCTCTGACAGCTCCGATCCCTCCTCGCTGTGAAAAGTCCTGTGAACAGACTTGCAGACATAAATATTGCAATCAGTCGAGTAGTTAGAATGACGGCGCATGTAAATCAATTCTTTTCATGCAACGTTTGTTTTGGATTATGGGGAAGTTTCTTGGTTTCCTCTCGCGGCGTCGTACATACAGGATCCTTCTACTTCTAATCTAATCTATCAGGACTGGCAATTGTTGATTCAATCACTTAAAGCGGCATGCAATTCCATTACAAAAAGACTGGCACCTGGTCTGTCTCTCTTTAGAGATTAGCAGCCCTGCAGCGAGGATTTGATAATGAGTTGGAAAGGATTTAGCAGTGGGAATATAATATGTGTCCCAGAGCTGCTGTGTTGTTTTTCCCTCTAAATCCTCTCAGGGCAGAACGGCCACTGGTTTGGTGAGTGCTGCAGGTTTTTCCAGCATCTCTACGTCATCAGGCCGAGGGGAGGTCACATGCTGGAGATTACAGTAACATGCGGGGGGAGATTGTTTTTTACTTTGGCTCGCTCTGACTCAACATACCATCAGCCTGAACGCTTACTAATCGGGAAATACTTGAGAAAACAGAGCGCTTGAACTTGATTTTTTAAAATCGATATAGCACGTCCAAGCATGTCAAACGATGGTTTAGTGTTCGGACCATTTACTTAAGTAAAAGCAACAATATTTGTGCTGCAGGGTTGACGGGTTTTTTTTGTAGGCCAAACTGGAAGTTAGCATCACCCTGGTTCACGATTGCAGAAAATGAGCTCTGTGGCAAACAAAAGTTTATGATTGCACATTTTGATCAGATGGATAATCGTCACAAATGAACACAACTTTTGGGGTTTTTGTAAATACATTCGGTAGAAATAAAAAGCTAACGAACACCACGGTCACATGACTTCAACGTCCCTACTGCTAAGCTAAAGGTGGACTAGTGTTCCACGTGATAATGTTTCATGTCCCTGACAACCTCTGAAGTCTCATGTAGCCTTTTGTTATTATCACAGACTGTATATAAGAAGTGGACGCAGTCACCGTGACGTCACCCATTGGGCTGTGGACTACGATTTTGAAGCTTTGAGTTTGGCGTTTTGGCCATCGCCATCTTGTTTTTTGGCTGTTGCCATCTTGAGAGTGCGGAGCAAAGCACAATCGAACTATGAACAAGACATTCTTAGGAGACCAAAATGCTACAATTAAATTTCCTGAAGTGAAAACACTCTGTGAAAGGGTTAAAATTCTAAGACGTAAACAAGGAATACACCCAAACCAGACAACACCATTGTAGCGACCTGTCAATCACAAGGTAGCCCCGCCCTAAAGCATTCCTTGTTTTATTGTCTATTTTACTCTAAATGGGACAAGTATTTACAAAATGAACATCATGCTGTATTGAAGGAGACTTGAAACTTACAATTAGACCATCAACTGATCAGGAAAATGTTAAAGAGGTAATTTATCAAGTGAGAAGTAGAGTCATTTTCTCATAGACTTCTAAACAAGATACATAGACTTGTTTTTGCAAACAGGGAAGTTGTGCATTTGCTTGCTATTAGAGAGAATTCCAGACCTGCCCTCACAATGTCAGTTAAAATTAATAGTTGCACATTTTGAAAAATACACTTATTTACTTTCTTGTCGAGACTTAGATGACAAGATTGATATCACTCAGGTCTGTTCGGTAAATATAAAGCTACAGCTAGCAGCTGATTAGCTTAGATTAGCATAAAGACTGGAAACAGGTGGAAACAGCAAGCCTGACTCTCTCCAAAGGTAATAAAATGAGCCTATCAGCACTTATTAAACTCACTGATTAACACTTTAAAAAAACATTTGTGCAAAAGGTGAAGTTTCATGGCTAGCTGTTTGTGTCTGTTGTCTGTTTGTGCTAAACTAAACTAAGGTCTCCTGGCTATAGCTTACTATTTCTATTATTCTCACAAAGTCAAATTTTCTTACAGCCAACTGTACATCCATCAAAACAAATGCAAGTCTCAGTGTTTACTGGGTTCCCCTATTTAAAGTAAACACTTTACAGTGATAGTAATGTTAAATATGTATTGTAAAAATACAGAAGTACTGGCAAAAAATGTATTTATCTACATATAATCTGTACTTTAATGTCGCAGCTGGTAAAGGTGGACTGTTTTACTGTGTTATATACTTTGGGGTACTTACTTTTTATAACAATGCATCACATTGTATATACTTGTCATGTGTTTTGTATGTCAAATCTAATCTGGAAAGTAGAAGAAGTAGTAGTAAAACACTGTATGAAATTAAAATCCTCACGTAAAGTACAGTACATACTACAGTACTGATGTTTGACAGATATAAGATCGTTAAGGTTTTAGCACCGTCGGAAGCTTTAATGGGATCTCTGATTGCTCTTCACAGAATTTGGAGTCCCCACAGAGTCCTCTGGAGTCCCCTCCGGGGGCATCTTTCACCCAGTACTTATGGGTGCATGGCTGAGTGAACCATCTGTTCACTCAGTCAGGATGTGCCAGCAGGCTACTGCTCTCCAAGGTCCTAAAACTGTACCATTCATCTGTAAGAATCTCAGACTGACCTTGATTTCAAATTATTTTTAATTTTCTTTTAGAGAGCTCGGGGAAATCCTCTATTCTTAAGTTAGGTGGTTAAAAACGGTGCCAGACTCATACATGAAACAAGTGAATTTAAAGGAGTTAGTTCAGATTTTTTCAGGTGGGGTTGTATGAGGTACTTTTCCATAGACAGCGTATTACTTACTGTAGATGGCGGTCGGCACACCCCCAGTTTGAAGAAGCAGACAGGAGTTTCGGCACAGAAGTTAAGCTCTTTCTGAAAGCCCTTTCTGAGGCGGGAACTGAAGCTGTTATCTACGCTCTCCTCAAGGCCACCAGGCTACATTGACAAAAACAGAACATTTTACCTCACTGAACACAGGATTTGATGGTCTTCCGCACCAAAGACACACAAGACCAGCAAACCCACGTGTTCTGCGAGATGAAATGACTGATTTGTCAATGAAGTCTGGTGACTTAGAGGAAAGCACAAATGGATATACAGGCTTCATACAACCCCACTTCAAAAAAATCCAAACAATCCCTTCAAACTTTAACTGCATATGTGGGTCACAATAGTTACTGAAATATGTGAATGGACAGTTAGCTAAGCAAGTAATGTGGAAATACTTCCAAATGTGTTGTTCATGAACAAGTTTTAACCCCACAAACTGATGTAGTTATTTACGGAAATGCTCCGTGGCCAGTGTTGCTCAGTGACGACAGTGGGTATTAAGCTAGTTAGCAGGAAATGCTAACGATTGCAGCTCATGTTGGAGCAGATAAACCAGAGGCTCTATATATATAACGTTTATGAGATAAACACACAGTTTAAGCCATTTTCTTCCACTTGCTCCATATTATTGAAGATTATAATAAAATATAAAGCTGACATAAGCAGTAATTTGTGGGGAGACTGAACTAGAAAGTGACACTAGTTTTAAAACACAGCTTGGGTAGATAATGTCGATAGGAAGCATTAACAGAAGGTTTTTTTTTAAGCATGTTAGCTCCCAGAGGGCTGATAAAAGGCAGCGAACAGCAGCCGAGGCTTTCAGAAAGCCACTGGGAACACACTGAGCCAGTATAGAAGTGTGACACTGGGAGGCAGAGAGCTGCGTGATTTGTGTCCTCAGAGGAGAAAGCTGGAAAGGACTCGGTCAGGCTGTGGCAGCCATCTGCAGCGATGCTTCTTCATTTCATTTTATAAAAGCATCCTTGCTCACCTCCCTCACCTCTCTGCCCTCTGAGGTGTCCCCAGCCTCTGCCACTGATGCCATATGGTTTTTACCATGCTGCACTCTCACTCCAGCATTGTGAACAGATTATAAATGGCATTTAAATAATCATTTTCCAATGCCATCAGACAGAGAGCCCAGACAGGCGCATAGTGCCTCGCCAAGTAAGCTGCTTTGACTGAAAAGTAATTTTTGAGTCTTAGTTTTATGGCAGACATCTGTTGTATGATAAAAAAAAGGCTAAATATGTGTTAAAACTGAAGAATCCTTGTTAAGTTATTCTAACTATATCACAGTATTTATGTACAGGCTTTTTAATTTTGCTTTGGCACATTTTCTACAACACTTCTAAAAATATAATCACCACATAATTATATACAGAGCAGCAGAACCAGCATTCCTTCTGTCAAAAAACTCGAAACATTTAGCACGTCTGAAAAGTAAATATAAGTATCAATCGATGTTGTTTCATATCTGTCATATTTATTTACCTGTATTATATGTGTACATTTACTGCTTCTTTTGCACTTCTGGTTAGATGCTAACTGCATTTCGTTGTCCCAGTACTTGTACTTGCAATGACAATAAAGTTGAATCTAATCTAATCTTAAAGACGTAGTTCTTGCTGAATAAGAATTGGTAAAAAAAAGTTTTAAAAAAATCATTACGTAGAGTGGTCTGTTTCAGAATAATACGTGTATTATATAGTTAGTGATGCCTTAATGTGTTCATCACTTTAAAGTTCCGGCTGGTGAAGGTGGAGGTAATTTCAACTAGGTTACTTTACATACTGCTGGGTAGCTTAAACTATCATTTCACATCAGAATTTATTAGTTAATTTATATTTTGAATGAATAATCTGAGCGACCGTGCAGAGCAGCCTGAGGCAGATGTGAGTAAAAGTGAAAGAATAAAACCTTCTTTCCTCTCTTTGTTTGTCATTTTAAACTCATGCACACTCAATTAGAACAAAGCTCTCTGAACTCTGCTGCTCAGACTTTCATGTTTAGGGAATGCATAAAATGTTCATATCCTACCGAGAGGATACTGACTGTTGCTGAGCAGAAACAGAATCACAGTATTTTCACCTGTGGCTGGTGATTGACTGTGGAGACATGCTCAGATGGAGCGCAAACCCCCCCTGACAGGAAGCCAAAAGGCCATCTGCATGCAGCACCCAGGCTTTTGTGTGGCTGTGCATTAAGCTATTTTATGGTCCACATGAATTTACTTCCACTCTTAAATTAGCGGGATTGCAGGCGGAGAGTATTTCATGTGTACTGTGAGGAGAACAAAGGCAGTTTTAGTTAAGTGTGTGAGCCCCGCAGATGTAAAAGCTGCATGTGTATGAAAAGAGAGAAAACACCATATTTGGATTTCAACTCAATACTTTATTAAATTATCAACATAGTAAATTATCATCATGAAAAAGGAAGACAAACAAACAAAAATAAATGAAACAGTCACATTTGTTTTTTCTTCAAGTTTTCCCCAATCAACAGTATTTTACTTTTAGCGACACACACACACACACACACACACACACACACACACACACACACACA
>CALSBV010011158.1:1106239-1117483 GCA_943590825.1 Bovichtus diacanthus | reverse complement strand
ACACACACACACACACACACACACACACACACACACACACACACACACATTTTAGTGGCTTTACAAAAGTCACTCGAGTTGATGTGCTGCTTCATTTTGGTGTGATAGTTACAATGATGGCTGAGGAAGGTAACTATGGAAACCCGGGCAGAAGAGGATACATACGAGACAGTTACATATTTATCTCTGTATTAACGTCTGTCCAGTGTTGACACAACACAAGACGAGCTGTTGAACGAGAAGTCGTGAAAATTGAAAGCTTTTTGCATCCAGAGGTGAAGCTACAATCGGCGAGGACGCAGGCAGAGCTGGAGCCGCCTGCGACAAACAAACGCTACATTATCAATGGCTGTCTTTGTGTCGCCAGCTGGTGCATTGATGAGAAAAGCTACTAACTTGATCAGTTCTATATGTAGACTTTGTTCTTGTTGTGGTAGATGACACATCATGACCACATCTAAATGAACAAATTCACAAATGAAGTCTGGTGTGAGGCGGCTAAGTTCAAAATAAAGGATGTTAAGTTATAACTTGTCACAGCTCATATGAATTAACATGCTTTGCTATTTCAAGACCGAGCTTGAGAAAATAAGAGTTGATCATTTATTTATTCCTCGCTATTGTTTCTAAACATGAACAGACCACTGTAATGATGAGAGTAACACCTGCAGTCATAAGAGAATTTAATACTGTTCACATCGTGTTTCCTATAAAGGAAAACTCCAATTAGATTTTAAATTACCAAAGAAATAATCTTTTATTTCAAACATCACATCATAAAATTCAAACAAAAGCAGAGGTAAAAAAAAGAAAGAAAAAAAGAAACATTTCTAAACTACCTGGTTTGCATGCATTGCTACTACACAGAAAGACTATTTCTTTTTGTTCATCTTTTCACTCTTAACAGCTCTTTTTGTTACACACTCACATATTTACATCATCAGTCGAAGGTGTGCCATTAAAATAAATCTCACACCAACCCCCAGCAGCAGCATACTGAAATAACTTAACACAACTCATAGAGCTGTGGTGACCTAAAGGAAAAGTCGTGTGATATGCTATTTTTTTCTTAGTGTCAACAGATCCTATGAAAAGGATGAAACTAACTAACTAACTGAAAGCCTGATATATCGTATTTCTCTGTGCCATAGAGCTACATTTTTGTCCTAAAAATGTCATTGGTTGACATGTTCCTTTACTACGATGAGCACTGTAGTTTTTTTTTTTTTGTCAGTTCCACAAACACAGTCCTGCTGCTGCAAATATTCAGGGCTCTAAATGTGTATTCATCCGCAGCTGAAAATAGTCCCCAACAAATGCAATGTTTACCTCACTTTCAGTAACGTTTGCTAAAAACTACAGTGCCCAGCTTTTGTAGCGAAGAACTTAGCTCTTTAAAATAATTAAAGTATACATTCATGACATGCTTTTAAAGATTTATGTCTTTAGTAAAAACAAATGGGCTTGCGGCTGAAAACAGAGACAGGGTAGGAAGTTTGAAAGCACTAAAATAGTCTTGTGAATGTTGACAATAAGAATAAAACAGAATAGCACCAGACTTATCGGTTAAATCTTTTATCACATTGTTCACACAAACCCCAAAAGTCTTCAAAACAGAGCTAAGGCCCATCTGAAATATTCCTTAAAGTCCCAGATGAATGTCCCATCCACAGAAAAAGGTCCAGTTCACACTAAATGTAATCTTTTTTAAATAACTGAAGTCTATCAGTTACAAGAGTCATATATTATCCCCAGAGACGTCACAGGCATCATGTGTCTGTTAGTCAGGTATGTAGAGCTCGGGAATCAAGCGGCGGGGTTTGATTGGATGAACAGAACTAGAGCTCCAGTTGAGATGTGAGCTAATTGGCTTGAAAGCCGCTCCGCTATGTGACACGATTGTAGGAACAGCTTTGTGATTTGACAGAGGTTCTGAACTGAGGGCACGGTCGCCTTCTTGGTCGAGACCAAACTTTGTTACATTTAACAAATTGCGTTAAAGCTTAAATTAGGCTTAAGGGAACATGGTTCCTGTGTGTCCGTGGCGTAAATGAGCGAGCCAAAAGAGTCCATCAAAGGAAGGGTCCCAACCTGCTGCTACAGGAAAGCAGTGGCACATTTGTTTGGCCGCTGATGTCAGGGCAAACGTAAATATCAGCAGCACGCTGTATTGTACCTTCTGATTTAGCTAACGTCCAGGTCTACAGGAGGTTGGTGGAAGCAGATGTTGCCCTTAACTTTGACCCACATTCACACATTAAAAACAACCAACACGATGCCAACAAACAGAAGCATTCTGCCCTTCCTTGTCCGGACAATGGCTGGCGGGTGTGGGGTGTCAACTCTAATGAAACAGGCCAGGAACAACAGCTGAGTGTGTGTGGAAATGGGGTTGGAGGGGTGGAAAGAGGATGGAGGGAGGGAGGCAAGACACAAGTGTCCTTGTCAAAGCCGGGGCCAGAGAAAGAAAGCTGCACTGACTGGAACAACGAGCCCAAAATGGCTGCCAGTCAAAACGCCAGGAAAAAAAGAGACGGTGGTGTGTCTGCTCTGTGAGCGTGAATCACCGCCGTCACTCCTCTCTGGTTGACTGCTGTGAGTTCATGCCAGATCCCTCAGGCAGGCAGGGGGGCAGGCTTGACTCCAAAAAGCCCGGGTGAGCTGAAGAAGGCAGCAGGGTTGAGCTTTGGGTCTCTGAAGGCCTCTGAGCAGGATTTGAAGGCTGCACAGAGGGAAGCATGACACCAAATGTCATCGGATTCTGAACCGTTGACTTATTCCCTCATGTTTTCATCCCTCTCTCTATTTGATTGGGTGGAAGGATTAGGACTAGATTACCCAAGGAGGGGATGTGCATCAGAGTGTGTTTGTTTGCACATGTGTGTAAAAGGTTGGATCTTATAGAGGATGCTTGTTTGTCATATGACCTCGTGGGCTACTCTATACAGCGAAGTGTGCACGAGCTACTGCCACACGGACAAGGGGAGTGGAAGACCTTTCGATGCCTCAGCACAAAAAGAGTTGCCACATGCTATTGTTGGCAACACATCTTGGTGAAAGCTGTGTTTAGGGTTGCTTCTTGAACCAACAGCATTCTGTTGTAAAGCAGGGGTTCCCAAACTGGGAGTGGGGACCCAAAAAAGGGCTTACAAGATAAATTTGAGGGGTATCAAGGTGATTATAAAAGAAGGAGGAAAGCTGAAAATAGCAAATTTCTTCCTCAAATTTTTTCTTTTTTTTCTTGCAAATTACTGGTTATTCTTGAATTTTTCACTGGAAGAAATCACTCTCGCAGGTTTCATTTGAACGGATCAAAAGCCAACAAGCTTTCCAACCACTGTCGTACAACACAGCTAGGGCTCAATATATCTGTTTTTATACAACAATTAGGAAATATATTCGTTTGGATTTTTTAAACATGCACATTTCTTTTAAATATACCATTTGCGACACATATCTTTTGTAGTTTAGCAGTTTACTGTCTTTTTAAGCCACACGGCTGCATAATTAGCAGCTAATTTGTGCTTTTCCCAATTTCTCAGAGCTATCAGGCTCAAAACATGAACTGTAAACATCTGTGCCGTCTTGGGAAACTAAACAACTTTTGCACGGCTCTGGGACAGAAAACCCAGCTGAAAATATATTTATTCTGATCTGCTTTAAAAAAATTCAAAACAGCTTCATATATTTTTCAGTGTAACAATAATGACGAACCTCGGGCTCATCTGTGACCACCTCTGACAACACACATTAAAACACTTGGGAAATAGAGATTAAAAGGCATTGAAGCACAAATGCCAATGGTTGATGGAGAGAGAAAACAGGCTTGTTGATGGCAGATGTGGACGCACATTTGACTGATGAGAAAGTGGGACAATTTCAGAACAACAAAATCTCTTCCGCCACGAATGCAGAGAGCCTCACTGCCTCTGCTTTGGACCCTGAGCTGCACACGTGTGTCACGCAGCGTTTTATTCATGCACTGACTAGAGAAGAGCGCCCACGACAAGGTATTTAAATGTGTGCATGTTTGAGTGTGTGTTTACAGTCCAGCACGGTCCAGTCTGGCCTGGATTAGCCACTGAAGCTCTGCAGGGCTGCCGAGTGGACAAGAAGGGGGCAGAGGTTGAGAGAGGGGAGGGGCTGCAGTAATCTGCTAATCTCATTAATACCACAGCCTGTGGGTGCCCTGTCAACAAGACGCAGGGAACAAAGGATGGAGTAAACAGCTGAGGACCATGGCTACCGTCCACTGCACAATGCCGAGACACACACACACACACCCACACACACACACACACACACACACACACACATGGCCGTACACTCTCACAAAAACACATCCATCTCAAATTCTGCTTCAACCAGGAAAGTCTCCGGAGATAAAATAGAAACACGGAGGCAGGCTTGAGTGGGAAAAGATAAAAAAGCAGCAACTGTCCCCTCAAGCCAGACGCCCCTCAAAAGGCTTCACAAAACACTGCCTGCTTGCTTTGCTCCACTGATAACACAGCGCACAGCAGGACCTAACATGGACCTCTCAGCTGTCCCCGTCAGTCTGACTCACTTTTCACTGCTGGCACATGGGGCTTATCCAGCAGCGGATGTCAACATGTCTCCTTGTGTTGCCCTGGAAAATGTAACTTGGCCTCAGTGGATTATATTGCCTGTTTTATTCTTCTGTGAATCCACTTGGACGTTTAGTATACAACCAGTGAATAATCCTCATTGATCACATTCAGAAATGGTGTGTGAGGATGCTGGGAGGCCTGGCTGTACAGATCCAGAGGAGCAGCTGGGATAGGTGGACCGAATGGTTCCTCAATTCAAGTAAACTCAGGTGGATATTCCAGGACCAAAAACACAACCACAAATGTGAGCTTCTGTTAGCCAATTATCTCGGGGGGGGGGGGGGGGCAACGTTTGAATTCCTTATTTCTTTTTGAAGATGGATGAGAGCGACAAACACAGGTGGAAAGATTAAACATGTCGACATAACTCTGTCAAGCCATTGCTCCTGCAGGGCAGCAGAAGAAGAAAAAGGGGAAAGGACTCTGCATGAGACAATGTGTGCGTATGTGTGCAAGTATATATACATGTATATACATGCATGAGTGTTCAAAATGCCATGTGGTGTCAGCAACGTCCTCTCACCGGTCCAGCACCCGACTATAGTCCTGAGGGCCGCAGCCGCCTTCACTCTTGAGTTCAGCAAACACTTGTGTGAAAAAGTGCGGATCTGCGTTGATGCGCAGCATCTTGGCGCTGGTGGCATTGATGATGGCGAGGCAACGGTCCCAGAAGGCCTCCTTACCCGCCTCAACCAGGAAGGGCTTGAGTGGGTACGAGATTTCGTTGCCCATGTAGGAGTAGGACAGGTAGAGGCAGGTGAGCAGGATGGCCTGCAGCTCATGCTCCGACGCCACCACGTCGCCGTCCACGACGTCTCGGCACAGCATGTAGACGAAGACCACGTTGGCGGGCGTGACGAAGGCCTGGTCCTGCCAGCCCTGCAGCAGCAGTGAGCGGTCCACAGCCCGCAGCCACAGCACCGGGTCAGCTGGAGACAGATGTTTCAGGCGGTAGCAGCGACAGCACAGGAACTCCCCCAGGCAGCGCAGGAGCTCACTGGTGGACGCCTGGACGATGACACGCTTTGGGGACGAGGTCACTGTCCCTTGGGGAAATTTTTTCACGGAAGAGAGCTGTTGGGACTTGCTGTAGCCGCATCCGTGTCCCTGACCCATCCCCATGCTGTAGCCCAGGCCCAGCCCCAGTCCTGCTGGGCCCTCGTAGCTGGACAGGTTGGCACACGACAGCGACTTCTTCACATTCTCGCGGTTGAGGTGCAACAAGGGGTCCTTTTGGTAGATGTTGATGTTGTTGTTGTTGAGAGGGTCTCCGAGGGCCACTTGACCGGAGCCTTTCTTGGAGTTACCCTTCTTCTTGGTTGAAGCAACCAGTCGCTTCCACGTGAGTGCCGGGAGGAAGATGGACTGTCCCCTCTTCAGCCCGCGGTCTTTCTGGCTGTTGAGAGAGCGGCTGCTGATGCTCGGGTAGTGGCTGAGCGAGCCTGGCCGGTTGTCATAGTAGCCTGATTTCCGAGAGCCGGGAGACAGTGATAGTACAGTGCCCATGGTGAGTCAGTGCTCCACTGATATTACCTGCTTTCTTGCTGTTGTGTAGAGAGTTTGAAGAAAAGCTCTTTTATTTCTTAGTATCCAGCAGATGGGAACTGTCACCAGGGAAACAGCATGAAGACATGACTGTGGCTGCAGGCACCTGCGACATTTAACACACAAGAAGAGAGAGTTTAAACAAAAGAACAGTAAAGTAATAACATCTAATCTCGTTCTTAAATCCATATGGGCCACATAATGTAAAGTGACATTAAGATCTTCAAAACTATTACAAGCTCAAGCGCAAAGTTGATCTCAAAGTTTCCACAACACACCAGACTGAATATTTGGGCAAATGTGTATAAAATTATGTAAAAACCTCTATATTTGCATGCAGTCTTGTGTTTTCTATACAGAACATATGTGTGATACTGTCAGACAGTGTGGAGTAAGACCATTTGTGCCGAGCTTTAAGGGGAAATGGAATGAAAACTGGATTTTAAAGCGTTAATCAACAACCTGATTTAATCTATGAGCTCCTATTCTCTGAAACCTAGATTTAAAACTATTAAAAGGACTTTATATCTTTCTCCTAATGACTAAATGAAGCACCCAAGATGGTGAACAGTGCGCAAAGAACACATTATTATTCCCTTCTGTAATAAGATATTATATGTTTAAAAAAAATAGACAATAAACATCCTTATTTTAGATTTAAAAGCTAACGACATTCTTTTGGTCATTTCATCTCCATCACTGCTCTCCTCAGAGCTGCTCTGGTGCTCACCTGTGTGTGCGAGATGTCCGGGTAGGAGAGAATATTTTGTCGCAGTCCGCGATGGTGCAAAGATTTAAAGAAGCGCAAAACAAATTGCGCTTCTTCTGCAGCCACAGCCGATAAGTGGAGATGGCGGCGAGCAGGATGCGGATCTGAGGGCAGAATTACAGGCAGAAAGTCACTCTGGCGGAAGCTTCGACCTACTCTTCTTCGAAGATGTGGATCAACGCGTCGGTCCTCGCCAGGCGGGGTGCAGGTGTCATCCTCCGCTGCACGTCAAACCTCAGGCGAGAATGCTGGTTGATTTTATTGGGATTAAATGTCTTTTCGCTTGAGTCTCCATGTCGGAAATGTAAACTTTCACAGAGTCTTTTCAATGCATTCCATCTCGGAGCGTAAAGTCTCCTCTGACTCCCCCCGGTTCTGTTCCCGGTCTTCTGTGCAGCTGTGAGTCCGGACGCTGAGCACTTCAGTCGCCTACAGCCAGGTGATCGGTGCCGACGGTCCGACTTCTGAACGGGCTTCTGAGCAGCCAGTGAGCGCACAGAGCGGCTCACACACTGGCTCCTCCTAACGGGGCTCAGCTGCCTCACACACACACACACACACACACACACACACACACAACGTAAACACATAAATCAATAATGATAATAATAATAATAATAATACAATATTGCAACAAAAAAAGTACATTATATAAGCAAAAAATATGAAATAATGTACAATTAAATTAAATATAACTATTAATGATATATTATTTGGAAAAAAATGAAGGGAAAACATTTTAAACCAATTGAGAAAAATAAAACACAATATAATGTTGAATAAATCAAAAAAAAGAAAAAATTTGAATAACACTAATAAAAGTAAGCAATACAAATACAAATAACACCTATTTTTATTGGATTTTAATCAAGTTGTTAAACAAATAAATACAATTTAGATTAAATGTATTAATACTTAATTTTTCCGAGCACTTCATGGACTTCTGTGTAAGACTTGTTCTCATTTGCTGATGAAGACAGTGTGATATGATCAAAAGCTCCAGAACAGCTACTAAATGGAGCCTTGTCGTTATGTTTTCTCAACTTCTGTTTCCAAATTCACAAATGAACTTTGCACCTCACAATAAAATAAATCAATACAATGTTTAAGACAATAAAAATAGATAACACTGGACAGGAACAGTAACACTATGGTAGTAGTGCAATTGGTCATCGTAGTAATAGTGGTAGTAGCAACAGTAGAAGTGCAGTGGCAGTAGTACTATTTGTAGTTTAAGAAGTCAAATGTTGTACAAATCTTTATGCCAACTCTGCACAAATTAGCACTTGTCTGATAAATGCTCTCAGCTACAAATACTGCAAATGGTGCAGAATGCATGCGGTCCAATGAAGGCATAATGACTTGGAAGAAGTTGTACAATATTCCCTCTGACGCCTGGAAATATACGTGACATGCACAGGGAGGTAAAACTGTAGGTTTAGCATTGATTCATACACCTCCCTTAAATCTGTGTTGTACTTACTGTTGTCCTTGTGCTATAGCATGGTAAAGTAAACACCATGTTCTTCTTTCTTTATCCCTTCCCTGCCCTCCCAGACTGCTTGTTCATCAACTTTAAACCCCCTTTGAGACCAATAAAACTTTATGAATCAAATCCAAATCTAAATAAGGAATTATTAGAACATGCTGAAGTGACGCTGAGTAACCCACAGCTGGGAGGGTTTTGCTCCAGGTTGGAGTGAGTAAGCCTCCCTGCGTTATTCTTGTGTTCAGTTTACTCACGTAGACGATCTCTCATAAACACAAATGTTTCTTGAGGGTCCTTGTCCTGTGCTATGTTTGTCACTAAGCATCAGGTTGTCTTGGTGCTGTGGTTTATATGTTCATAAGTTTGAGGTAATTGGCTTAATTACACAGTTAATGAAGGCTTAGCAAATTCTTATTAGATCAGCTTTATAAGAATTAATAATCAGATTATTGAGAGCAATGTTTGGGTTGGCAGGTGAAAAATACTTTTCCCAAAATCCATTTATTACCAACTTTGCAGCAAATTTGCAGCTGCAGAATTGGCAACTAAGTGAGGAGCCTATTTATTAATACTAACATTTATAACAGAACTATTGCCAAATCAAAAGAGTAAACCTTGTAAGTGATCTATATAGTAAGTAAATGATTCATTAACCATTAAAAAACATTTTCTCAACTTCTCTCATATTCAACAATAAGTTCCATTTTATATACCCTCAGTAAACGCTAAGTTGTAAGAAAGTGATACCCAATCATTGTTTGAATATTAAAATGCTATAATTTATGAATCTCCCATGCCAAAGATTCCATGGTCTTCCAGGACACTTGGACTGCCAGGAAAAGAGGAAGAACTGTTCAAATTCCCTAAAGATGGGTAATTATGGGAAACCAGAGAATAAACAAAATAAACACATGATCAGATGAGATCAGAAGAAGGGCTGTGATAGTTTGCAGAAGACGGCAAAAAGACGACACAAACAGAAGATACTGTAAAGAGATTGTTTTGAATTAAAATAAAAGCCCATTTATTGTCAGTACTCATACAACCACATACACAGTCTATACATCATTAAACAGCAACACATCACAAACTCAGCCAAAGGACACCAATAACATCGTTACAAATGAGACACCCACATATTGTCCTGAACAGAGCACAGTACTGTACTTGTTTCATTTCCATACCACCACCCTAATTGTTGGGCAATTTTAATGTAATTAAATTCCAGTATAATACCAAGCGGTCCAATCAATACACTCATCTTTGACCCTTGGATCTGGTTATTCTTGTCTTCTAAGAAGCAAGCTAATCAAAGAAATATTTCCTTTGCACTGTGCTTATATGTCCAAAAATAAACCATTTAGCCATAGAGACCACTGTATCGTCGATCTAAAGGAGTAAACAGCCGGTAACTTTGTACAAATACTTTTTTGTCTTGTCTGTGCTGATCTGCCAGCAGCCTACAGGAGAAGAAACTGAACCAACAAACTTAGACAGTGTTGACGCCTTCAAACGTTTACAGAGTACAGTACAATACAGAGTTTATTTTCCCACCCATCACAGGAGTAGTGAAGGACAGAAGCCCCCTTGAGACCGTCAGAAGAGAGGGAAGATGTACTCAAAGTCATCATCACATTCTTCAGCTCTCAAAACACGACTCCGTTTCCTCCAACCTTTCAACAGAAATCGTTATTGAAGCGCTTTAATAACAAGAGAAGAGAAAAAGAGACACACGGCAGTACACTTTAAAAGATTACAACAATGAGTGAATGTTTTCAAAAGCTGAATACTGAACGGTGGATAAGAATCACAACAAAGGACGTCTCAAGAGTTTCTTTATCAGGAGCCTTTTTTGGTTTAAACCAATCATCTGATTGATCACGAATCACTTTATAACCTTACAGAATATGTCTAAAAGCTTGTTTGGCTGCATTTCAAACAAGCTGTCCACTTCATTTATTATGACTGAGTCATTCTCCAGAAGAGACAAACACCTCCCCTGCTGTGCATCTACTACACCTCTTTTATTATAAACATGTACAATATATTTAACTATACTGCAGTCACAAAGGAAGATTAGTTCTTGTTTTTCTCACTCCATCACCGACTGAACAATCCCATTCAACCCCACACTAGAAAAATAAATACAAGGAATAGCTCTGCATTTTGCTGAGATAAAATGAGAATATCAAATATCGACCACAGTTTTGTAGTAGCTTAGCATAAAGACTGGAAACAGCTAGCATTTGCTCCGCCCAAAGATTCTGTAATTTGTCATTTTTACACATCAGTCTTTACGCATTAAACAAACAAGATAAAACTTGTTAGATAGAAAAAATTTGTTGGATGGAGCTGGATGGAGCTCAACAAATAAGATCCATACCTAAATGTAAGGTTTGTGAGAGAAGAAGATTTTGTTGTAAGACGATTTTACTTGACGGAGAGTTGTTCTAAATCTTGTGAAATGCAGATGAGTTACACACCTGATGTTCTGCGTGTGGAATACTCAACTGAAATGTAATCACATGTTCAAACTCTCTTGTTCGAAACCCAAATAAAACACAGAATGACTACTTTTAGTCGACAAGATGCAGACAAAACAAGCCGAGGCAGTCCTCTGCTGACATAAACCCATCTTTGTTTTTTCTCCTCTGTTTAGGTTTTTCACGTCAGCGTGAACTGACTGGCCGGTCGAGCTGTATAGGGGAGATCTCCTCATTCAGCACACACACACACACACACACACACACACACACACACTCACACACACACACACACACACACACACACACACACACACACACACACAC
>CALSBV010011158.1:1092176-1106229 GCA_943590825.1 Bovichtus diacanthus | reverse complement strand
CACACACACACACACACACACACACACACACACACACACACACACACCCTCCTCCGTCCTCATTTTCTCTGCTGTTCTTCCCTCCAACAGCTGCAGGACTCTCAGCATCTCCTGCACAGCTGACCCGGATACACTGTGAAAAGGGCTGTTGTTGTCCACTGACCCACACACACACACACAAACACACACACACACACATACTAACACGCACATGAAACTTAATCTAAGCATTTGTTAAACTGAGTGAATCTATATTAAAGCCATTCATATGTGATCAAGAATCTTAAAGCACTGTCCCTAGCTTTAGTTACTGAGTTTCGAAATTTCACATTTTCGTACACAAAACTTATGATAGTATGTGTGTATATGTGAGAGTATTTTTACAGTATGGTATTCGTACATTTACTTAAGTATAGGATCGGAGTACTTCATTTGCCACTTCTGGTTTGTAGCTCTTCCAAAATCCAAATTTTTAGGTCACAGATCTTTTTGTTGGTATCATATGCTGTTGTTTGACCTATTTGCATTATGTAATTGCGATTTGAACTGTCATGTCCTGCAGTCTGCAGCAGGAGAAGAAAACTGGTGCAGTCGATAAAGCAAATTGTCTCCTGCTTTGTTTCTTTGTTGTTTTTTTTAACAAATGATGCCCGGCAGCTGTATTTTCCTTTTTTTTCTTCCTGCTCCCCTCACAAACACTTTCATCCACCTCCAAACGCAGTGGATCCGTCTCGCCTTTCTGTCACACGCCCACTGATCTTATTTTATACATTTTTAAAAACAGAGCAGCATGAATGGACTGAAATAACAAACCTAAGATGAGTTTTCTGACGCAGGAGGAGCTTCTGTTTCCTCTGATTTTAGCTGTTCTTTGCTGTAATTATGGCCTCTATTTCCTCACATTTCTGAATGTACAGTCGCTGTTCTAACTTGTCTTGTTTGCCTTAAATTGAACACTTTATAAAGTCATATAGTGTAGGTAGCCTTGTAACACTGAAGCATCCATTTATCTACAAATTATATATTATATATTGACACTTTGGAATAATACACACTGTTTTTGACATATACATATCCTCCATTACTGTCAAATGTAAACCCTGCATGCCGTATAGACTCATGTATACATGCATATACTATAATAATATACATTACCTACTTCATGTATATCCATTCAATACTTGTATATAGACATTGCTGCTTTTTATATATCTTATATATAAGATAGGATAAGTTAAGCCTTTATTGATCCCAAGAGGGGAGATTCAGGTCAAGACAGAAAAAGTAAAAAAATAAAAATAAGAATAAAGAAAACAAGAGGTAGGTTTTATACAACTAGTATAAGAATAGAAGTCGAAATATGAACTATAGAATACAATTAAAAACAAAGTTACAAGGTGAAGTGACAGTGGTGTGGTTTATAGTAGCAAAAGAATAAAAGTTTTTTTTTGTGTCCGTAATATTTATTGTAAACATTTTTATATATTATTTTATATATATTACAATGTAATAATAATATAAATAAGTACATAATATAAAATTAATAATGACATTTACAATATATGTAATAATTAAATGATATGTTTTGCACTTTATTGTGTGTTTTGTTTTGCCTGCCCCCTCGGTCCGTAGAAAAATTGTCTTGCAGGAAACCGGTCCATGGTGCAAAAAGGTTGAGGACCGCTGACGTTAACAGCGTACATGATTATTTGATATAGTAATGATAATTAATGTTGTAATATACACATATTTGTTCCCCAACTTGTATGTACATATAGGTAAATTGAAAGCAACTTAAAATAGGAGTCAAATTCCTTGTATGTGTGCACACCAATAACTGATTGTGATTTGGTTTCAGCCAGAGGCCTTTCAGGTTGGAAATGTTCCAACTCTTTAAAGAAAGGAAACAGAGTGAGCCACATAAAAACAAAAATGACGAACAGCATCAAAAAAGGAAAAGAAAAAGAGAGCAAGAAACAGGATGTCAGACATCAGAAAATGAGAGAGAACCAGGGCAGTGGCTTCACAGAAAAAGAAGGCGGGTGTGTGAAAGGAGGACACAGACGGAGAGGGGAATAGAGATGCAGGAAGGAGAGAAAGGGTGAGGAAAAGGATGAACCAGAGTGGGAAGAGACAATAACGAGGGCACAGACAGGCTGTGGTTGCTGCTGGAGTCAGACGGGTTCACCTGATGACACATCCGTCTGTCTGACTCTCTAATCTCCCTCCTAAAGACCTGCAGACGACACAGAGGGCAGAGACAACACACGCACACGTTGGGATTACATGATGATGATCCAGGCTTTTAATATCAAATAATTACCTGATTTAATGTCTACTAGTGACATGATGGAAGTCCTTAATGTACTGATGACTGCACCATAGTTTTGTCTGTTGACACATTTAAAAATGTGTTATTACGCCAGGAAATTATATATTTAATGGACAACGCAGAGTTTCCAAAATTAAATGTACACATTTACAAAGCTGATATTACAAGTGCACGCATATATGAATGATGTAATACTGGACACAAGACTGGCTGTTGCTGTTTGGATGAATGAGAGGGCTTGCAGTCTACTATGTAGCCTAATATTGTTCTGCATACATGTGCTAATACTGCTCTCTACTGGACAATTCAAGTTTGTGTTCACAGAATCTGTGAATTCAGATTTACATTTAGGGTTTATAATGGGGAATGCAATTTTGAGAGGAATATAAATGCGACTGAAATATTATTATATACATTATATCCAGTGCTTGGTGTACATTTACTCATGTGCTGTACTACGATTAAAAAATTAAAATAGTTTTATTTCTGGTATATATATATATATACCAGAAAGTTAATATCTCCATATATGGTTTTATTGATGCAATATGAGTGTTTACATGCTCAACACCTGTCTGCTTGGCAAGGTGATGGTGGGCGTGGCTTGTGATGCACTGAGAACACAACTGTTTAATGCACAACGACGGAATTAAGAGCCTGAAAACAAAACATATAATTTAATTATTACATATATAATGTAAATGTCGTTATTCCATTTTACAGTATGTTCTTTATTTATAACATTATTACATTGTAATATATGTAATATAATACAGAACCTTTT
Organism: Bovichtus diacanthus; assembly: GCA_943590825.1. Taxonomy (NCBI): domain Eukaryota; kingdom Metazoa; phylum Chordata; class Actinopteri; order Perciformes; family Bovichtidae; genus Bovichtus; species Bovichtus diacanthus. Next base: position 1,103,113 of record CALSBV010011158.1, on the reverse strand, counting down.
TTACAATAAATATTACCAACAAAACATTTTATTCTTTCTTTGCGGCCCAGTACCAAATGATCCTGGTCCGTGGCCCGGTGGTTGGGGACGCCTGGTTTGGACTTCCTGGTAAAATATGTGTAAAGGTTCAATAAAAAATAAACAAATGGTGCGTGTATTGTTGGGAGGCTGGAGGATCCTGCATACAGCTAAGTGCAACTCTTGCACCCCTAAACCTTTTTTATCAGTTATTAACTGTGAACTGCAGCCATTGTGGTTATTTACCTGTATTGGAACTTTTATGACCAAATACTACATTTATATTATGTTATATTATTGCTCAAGATTATAACAGGAATGTTCTGTTTTGATGGTGTTTATAATAAGATATAGGAGACAATATAGGAGACAGGGTAGTCGCTAGGTGCATCGATTAGTTTATTAATCGATCGAATGACTGAAACTCAATGGGTAAGTATTTTCATTAATTTTTCAAACAAACATTTCAAACATTTGATGTTTGCAGCTATTCAAATGTTAGAATTTCTTGCTTCTGTTTTAAGATTAAATTAAACTGGACGTGATGGGCATTTTGGGAAAGGCTTAAAGAGGGCTTAAAGACGCACCACTATTATTTTCATTATCATTATTATTATTATTATTATTATTATTATTATTATTAGTAACAGATAACGTATGAAATAAAATTTAAAATTGGCTTCATAAAGCTGAAATGTTGTGCAGGATATTGCTGCTCTGCTCACTCTTAGTTGCACCTGATGTCTTTGATCGTACTCCCCAGTAGAGGGCCCTACATACACGTGTATATGTTGTATTCTTCTGGCTGCATCTTGCTTGTCTGTACATTGATTGATGTGAAATACTTTGGTGACAGTGTAGTTTGGCCTGAAGCTCTATTGGCAATGTTCTAAATTATTCTTACAGTATCACTGGGCTCGGCAGCAGCAATACAACTCAATTGACTGCCAAATTAAGTGTAGGCCTATCATTACCAGCTGCATGATGAGCTGGTTATTCATATACTACAGTTGGGATCAGAAAGACTTAAGTAGAAAAGTAAAGGGCCACAAACGGTATTTACATTCCCACAAGATCCTGTAAAATGATTGACCAGTATGACTGGAATGGTAATGAACTGGAGCTAAAAAGGGATCCAGGGGCCTTCAAGGGAAGCCAGGAGCTCCATCAGCTGCATGACAAACTGTTTATTCTCATAATAGTTAACAAAAATGTATCCCTATTTGGAAAAAGTATTTAGAAACTGTGATTTCAATCTACGGAAGCCTAATGCATTAATTTGAGTAAAACAAATCTGCTCCCTTTTTCTAAATTTACAAGTTGCCTTAAAATCCCAAGAGAAGCTCTCATTTACTTGAGAGCTTGAGTTCACGTGTGTCTTTAAGTCATATAGATAATATTGTTGTTAGTTTGTGGAATTTGCGGTTGTTGAGACTTTCTGATCTTCTTCTATGTACTTTTACGGTGATTCTTCTTTCCTTTGGATGGTGAATGTGGAACCATTCTTTTAAGCCAACTATGTTCCAGCTTCTCAAATGTGAGAATTTGCTGTATTCACCATAGTTACTGTAAATTGAATATGTTTTGGTTTTGGACTGTTGTTTAGGTCAAACATAACATGTGAATACGTCACTTTGGTTATTTTTTTTTTTACTATTTTCTGCCATTTTATAGATTTCCCAAGCTTATTTGATGGAATAATCAATTATGAAAATTGTCATTTGTTGAGATTATGGTGATCTGTGACTTAAAGAAAAACAATGTATAAACTATATGAAGGGGTCTTTGTTCAAACGTGGAACTATTAGGAGGTCCTTAACTCCCTGTGCTTAACGTTTTTTCTCCTACATGTACCCCTCAATATTTTAATTGTATCATGGCTAAAGTTTCTACAAGTCCTTCTTCCTGGCGTCTTGTATGTTTGTGTGTTGGCCAACCTGTCTGTCTTTACCACTATGCCTTGGAGGGGGGTGTGTGGGGTCAAACCTGTTAACCTTTCCATTGAAGACCACATCGTTGGGGGGGACGATGTGGAGTTCACTACACCTTTAGGCACACAAACGGACACCCTGATCCCACAGGCAGAACTTAGCTTTCAGCAGCGAGCAAACATTTGATCCGTCAGCAGATCAGCACACTAACCCCCACCCCGTCCCCCATTAGCCCAGCCTGTTTCACTCCATTGCTTCTTTTTTATGGTATACAGCTTGAATAGATGCAATAGAGCTGATGGCAACACAGGGGAAAGATTTATGTCCTGAAAGATGACATGTATACAGCTTTAAAAGAGAAATCCATGGCGGTGACTTCAGAGTAGAAATGGAAACATTAGCTGTGTATTCAGGGTGTGATGGGATTTATAGGACCACAAAGTTAAGCCTTTCAGCCCCTGTTTTGGGATTTTGGGACTACTTGTTTGTTGTTGGAGAGCAGCCTGTGGTGTTAACCCATGACCCCGCTGACCTCTGACCTACGGGACGACAGCTCCATCCACGCGTCTGTGAGATGGGCTGTCACAACGGAAACATCCAGAGCACGGGCAGGGCTGACGGGGAGGGGTGGGGGGCAATTAGGGGGATCAAAACCACATCGCGAGTTACGAGTGTCAGGCTACCGGATACATTATCTGTCTGCAGGAAAAGTGTGAATAGATGCCCCAGGCTGGAGAGGAGGGTCGGGATTAAGAGCTCAGCTTTGTTAAAGGTCTCTTGGAGCAAGTGATGTGTGCAGAGAGCGGTTTAAATAACTGATTAAGCTTGCAGTGTTCTCATTAGCAAAGATAGTTACTGTATGTACACATCCACAGAAGTGATATGTCAACTACAATATGTTTAATAAAGGAATCCCTCATTTTTTTTCACATTAACATTTTTAATTGTCTTGAATCTTAAAGCAGCGTAATGAGCTGCAGTTTGTATCCGCTGATGAAGCAGCTGCTCTTCTCCTTTTCATATTTTAAGCTGAAGGTCTTCTGGACTGTTGGTCAGACAAAGCCACACAATTGAAGACGTCACCTTAGACCCTTGGAAACGGGGGTGGCCATTTTTCACATTTTATAGACCAATCGGATTCATCTGGAAAAACCATGTGTTTAAAGCCTGCATAAACATTTCTCATTTTGGTGTAATGGTAGAGCCATTAAAAAGTAGTTTTGGGTAGAATATTTTTGTTTCGCAAGTGCAACTAACAAGTGTTTTTATTGTCACTTAATATGTTGATTTCTTTGCTATGATGAATTGTTTATAAAATGTTGGAAAATTATCATTGGACAATGATATAAAATCGAGAAAAGTAGTAAATATTTTAGCTTAATAAGTAACTGAAATGATTATTCAATTGTTCAAATTCAAATGAATTTGTTTTAAATACTAAAATCTGAAGGGGCAAAATATGCAGATTTATACGGAATACAAAAATATATGAAATAATGCACAACATATTTAACATTATTATTTGATGTGATGTGATGTAGCCATAAAAAAGTGCCTAAGTGGAATATACTAATTATTACTAATTATTACTATTATTATACTTATTTTCATACTTTTTTAAAAATGATAATATCACAGCAGACTTTCTAGAGATGCCAAATTTTCTGCACTGAATTACAGGAAAGTATTCACATGTACATTTTGTCTTTTTATGCAATGGTGCAGTCATAATAAATCATGGATGGAATATTTGACTTAGTTTAAGCTTGCCATAGATTTAATTCAATGAGGTGATTATTTTTGCCTTTTATTTGCCTTTTTTTTGCCTGGAGTGGCGCCTTTGTCCTGGATTTGTTTTGGGAAAAATTTGCAAGTTAGAGGTTTCTTTTGAGCATTATCCTATAGAACATATATGGAAAGAATGTTTAGGCCAAAGCACAAGCTACTCAAAGGGAAACATTGGCGTTCAAGTGGTCAATGTTCCTGCTTTTACACTGCTGTTTATTTGATCTGGAACTCTGCATCCTTCCGATTTTGATGGCTCAGTGAATTTATCACTGTTTTTGCTGATAACCAGCTTCTAGGGAGGTTATAAGGTCCACATTTGTCTTCAGTTTCCATCTACCTTGCCGATGTGACCGAATGTCCTGTGTCCACCGCTTGAATAACTGCTGAGGGAGACTTCTCTGCCTGTGGGACCTTCAGGCTGTCTGAGGACAACATGGAGGTGGTAACCACAAACCTTTGTGTGCCAGCACAGTTCCACACATGTATCACACAGGGTCACGTTATCTTCAAAGCCTGTCGCCTCCAACATGTGAGACGACTCAGACCTCAAAAAACAAAATAAGGCCGACATCTTGCATTCCTGAGTCCATTCCACAAAGTACAATAACTTCCTTGAATTCTTCGACCCTCGACGGCGGAGCCAGGGCACATCCTGTTGTCCTCGCAGCACTTCCTGCCCATTCGGCTCAATCAGTCTCCCTCGTTGCCATGGCCACTTGAAAACACTGTACTCATGCCTAATCGGCACGCCAGCAGGTAATGCTTGGGTGATTGTGGAGCAGTAAGAGTCAAGAGATCTGGCAGGAGTCTCTTCGTTAGATCATATTGGCATCTGTTTGCAATTGGCTTGTAATCTGAGTAATTTAAAGTATTTGTTAACTAACTTTAACTCCCTTGCCTCCATTTTCTTAGTTTGATCCCCTTTTCCAAACTTTGCTGTTTAAAATCTTCTTCTTCCACACTTGTCTGACAGTCTAACATATATTCTGCATCAGCTTGTTCATTCTCGTAGTGATATGAAGTGATATTATGTTAAGACTGAGTGAAATATTGGTCCCCCAGCTTTACGCCCCTGGCCTGATTTAGCTGGTGTGATTCCATCGCAAGGTGGTTTCTAGTTTTCTGTATATTTCCCCAAAATTCGGCTTGAGATGTCTGAGAATATCGAGGGGTCTTTGGAAACTTTGGGGTTGGGGATCAGTGGGGTTTAATTATTACCGTTCCGTTTTGTTTAACTCAATTTGAACATTATTTTATTATGTTTTCCCTGTCTCGTCTTCTTTTAGTTTTTTAAAATTCCACTTCCATTCCATTTTTAAAAATCCACTGAAAGAAGATTAGGTTAACGGTTTAGGTATCAAAAGCTCTTTTGTTAAAGTTTGGGAAGGATTGTGGTTTCAGTTAAATGTTAATAATGTACATTGTGTGTCAGGTCACTGTCGACTTTTTTTCCGTTTCAAGCTCTTAAACATAGTTTAATAATGCTGTAGTCACTACAAAAGGATATCGTAATGCAACATCTGATATTTTAGCAAGTTTAATACACTGCCTTCATGCTGCCAAGTTCTGGACGACTCTTCTGAGATCAAAGTGTTTACACTTCATTTAAAATAAATTTGAAATGTGTTGTCGGTGACGTTCAGTAGCAACATATTTGCAACTTGCCGTATAAATTATTTCCCTTTTTTCTCTGTTAATAGAAAACATCATCTGGTCTGCATCACATTTCTCTCCAAATGTATTTGCTGTTGCAAATGACTTGTAGATAAACGTGATCTATAAGAGACAGGGCTGTTTGCATTGGTGCAGTGAAAAGTGCCAAACCGTATCATATTTTTTTTGTTACATGTTATACTTCTCTTGTTCAGTATTTGTCAAATATGTTCAATTTAGTATATGTTTTAATAGTCTTTAGCATGAATACGTGTTGTGCCTGTGAATACTGCACACGGTATGCTGGTGTATCTGCATAGCGTTTGCTTGTGATTTGAACAAGCAGAAGTCTGTATGAAAATCATTGCTGTGGTGCTGAGCGGGAAAAACACTGAACTTTAAAATCGTATTACCTGACAGATTTGACTGAATATTGCATACCTGCAGTAACACTGAGACAGTTTGACCAAATAAGCCTTAACCGGGGCTGATGCTCACTATTCTATAGAACTGCGTAATGTACATTTTATTTTTTGGATGAGAGCTTGGTTTGTGTCATAACCACATTCTTGCTGCCAGCCAGATTCTTTGTCAGTTTCCAGCACGGCAGTCCTGACTAAACTTTCATCCTGCTTTGTCAGAGAGAGAGAAAGAAGGAACGCAGGCAGACTCTCCTGGGTTTTTAAATTATATTTGGAGGAATACGTTCAATTCCCTTCCTGCACTGCTTCGTCTTTGAAGAGTCCACACGCAAATCAGACTGGCAACCGCCCCGTTTAAAGGGACGTTCAGCAGGTCAAAGGATTAGTCAGCGCCGATCTTTTTCTTAATGTAAGAATTTGTGTTCTTCATCATATTTAGATGGTGTTGTGTTTTTTTTTTTTTTTTGCTTTGCTCTTTTAACCGTCACTTCACATTTGAACCCCACCTGCAAAAATCTCCTGTCACTTAGCGCCAGCTTTGAAAACAGAGGAGGGATGTTACAAGCCCTCATACCCTGATGGGGATGAGGATAAGTTTGGAAAGGACAGAGATAGTGGATGGAGGTGGCGGTCCATGACATCATGCTTCAGGAAGGCGATATCTACGCTCCTCGACCTACCCGTATACCAGCGGTCTGAACGCCACGCCTCCGTCCGCTGCCTGTAAACATGGATGCTGACAACAGCTCTCAGGGCGTGAGTACAGGAACAGATGCTTGGAATAAGGAATGAACATTTCCTTCTTGCAGTGCATTTCTTGCTCCCCTAGTTCACCCAGTTCGTTGTTCAGTTATGTCACCACGCTGCTGACGTTTAAGTCAAAGACAACGTTGAGGAGACGATGAGGGTATTCGTGCTGTACACTTTTCCTCATGATTCATCCCGTATCTCGTCATGGTGAAGAGTTTTCATGCCTTTTGGATTAGCCGTATCGGATGGCATACCGGATGCGTGCGACTCGGCCCGGGGCGTAGTTATGCGTGGATATTCTTGAGATCAGGTTGTTATCTGAAATGCCCCTACACGACCGAGCCCAAACATGCACAAACAACATTTTAATGCATCAACAGGAACTTATCGATGTTCCGTTTTTTTTTTTTTCCCCCAGATCTGACGATTTTAGGGCCTCGGGTACCAAATACCAGAGTAAACTTTGTCCTCTCTCAGTGCTTGTCATGGTCATGTATCGGTATCAAATTCTCTCCTCGTTTCAAGTGAAGATATGGAGGTCGACACTCATTGGAGGCGATCTCTTATCTTAGATGGCGCTGAAATCTCTTTGACATTCCCAAACATTTGGACTGTGACTGTCTCTCAGACTGAGTCCAGGGCCGGTTTGTATAAAGCTTCTTCGCGCCACACTTTTGGTTGAAAAACAAGCTGAAACATGATGCAGCGTACGTATGGCGTTGTGTCATTTTTGCACGCGCTACTGTCGGAATGGATGGATAAGAAGGAATCGGACATCTAGTACAACTGATTCTCAGCGGGAACCCGGTTCTCGATTTCCACCCATATTAAAGACTTAGATCAAATACAAACTAAGTCATGAGCCTCCGTCATACATGCTTCAGTAAGCCTATATTGAAGAATTCTCTGAATTAAACGAGGTGCGCATTCGGCTGCAGTGATTGATGTGATGCAGCCATGACATCACCTCTGCAGCTCTGCTATTGGCGGATTTAGTGTTTCAGCAAAGGTTTTTTTGGACAGACATAATTGTCATCCCTATTTTACTTAAGTTTCTACTCATTTTGCTAAACGTTGCTTTTATCTCGCTGGTGAAGCTAGCTACAAGTCCTTTTTTTACTCAGATTTTTTTGGAGTGTAGGACCATTCTTACAACCAGTTCTGAAGTATTACACTTGACATGTCTGGCACATATCCATTGTAGTTAATTTCAGCAATATCGACATGAGTCAAGCTGCTGTAAAATCAGATGGGATTATGCCCAGGGGCACAAAGAACTGAACACCAGGGCGACATGTCGAAACAGATACGATGTACGAATGTTTTCGATGTTACAGTGACGTGTATATACAGTATATATATTTTTTTTACTGATCTGAGCGACACCGTTTATTGGCTCTATATGATCAGCAAAATCCTCTGTAAGCCTCTTCCCCCTCAGCTCTCATCAAACTTCACGCAAATATGTTATGATTTTCTAACTGCTTTCCCCAACTGGGCAGCATGTAAGGAATGCTGCTTAATGTCACCGGCTGTCAGTCCAACTTAACGCGAGGCGCTCTGGAACACTGCGAATATGTTAAACCCTGCGATGTCATGGCGTGAGAGCTGGGCAAAGAAAAACTGCCGGCATGCGATGTTATTAATAGAGTGATGTGCGTGTGTGCAGAGGAAAATGTGAGGAGCAGACATGGAACAGATTTGTCTAATCAGAGCTCCCAAAGGTGTTTTTATTAGACGTGCAGATGCGTGTGAAGATCGATGCCGATTTTGATGCGAAGCGTGTGTAAGAACTCATAAAGGATTCTTCTCTTGTCGCTGTAAGTGTGTGTTGAGTTTTTAATGTAACCCTTGTGCTTTTTTGTGGATCTGTTGCTCGTTTTGTATGTCAAAAACTAAAATCGGTTTTCCAATTTTTAAAGTTCATTCTTGACTTTGTAAATCGAAGTTAACAAAAATTATGTCACCACAACGTCCATTTAGTACTTTTGTTCTGGAGCTTTCAATCATGTCACACGATCTTTTAGCACGTTTAAATTATTTGAGATTGTTTCATCGGCTGCTGTCTCAAAAGTCAAGAATGAACTTTGAATCTTAATTTTTAGCACAATAGGGCTGCCACAAAAAAACAAAAAAACATTTATTTTTATATAAATGTAAATATATAATATAATATATATATATATATATATATATATATATATATATAAATGATAGTGCCGTACGAGAGGTAAAGTTCCAACATGAATTATTTTCATCTAGAAGATGTTGGCATTTTAAATAAAGTAACATATATTTAGCAGTGCATGTATAAATATATAATCATTTATTGGGTCAAATTGAATGTAGTTTTCCACAGCAGTGATTACCAGAAATTAAGTTGAGGACATTATTTTCTCCAAAACTTATAAAAAAGTAATCAAAAAGTAATCTCCAAAAAGTAATAAATACTAATACTTATTAATGTTGACAGTTATATCCAGATGTATTTACTGCAGTGAGTAGAATTGAGGTTTAAAAACATTTGATCAAAAAAAAAAAAAAAAAAAATAGCCCTACTATCTGGGAATTTAAAGACAACTATTGATGTTTATAGAACTAAAAGTTTTGCCAATGGTCTACTGTTGCACATTTGCTAATAAAAAAAGAAATAGGCAATAAGAGTTGCATAACACTCAGAGCTTTATGCATCTGTATTTTATCAAAATTGGTATCTAATCCAAAAGCAACCTGCCTGTGATTATAACTTATCATTATGAAGAAACACCGTCATTTAAAGAAAGATAGCTTTCATTCCTTTTAACATGATGGTTTTCTAGTTTCTATCATCACCATCTCAAATGTGTTTTGTATAAATCATCCCTGTTATTCTCATGAGTGTTTACTGTAAAGCAAACTGACAAGCTGACAGATGCATGCGGTGAGGCGGTGAGGTGTGCTGATGCTTGATTTATTATTATTATTATTATTATTTTTTAATCAAAGCCAAACATTTGTGGGGAAATTCCTCACCTTCCAGACATTTAGAATAAACATACCTTTTAACTGATATCTGTACTGGTTGCACCTCCAAGTCTACGTTCTTGCTTTGAGGTTGTTCTTGAACCAGGTATTTGCGGAGCTATCTAACAGTGCGTCTACAGCATTGCATGTCTAGCCAGGGCCCCACCATTGTTTTTAATCAATGCGCACCGTTGACTTTCACCTGAACTGCAGCACGATAAATTAAAGACATAACTTCTTCGAGTTAGACTACATTAGATTTAAACACTGAGGACTGGGACTGAACTTGTACTGAAACCTTTGTGACTCAGCTACAACATTTACAGGGAGTGTTTTGTTGTGAGAACATTTTTTTTTATTTTAATTTTTTGCTCATAGCAACATATTTTCTCACAACTGGAATCCAGATATGAAATACAGTAGCAGTCAGATCAAAGTCGGGTTAACTTGCAAACATAACAGAACCTGCCTCATAATAACCCGCCGTCCGTGCTGACGGGGAAGTCGTGCGAGTGTTCCAGTTGAACCTGAATAACAAGCAAACTGCAAAACAGCAGCAGAGTGGGAGCGAGGGAGCAGGGAAGTGGTGGAAATGCTCATTGTTTTTAAGTGTTAGAAAGAACTTCATGTTTTTCTGAGTCACCAAACTATTAACACTCCTTCCTACTTTAGTTTTTTACCTTAATTCCTTGAAATCCCTTGATTTGAAGCCCTCCTTCCAGCGCTCCTTCCTCTGAGCTGATTTTGATTGGTTGGGAACTCCTCGTGAGGAGTGCTGAGAATGTGGCTCAGCCTCGAACGCCAAACTCCTCCAGGGCAACCTTAGTTCAGAGAGATTCTTACCAACATAATGTTTGACTGGCTGTGTTTGGGATTCAACAGAGGCTTTTTTGAATGTCACGGAGGAGTTGAAATTACAGCTCTTCGTCACACTTTTATATATTGTATATTTTATATATATATACATATATATATATATACATATATATATATATGTATATATAGATCTATATTTATATATATATAGATCTATATTTATATATAGATCTATATATATATATCTATATCTATATACAGATATATATATATATATATCTATATATATATATATCTGGATATATATATATATATATCCAGATATATACATATATATATAAATCTAGATATATATATATATATCCAGATATATATATATATATAAATCTATATATATATATATATATATAAATCTATATATATACATATATATATATATGTATGTATATAAAAATATATATATATATATATATCCATATAGATAGATAGATAGATAGATAGATAGATAGATAGATAGATAGATAGATAGATAGATAGATAGATAGATAGATAGATA
>CALSBV010011158.1:1078489-1092166 GCA_943590825.1 Bovichtus diacanthus | reverse complement strand
ATAGATAGATAGATAGATAGATAGATAGATAGATAGATAGATAGATATCTGCTGAATTTCCCCGGTGGGACAGCAAAGAACTTAACTGAACTGACTCTTGAAAAAAAAAAAATATATCTATAACCATATTCCCAAAAATGGGAATTGTAGGGAAATATTGTCGCTTTGGTTAAATATAAAAAATCCAACTTTAAGCTGGAGACGGGAAATATTTACTTTTTCAGTATGTAACCAAAAACACAATATTTTCCTATATTTCAGTTCATTTCATAGACTCATCACAGATTTTAGTCTAGTACACACACTAACTGGACTTTCTTTGGAGAAACTTGCGTTGCATTGAACATCATAGACTTGCATCATGGATCTATTGATCGTTTATTAAATGCATGTATTCACTAACTCAAAAGTGTATTCAACCTCACACAGGACGACATGAGAATACCAAGCGTTTCAAAGATTATGCCAGTGAACATAATCCAGGGAGGAATTACATTTCCTTCCAAATGTATTTTGCAAAAGCGTTTAGCGTCATATAATTGTAATTTCTAGGAGAGAGGGTTGTTTAGTCCATATCTCCACAATTTTAGCACTTAAGCCACACATTTCATATTCAAATGTAATGAGGTTTTAATGAATGTTTACATTCAAATTACAGCAATTTCCAGATATACCTGCTGTATCCTCCTTTTTTTCTGTCATGTTATTTTTGTGCAGCGTCAGGAGGATTTTGTGCAAGAGCTGGTATCTATATTTAAAATGATTAATCTTAAGCGTGTGATGATTACAAGGCCTTGAATCGCAAGTCGGTGCAAACCGCAGGCTTGTTTATGACAAGTATATCCTTCAAAGTAGCAGATTCATTTTTGCTTCTCCTAATCACAGAGTGTGGTGTCTACATTCAGCTGTGGCGTTTGTCAGCAGTAGCACACCCTCAGCATACCAACTTGTATTATGTGGTAAACAAGATATTAAATAAATGAAACGCCTGACCTCGTTTTACCACAAAAAAAATGGGTCTTTCTTCGAATTACATAACGTATCGGAAGGCCCTTTCCTCAGGCCTCTTCTGCTCACTGATAGTGCAAGACGATAAGAGTCTTTGTTTTTGAAATATTGGTTAGAATTCTCATAATATTTTTACTCGGAAAGACCGACAGCCAATACATTTGACATCAATTGGAAGTGGTCCTAGATTCCCGTCCAAAACAGCGGATGCAACCAAATCAGCGCGGTGTGTTCGATTTGTTCGCCTCTTTTGAGTTTACGGCTTGCGAGGGCGTAGAGGCAAGAAAAGCATTTAAAGTGAACAGCATTCCAGAAGTCCCTTTGTGTTTTTCCATTACATCAGAGCTGTCTGAAGGACATAAAGGGGAGACAATTGCTGTCATTTAGGGAGACAAAAGTGTCTCATTGTCAACATCAGTCCTGGCATTGTCTTTAAAGAATAAGAAGTGGTTCCATGATGCACACAGGACGTGGCTGGTGTTTTGATGTGTCGCATACCCAACATTTTGGCTTTGTCCTCTCTGATTCCAGGCAGTATATTGTCTTGAATAGCTGAATATCATCGGCATTATTCATTACGGGAACTTCTTATGAGGCAGCTTGAATAGCCTCAGGTCCTCATTGAGCGTGGCTCTTATCTGCAGCTCTGCAGGAGCCACTCTGTGGTTCCTGTTATTGAGATCCCGCTGTGTGCAGGCAGATACTTGCACCCACTTTGTCTGCGGCCAGAGCTCTCGCCTCTTCCACTGCCCGACAATTCAGATTGTATAAACCTCCGTGGCAGAAAATAAGGATTGTTTGTTATCACAATGCCAGTCTACAGTGGCTTGAGCGTGCGTTGTTTTGACTCCGAGAACAGTCAACTGTTGCAAGAAAAGAGCCTCCCTCCCCCGCACAGCTCACCTCCTCACCCCCCTCCCCCCCCCCCCCCCTTCCCTTCCCTGTTTATTTACAACAAGGATTCCTCTAAAAATGTCAGCGGCCTTATTCTTCACCTTGACTGAAACCTGAAACAGGGGAAACACCTCCTCCTTAACAATTCTCTGGAATGAAACAAAGAAGGAATTTCCTTTTTCAACTGACATCTGTCAACAGTGTGTCTCAATTAATTACATAATGATTTAAAGGCGTGCTGTGTAAGACTGCAATGAAGGCATCACAAAACCACAAGGCAAGCGTGTTGAATATGAATGTCCTGGGAGTTTGTCCAGTGAGAACCCTGCAGACTGGACTCTCAACACGGAACACATTTGTTGTAGTTATATTGTAGCTGATTGCCCACATTTAGTGTCCAGTATTTAAACCTACGCCAGAGAAAACCTCACATTATTGACCGTTGGCTAACAGCCGAAATAAATGTGGCACAGACACGATGCGGGGCGGAGCATTATAGTTACCTTTTTACACAGACTGCATCTTTGTAGCGTGTGGTTACATGCCAGATTCACTGTGTGCATGTCGAGTTTTTCCAAATGATAATGCAGGTGGTTATGCAGGGTTTGGAAGCATAGGCTATATTAACTGGTACTGAATTGATTTACTGGATTGTTTTGACTACAGGATCATGGATACACATGGATTTGATTGATTTATTTCAATATAAAAAAATAAATAAAATACACGGTTGCTCTGCTGCATCTCATTGCCTCTGGTACAATGATGTATTTATTTTAATCGTCTTTGAACAGATACAGATACTGACGGGTGTTTGTATTATTTTGTCCACCCCATTTATATCAATGATGGTTGGCTAAATTACAGAAAACTCACACAGTTACATTACAGTTACATTACATTACAGTTCATTTAGCGTTTGTCCTAAGCGACTTACAATAAGTGCAAACAATCATGAGGATACCATTCCGAACAAGTACATAAGCTTCAAATAGCTGAAATCATTGTAAACATACAAAGAACAATAAAAGAATAAATGTATTGGCCGAGATGCAGTCGAGACAGGTGGGTTTTCAGTCTGTGACGGAAAGTGTGAAGACTTTCTGCTGACCTGACATCAATGGGGAGCTCGTTCCACCATTTTGGAGCCAGGATAGCAAACAGACAGGTGTTAAGTTGCATCAAGACATCTCTAAAAGAAGATTACAACCTTCATGAGGATCTATTGCAGGACTGTATTAATTTGCATTCGTTTTAGCTAGATGTACCGAATACACTGGCAGTGTAGTTCGGATGAGGGGCGAAACACCTTCAAGCTAAAGCAAGTCAAGTTTCCTCAACATTTGTAGATATGATATGTGGAAGCGCTAAAAATAAATAAAACTGCAGTTGACTGCATAACCACTGGGGTGCACAGTGAGAGAGAAATGCCTCTCACAATGGACTTTACCTTTTTCTTTTTTTTTTTTGTTATAAAAAAAAAAAAGGATTGTATTATTGTGGTTAGTACCACTTGATCTTAGCAAAGTCTGGAGTGAACAACAGGAAGGTGAGGTGCATTACGGAGCTCTTTGTGAGACAGAAGCTGTGAATTAAATCTCTCCGCAGAGAAAACGTCTGAAATGGAAAACTACTTACTGATGGAGACTTTAAAAGCTTTTCAGCTTTCCTCTCCAGACTTTCCATCCTTTTCTAATGAAACTGAAGATTGAGAGGGGGGGGCTGTAGGTGGGTGGTGGAAAGGTGGGAGTCTCCCCTTTCAAAAGGGCCGAGAACAAAACAGGATACTATCCCCTTGTTTTGGCTTGTGGACGCTACAAGTGTTTGGAATTCACATGTTATGTTCATGTCTGTGCTCAGGTCAGAGCATGCACACACAAACAAACACATCCACACATACACGATCACACAGTGGAGGGAATGTCTGGCATGCCTCAATAAGCAGAGACTCGACAGCGCCCCCCCCCCCCCCCCCCCCCCCCCCCCTCTCGTGGATGTTATGAGGAGCGAATAGACTAAATACTCGCTGAGATGGTTTCGGTGACCTTGGTTAGAATCTGGACTTTGGGGGTCAAAATGCCATTGATGTATGTGTCTTTATGATTTGGGCTAACAGTTCAAAAAGCATAATGAGGTCTTTTATGTTATGTAAACTTTACACAAGTCCTGGAGTTTTATCGGTTTCTTTTTGTTTGGCAAATCACACGGAGGAAAGATTCTTGGAAATGATCTTATCACCTCCCACAGGCGAGGAGAAGGTGGTGATCTGCGGGAAGGATCTCTGTTGTTGTTTGGTAGAAATCACGCTGTTGTTTCTAGTTGGAGGAGGCTTTCCTGCACCTCCTCGGGCATCATATTTTTCTGGCATCTTTGGCATCCTTGAGGTTGATCAGGGACTTTCTTCTGCTGGGGTTAGCTGGCATCCTCCACACCGTGACAACAGAGCTACCAAACAAAGTGACATCTATTCTTCTCCGCTCATGCGAGTGAACCTCCCGTGCAGATGCCTTCCTGTAGCTGTCAGTTCGTTTTGCTCCTGCCACATGATGAACAATGTCTGAAGAAATGCCTCTCCTGATATTAAAGTTTTTTAATGCTTCCTATTATTGTGTGAAACAATTCGGTGACATCAAGGTCAAAGCCCCAAAGAGAAGCGAGATGGTTTGGCCTGTAATTGATGCAGTACATTGATTGTTTCAATTCAAGTAAAAAAAAAAAAAACAGCAATCAAACTTCATTATTTTTTCTGTCACAATATTCAAACTGCAAGGTTCTCCCTGTGGAAAGTCTCATGGCTATTTTAAAGGGAACGGACAATTTCTTTTACAGTATGAAACCTGGGTA
Source organism: Bovichtus diacanthus (assembly GCA_943590825.1). Lineage (NCBI taxonomy): Eukaryota > Metazoa > Chordata > Actinopteri > Perciformes > Bovichtidae > Bovichtus > Bovichtus diacanthus. Next base: position 1,087,420 of record CALSBV010011158.1, on the reverse strand, counting down.
GCTGTGAGAATTGTTGGACTTCATTAACCTTTCACTGGGATCCCACCTCACAAAACTGAATCAAAAGTTTTAATCCTGAATCATTTTCTATGGTCTATATTATTCTGCCCATTTATTTTTGGATTAATCGATTTCTCATTTTAGTTAAGAAAACCAACCCATATTCACATTTAGAAGCTGAAAGAAGTGCATTTTCTGCATTTCTTTGCTTAAAAAGTTACAAACGATTAATAACTCAATTAGATATTTTGTTAATCGATTTATCCTTTAATCTACAAAGTGTTTCAGCTCAAGACTACATATATCAACAGTGCTGCAGTGATTAATACTGTTTTTTAATTATTGTTAATGTTGTGTGAAGTCCAGCTTGAAAATTAACTCGCAAGAGTGAGTGGTTTTCCAAAATTTTGTCAGTTTTTTCTTAAAAAAACAAACCAAATCTGAATCCTCTTTTGATTTGATCACATATTAATACATGGGCCATGCAATTTGGTATTACAACTGAATTAAAAACATTTATTTTTTCAATATATAATTTATTGTGAAAGTATAGAATGAATCAAAGTTGTAAAAAGTTTTTTTATTTAAAGTCTTGAAAATGTTAGGAAAACCAGCTATTTGAAAGAGTCATGTGACTACATTTTTCCTTTGTTCCTGTGAACCCAACATTTCTCTCATTACACTTAGTGTTTTCTGTTTACGCGTAGATGTTGTCACTCAGGTTCAATAGCATGGACCTTTGACCCCACAGAAGTACTTCCAGGTGGGGCCCCTCTGGTCTGGCCCAGACCTCCTGCAGCTACACACAGATATTTCAGCCCTAAACAAACAGTGATCTGACCACTCAGAAATGTCTCTGTGAACATGCCAAGACTGACAAAAAAAAAAAAACACCTCTGTGAATGACTGATCATACAAGTTTTTACTGTTAAAACTCTGAGACATATTCATGTATAATAATTATTAAAGATGTGTGGCAATTTGGATTACCTCTAGATCTAATCCAGGACGATGTCATGGAACTGAAGACATTTCGGATGCTCATGCATCATTAAATGTAACACTTTACACTTGGGATGTGCAGACCAACCCTTTTCACAGTTTCGGTTCTTTGTAATTGATACAAATCTATCTTATCTATCTTTTAAACATTTTCAGTTTTTGATCCTTTTTGCAAAGTATGCTGTCAGTTTATCCGTGACACTGCCTTAAAGAATAGTGCTGCACGCTCCACAAAACTTCACTTCAATGCATTACCAGTCCTCATGTATAAGTGTCGAAATAATCCAAAAAATTAGTTCCCGATTTTTTTTATATATATATATATATATATAAAATCTTCAAGATCTGAAATGGACATGTGTTATGTATGACGTTTGTGCATTGCTGAGTCGGAGTAAAAGGGCTGTATATAAGAATATTCGTTTTGCTCTCATTCCCATATAGCATAGCAGGTTTATGAAAGGACAGTAAAAAAATTATATTCTGCTGCCAAACATTTGCAGTCTTTTCCTTGAATGCTTTTACAAGGAGTTCATTTCATGCGCTTCATGAGGACAAGTGTGTTGATGTAGAAATATTTCAGCTCAGTCATTACCATAGTGCTATTCCATCCATTCCACCTTTCTATACCAAGTTATCCTGTGCAAGTTCATGGGGGACATAAAGCCCAACCCAGGGCGAGAGTCAGGCTGAAAAACACTAACCTAAAACAGACAGACATGTGGTTACCTTAGCGATCGAGAAGCATCCCATTTAACAGCAACATCCAGGGTTTGATTTCCGGCTGTGGAAGGTTTAATTTCCTATTAGTCCTTACTGTCAAATAGGCAATAAGAGAAAAAGACTGACATATCTGGGTGATTTTATATTTTCTTGGTCACTTAACCTGTATGTCTTGGAGGAAACCATGCAGATTCTCCGGTCTCCAAATGGAAAATCTGCCCTGGTTCAAACCCGGGACCTGCCTGATGCCTCATTTATCTCTTACATTACAAAGGAGCTGAACAAAGTGAGTTCTGCACAATGATTCAGTTGATTTCGTCTCTTTCCATTACAAACGGCGCTTCGAAATGTTGACAGGGTATCAACCCGCCTCTTCACATGCAACACTCGCCTGTGGCTCCAAAACATCACCAGCTAAAGATCAGCTGTCAGGCCATCGTTCAGCCAAATCTGCTCCATGTGTCAGAGGAATGTGTGCAGGACAAAGACTGTGGCTTGTTGCATTAGTGAAGCTGGAAAGAAATGATCGTTCCTTCCTCCAGTACCTCAGGAATGCTGGTGTGTGAACTGTGGGGTCACTGCGGAGCACACAGAACATGAATGTGAGGAATTTATTTTTCCAAAATCCTTAGCAGGTGCCTGCAAGCATGCTTACTGAACATGTGATCTTCCCTAAGGGGGCCGTGGCGCCCTGATATCACGCAAGTCTCTGTGCGACTTCTGAGTCACAACATTCTTGGTCTGATTGTGCTGCGTGCTGAACATTAAACCACAGGATGACATGTACCTTTTGTTCTACTCTCCAGATGCCACCTGGGATGTGGAGTCCTAAAAAATATGGAAAACAGCTCGGCCATTACGTCCTTCGTTGATGTGGAAAATGTTTTCCGGAGGAGCTTTTTGGGACTGAAGCCGAAGCTTAAATTGTTCACAATGTTTGAAGGGACACTTTAAAGGACTTATGCAAGCAAATCTGTTCACCTTTGCCAGCGGATTTCACTCGACCTGAACGCAGCAGTTCATGGAAAGTTTTCCAGAGCTGCAGGGAGGTCTGTCGGCCGCAACGGACCAGTGAGCAAACAAACGCGGATGCATTAGGATGATACTGAGGGAGGTGGCAGCGCTGAGGAAGGGAATGCTGTGTTCACAGTGTGGTGGCGAATGAATGACGCCAGGTGCCACCTGCACTGGACAGACCCCACACGTTTCCCATCACTTCTGTCCTCACATTCAGCTTGTTTATGTGACTGAGTTCCAGTCAGTTGGCCAGGCATTACCGAGCATTACTGCCACAGTTCCTGTTGTTCGATGGCATCTCTTCCTCCTCCTGTTTCTCTTCCTCTTGCTCTCTCTTGGCTTAGTGATGGGAGGTAGATTTGGTCAAAGTAGACTATAGTCCTGCTTCTATCATCAAAATCAAACATTTTGAACAGGACTGAATGCTGATTTATTAAGATTCATTCTAAAGCTGTATTAATAGTGTTTCCTACATTTCTGAGTCTCTTTAGTGCAAACACGTCGATGTTTTTACTTCCAGTCTCAGAGCAGCCTAGTTTAATGGAGCCTCTGAACAGTATGCAACGAAAACAATTTTGCAAGTGAATCACATGTTGCACAGTGGAAGATGAGTCTTATACAATCCTGGTCATTATGTGTGAGATTATACGATATCGGACCACACCCAGAACCACCATTGTTATGTCTCAGCGCTGTATTATGTTTTCGAGTTGTTCGTCTGCCGGTCCCATTCTCTCAGGAACGCCTGGAGGTCATTTCTTTTCATTTGGCACTAAAGTCCACTTGGACTCAAAGATGAACTCAGAAGAATTTGGTGGTCACTGTGACCCCATAAAACATACTTGTCGGCATAACTCAAGAATTCATATGGTAATTATGACAATTTCACACAGATGTCTAATAGGATAAAAATTATGAGGTGAGAACATTTTGGACAGGCATGCATTGACACGCTGGCGGAAGCATACAACCGTGAGGCGGTGATTATAGCTTTTATCTAGATGAAAATGGACAAAATCAGACGCTCGCACGGCCTTGAGTCAAGTCTCAAGTCTAAAAATATCAGAGCTTTGTTGTTGTTGTTGTATTCATCAGTTTGGTTTTATCAAAATTTCTGGTTTTCACCTCAGTTTACGCATTACGTTGTGCTATGCTTAAAGATGATCCTCGTTTCTATCACTTCATGAAGCTCTTCTTAAATGTGCTGTACACATTAAGACTCTTATTATATAATTAATATTAAAGAAGTCATGTACAAGGGTAAAACTGGTCACAAGCTTCCTGCCGTCAGTCATCCCTGCTCCCTCTGGGCATCACTGGTGCCTTTAACGTCTTCCACCCTAAACCTCCCCCACACGGCCCTCGACTCGTCTCCCTGAACCCACTGCAGGATTACCCCAGTCAGAAGCTGTCTGTCGACGCCCGCGGCCTGTGGCGGCGAGGTAATGGAGCAGTTAAGTTTGTTTTGAGGTGTGTATGTGTCAGGCGGGGTGCTGCAGGCTCATGGCTCTTGGATTAGCGTGAGCGAGGAGAGAAGGAGTCGTTTCCTCATATATTTGAGTTGACTGGGTGACCTCATCTTCTGCTGAAGACGCGTTGCATACCATTAGCCTTTCTGATCGCCTCAGCAACACCATAACATATTTAATGGCATGGTCAGAGAGCAAGAACTTTATTGCATTTGTTTGTGTAGCCGATGTTTCCGCAGCGTCTTTGATGCTTTAATCAGCCCGCCAGGGGCCTGACCTCTGGGTCCAGCTTTGATCCTTGGTGTTGTTGCCCGGGAACTCTGAGGGACGGGTCAGGAATTAGGAGAGAGTTAGGCTCCTTCTACAAACAGGCAGTGTTACCAGCACCTTGCCAAAGTATCTCATGCTTAACCAGGCTTCCCCCGGAGCTCATCACCTAAGTAAGGCGAGAGAAGAGGAGGGGAGGAAGTTGGGGGGAGTGCTGCTGCCGCTGACACCAGCATCAGGCCAAGATGAAGAATGTGGATAACGCTGTTTGTAAGGCTCTGCCTGCATAGAAATTAAAATGACACCTGTCCAAATGGAGTTGTCGGGACTTGTAAGCTCTTTCCGCAGGTGTTAATAGGGATTTGCTGATTTCTTCTGTCGTCCAACATTAACAACACGCAGACATTTCGTCAGGTGAAAACATTGTATCTCCAATATTATAGTATAGTATTATATAATTTTATAGACCCGCATGTATTTCCGTTTGTAATTGTTGTTCCAACATAGAACTATGAGGAGACATGGACAACGATCCCAGCTGTTTCAACATGTTATGCACTACTTGTACAATCTGTATTTTAACTCCAGGTCCATTAAGTAGCTGTTCGGGAGCTTTCAATCGTATCGCACGGATTTCATCAGCAGATGGAGTTTTTCACCCAACTCTCACTCTCCCTGAGCACTTCTCATCCACGGTGAAAGTGTTGTGCGGCAGTTGCAGTACAAAGTAGGAAAGGGTGCAAATATAAAATATCAATAAACAGATATCCAAAATCCAAAAACATACATAAAACCAAAGATATGGGCAAAGTTAATGTAAGGATCATAAGTTGCTCAAGTCTCAAGGTACTTCTTGGGGAGTTGCTTAGCTACAGTATGTGTGTACAGCAACATATCTATAATATATAAGTACAGGTGAGGGCATGGTTCATTCCAAATGATCAATGATTATGTCCATGAATGCACGTAAATAAAGGGTGTTTTTAAAAGGGTGCATAAAAAAATCTGCATGCCAAGCTAATCCACCGCTCGCTGTAGCTTTACGTTTAGTAAACAGACAGGAAAGTGGTATCGATCCTGTCATCTAACTCTCAGCAAGAAAGTGAATGTACATATTTCCCCAAACGCTGAGCTATTCCTTTTTGAAGAACCTTTATGGATGTCTGTTGAATAAAAGAAACTACCCGGTATCTAATAAACAAAACATGTCAGCAGTGATGTTAGCAACAGAAACGTTCTTGCCCTCCACAGGTGACCTGGACTGAACAAACACTGCATCAGCGTCTATTCACCAGATCAAATGAGCTGGAAAAAAAAGTGAAGCTCGGTGAATCAAATATGTTGCAGAAGCTGTGATTTTTACAGTATTTTCACAAGTCAGTTCATGATACATCATTGGACACGCAGATCATTGTGATGAGTGTGTTGCATTACTCGTATATTTCAGGATAACCGCTTCATCTGATACTATCTCCATCTTCTGGTCTGTCTCGCCGCTACTTCACTATTTTTAGGATATCAGTGAAGACGTGAGGCACATTGGCAGGATGAGGCGAGACCTCGCTCGGGTTTATCGCAAGCAAGCGATAACATCAACGTAGTGAAATGTGTTGAAATGACAACACTGGTGTGATCTCACCACAGCCAGGGAGAAAGTACATGGTTGCCCAAGGTCCTTGGAATCCTGGAAAGTTTCTGAATTTGAGGGGGAAAAAATCAAGGCCTTTGGAAAGTAAAAAAAAAAAAAAAGACTTAAACAGTCGGGTCATTGAAATTGCTTGAATTGATATATTTTGCGCAAGAAAATGGAGAGCTTTTTGATATGTTTTTTAATCAGCGTTCGTAAATAGGCTACGTTACTGTCTGCATGCATGCGTGTCTTCCACAGCTGTGTCAGTGTTTCAGCACCACCTGACGCGAGATGTGCCACGGTTATTACCCTTGATCTGTGTTACAAACTATGCTGTGTTGGACACTTGAAATTGAGAAAATTGGGCCTGGAAGTCCTCGAAAAGTTTTTGAATTTGTTTTCAAGAAGGTGCGGGAAGCCTGAAAAGTAGTCCAGGTAATTAGAAAGTGAAGCATGCCAGGGTGTTGAAATCCCACCAGAGCATGCTCATTATTAACATTATATAAGTGTAATGCCATATTAAGAAGACATGTACGCTGTGATTCTACTTTACCCCATGCCAGGACTTTGCACTCTAACCTTCCTGGACAGTTTTTTTTTCCTCTTCATTCATCTCTTCCTTTAAGCCTTTTGTCTGTGATTATTGTCTTCCCCTGGCCTTTCAGGAGAGCGTGCTCGTTTCAGGTTCAGTGACCAACAGCCATTTAACACAATAGTTTTGAGTCCGAGAAACTTGGTTCCTGTGCAGAGAAATCCAGCATAGAAACAAAAGCATAGAATGTCGCCAGCCGTATCCTTTTAGGTCTGGCAATTATCAGGCTAATATAGATCATTTTTTACACATTTCCTCCCTGGGAAGCAGCCACAAGGCAGACAGATATAAAGACGTTCGGTGGGGCTCAAGCTCTTCCACTTAACCACCAGTCCTCCTTTGCTTCCCAAACTGTCACACCATCAGTCGTCTTTCACTAAACCGCCTCTCCAAAAACACACAAGTCACTCAGGGGAGGCGAGACACTGCCGTGCAGCAGCTAAATCTCCCAGCAGTCACTTTTGAAAAGTGACCATTTGGATTCTGACTGTGAAATTGCTCCTATCTACAAAGGGACATTAAATGTATTTTTTTTTTTTCTCCGTTCACCCTAAATGGCTTGTTAGTAATAACAAACAAGCTGTCAAGATAAATCATGACATGTTTTTCACTCGCAGTTCTAAAGGCTGCCATTTCATCATGCTGCTGTCACCTCACCGCGGCGTTCTCGAGGCAGATAAAGGGTCAAAAGACTAAGAGGGTGTAGAAAGCAATCTGTCGTTCAGCTTTATTCACTACACACAAACGCACGCACACGCACACACACACAGTTTGCATCCTCCACACTGTGGCTTTTGGCAAGTGAGCATGAAAGGAAAATGTACATTTATTTGTCCGGATGTCTGCATTGCACAGCCAGAGTGTTGATATGAGGTGTTTTACTAAGGAGATAAAAGAGTGGTGCCAGCAGCCGCACGGCGGGACACGGCAACACTGAAGGCCAGCAGCGGACAGGATGCACTCAGCTAAACAAAGAGGACCGGTGCATTGATAAATGTGTCGCAATGCTATAATCACTCCCGCTCACTCTGATAGATGACACCACATTTTCCCTTTCACAATCTTGGAATACCAAACAAGGGCACTGGCCACAGTTCATCTGTGTTCTATGTCATTAATGGCAAAGATTTCAAATTCACTTTGGAAAAATGTCGATATTGCCGATTCTGCGGAACCCCAGATTACGCAAGAAGTCCTCCAAATGAAAGGACAAAATACATAGTATCCAGAATAACGCATCCTGATCTTGATAGCGGTGATGGTTAAAAAGAACAGTGCTGACTGTCGGTAAGAAATGGGACAGTAGTCTTGGGTGTCCAATGTTTTGTTGACCGTCCAGCGACCCAGACCCAGATATCTCTATAATGTGAATGTATGCTGTTTCTGGACATTTGCTTAAAGGGACAGTGTGTAGGATTTCGCGGTCCCTTTACAAGACTGCGGTAACGAGCCGCCGAGTGCAAAACCATGCTTAACGCCGTGGTATCCTTCACCCCGCTCAGAGGCCATCCTTACCATAACACTACTGTAGGAGCAACGAAATTCAGGCGGCAGCTGGTGCTACCGCAGTTTCATAAGCGTGTCGGAGAACTCAGGTAACGTAAAAACATGAAATAGTCAGAGTTTGGTTTGTCCATTCTGAGCTACTGTAGGAAGATGGCTGACACAAACTAACGAAACACAAACATCTTCGTTGCAGGTCGTGAAATAGTGTTGTGTTATTTAAATGATTTGCCGAGCCAAGCAGGGAAGATGACATGAGCTGTAACATGCACTTTATAACCAGCTAAACGAGTTTCAACTTCTTTTATATGAAATGTGTGGCGATTGTGCTTCAATGACCTTTTATGTTGCATGTGGCAAAAAGGATTCTCATGACTTTTTTTTATGTGTCTTGTATGCACTGTGCAAACTATACCATGTTGTTTTGGTGGCGCTCACTTTTTTCCTTTTTTATTCGCTTTTTTCTTTTGTTTTGCGAATGAAACCTCCATAGCTCAGCATGTAGGCTCACTCGCTTTATGTTTGTCGGCACATCAGGTGTATAATAATCAGTTAATCCTCCACATGGGTCGAAAGCCGACTATAGCAGGGCACAGTATGCTCCGCAGAGTGATAGTGCTGTATTTTTGGGATCAGCTGCCTTTGCTGTTCGTCCAGAAGCCCACGACGTGGACTGGCAACAAGTTTTCTTTTTGACATATATCTGGACGATGATTACAAAACAGATA
>CALSBV010011158.1:1052118-1078089 GCA_943590825.1 Bovichtus diacanthus | reverse complement strand
TAATTGAATAATGGCAAATGAGTGGGAGTAAGAAAGGTTGAAGTGAGGGAGGATTTTGTTATTGTGCCGCCACGCTTTGATTGGTGATGGCAAGAATAGCAAGCATGGCTGTATTTTTATTAAAGTGTCTTAGTGATGCATAAATCATACATCAATAATAACCTAATTTGTGCCACGGTGATGAACATATAGGGAAATAGAAATGCATGACAAATTGCATTTCTGAGTAACCCAACATTTCCCGTTCATGTTTTCAGTAATAGTAGTAATAGTAATCAGTGTTGATCACTGGCTGAGCTGCAACTTATCTGTTGGTGTCACTCACCAAAGTAAAGAAAGGAAGACAAAGAGCAGTGCCAGTTGTCTGCGCTGTTATCACTCAACAAACTCTGTCTGACAGCCAAAATAAACTGCTCAGTGTTCAGCCACACACACTGGACAAATAGAATGTTTATATCATTTTGACACTTAGTTTTATCTCTTTTTCCATACCAGTAAATCCTTTTTTCTTTTGTTATTTATTTGTGGTTTAATATTGTGACATTTTGTTCCTCAGAGGATGATTTAAAAAATTATTTTGGTGACCTTTGACCTTTTTGTGTAGAGTCACAATCGGGTCAGAATTCCCCCTTCATTTAAAATCTTTTGTCTACAGCGTGGCATCTTAAATCTAGTTTGCTGGATTCCCATTAAATGTGCTGTAAATATTCATTCATTAAAACTAACTGGAATACTTTTTTTTTTTTTTTTTCAGGCCACATTTTCAATTGTACAGAAATGTTATTTAAAAAAACAAATAAGCAGATTTTATTCAATCTCCCCGGCGATAGTTTCATCATATTCTATGAGCTTTCCTTTATCATTACCTCTAAATTCAAATGATTCATCTCAGAATCCAGCAGCAAGGTTACTATGATTAGCCTAATTTTAACCGTTATGTTTTCAAGGTTAGGAGTAGGCTTGAAATCGAATATACTCCTTGAAAAATTGTAAACCAAAAATGTTTTAACATTTGAAATGAAACAATCCCATTGTCATATCTGTTGTTGTGTCCTGGCGTCTCACACCAGACATGCTATATTGAATGACATGGGTGCCGAAAATGGAAAGGGGACAGCGCCATGAGGCGGACCTACTGCTCTCAGGGTCCTCTGACCTTGTGCGTGACAAAAAAAAGCTGTACGAATCCTGTACTTACAACTGCAAACAATTCATTAATGGCAGATGATTGTGACACGGCTCAAAGAACAACAATCCAAATGATTAGTATTAAATCATTTTGAAAAACATTTTTCTCACATTTTTGTGGTGTTTAATTGGCAGCGGCGTTCCAAAGTTGCAGCTCGTTCCATACATCATCTATCATTTCCTGTTTGTACAAAATCTAAAAGTGCATTGATTTCTTGTATTTTCAAACTTCAACAAACTGCTAAAAAGAAAAAAGCATACCATTAAAATGAGTGATACTCTGTATTGTATGCCCTGAGGTATGACGTTGGGACAAAGGTTTGTATTGGGGATTAGAATTAACTCTGTGGCCTCATGGGGCCAATATTGAAGCTTCAGAATGATTGTCACAACCACTTTATACTGTACTTGGTTTGCAATGTCCTATGTTTGTATATGACAAACATAAGAACAAGTTAAATATTATGGAACATGCTGCTCCGTGTTAACAAGCTGACAAGGAGTGAATTTTATTTTGAATTCATCAAAAAGAGCCGTGTTTGGGTACAGTGTGTGAAGTCAGAAGATAATTACAAAGCACTGTGCTTTTTCAATATTGAATGTTATTACAGCACCCAAACAACTACATTTTGAGAATAATAATAACTGTGTTATCTCAAAACAAAACATAAAGCCACATCTACATTCAGCTTCATGTCACAGATGTGGCGTTTGGAGTCACAGCTGCTAACTATCAGTGTAGCACCTGTGACTGTGCAGGTGCTACACTATGCAGGTGCTACACTGTGCAGGTGCTCCACTGTGCAGGTGCTCCAGTCATAGATTCTGGAGGCTGCAGCTGTCACTTACTGTCCCACCTGCTGCTAAGCAGTTCATATTCAACATAGTAATACTTGAGTATCAGAGCATGTTAGAGAGCATCAGAAGTTCTCTTTGTCTAATAGATTTATAACCAAGAAGCAGGACATGTGGCCTCTTACCCTCTTCTTACTGCCCTCATGTGTCCGCTCCCAGTGGGTGGCCACTAAACCTTTCCACAGCCTGTGAAGTTTGGTCAAATGGGGGCCATTGAGAGCAGAAGAGGATAATGTTGACCCCGTTGTTTCCCTGTCACTCCCTCTCAGACCCCAGAGGCCGTGTCCCTGCAGGGAAGGTCGTCACGGCCTGAATGGCGTCCCAAATAGCCCTCATAAAGGCACAGTGGGTGTGAGACCTCTATGGGGATCGAGCAGTTCAACACATGAACGGTTGGTGGGAGAGGAGGGTGAGATCTGAGCCTCCTACGGTCACACCCAGGAGGAAACATGAGGCCAAACCAACACCAAATGTGACTGTAGAGAGCAGATTAACCTTCGCCCTCAGCTACTCAGCTCATCTATCGCAAGGAACAATTATTTTCATAATCACTTGTTTCACATAATAAACCGTTATAGTTGCATTACTACTGTGTTATTGTTTTGTAAATGTAATCTTCTTAACCTGGCCTACTGTAGTTTACAGTCGAGGAATATGTCCCCGGGACCTTCCTGTGGAACTGCTTGATGAGCAGAAACGGTCGCAGGGATTTCTAAAACTGATAACACTATAATGCTAATACTTCTACATGTTTTGAATTAGTTTTCCTACATGCAGTTAGAAAACGGAATACAAGAGTTGACCACACTCAACTTTAGACCTAAAACGAGTCGGTATTTGCTTTTGTGCCGCTATCTTAACTACCATTGCTCTAGTCCAAGGAAAAAACACCAATATATTTTTGCAATGGGCCATTTTGTTCTCATTAGGTCCCTCTAATACACTGTGGACACAAACTCATGAACAAGCTAAAGTCTTTGATTTTTGTGCCATGTGAATCACACTCTTGAATTATAATTTAAAGGACTAGTTTGACATTTTGCTTATTCGCTTTCTTGCCCAGAAGAAGAGAATATGAATAGCACTCTCATGTCTGTACGGCCATAATGAAGCTGATTCCAGCAGCTTTAAGACTGGAATCGGGGGGGAAACAACTAGCCTGCCTCTGTCCAACGGTACCAAAATCCACCTACCAAGCCTTCATTATGAACTTGTTATATCTCATTTGTTAATATCCGTACAAAAACGGATGTATAGAAAACGATTTATGGGATTATGTATCACTCCTTTTTAGAGGACTGGAACAGCAGCAAAGAGATTTGCAGGAACAAGGATCTTTCCCAATATGTCAAACTGTTCCTTTTTAAAGATGATCGCAGACAAAAGATTGACAAATGATCATCCCAGTTTCATTGTTAATATGTCATGTAATATTCCTCCCAACCGCTCAATGGCACATTTTCTGTAAGACATCAGTTTAGGTGGAGGTTCACTCTGGGCTGTGATAATCTGCCATGTTATTTGGGTTAGAGATGTCTGAGGATGTGCTGGCTGTCAGCTGGCTTGCCCGCTGTTGACAGAGATTGAGTTTTGTTTGGGAACGGCTGCCTCAACATGCTGCAGGTGCACACAGTCTTGTTTAGCTTCAAGGAGATAGCGCCAAAGCAGTGAGGGAGAGGGTAAATTATTTTTCAATGACGGGGCAGAGCGACATGATCAGAGCTGCACAGGGACTGAAGCGGCTCGATGGGATGATGGAGTGATAGCAGGAAGCGTAAACACTTTCCTTTTGTGTCTGTGTGAGTTTCTCTGGAAGTCTGTGGCCGTTGCTTGTGACGACAGGCCACAGTTTACGCCCACCCTTAGAAATGCACGCACAGGCGTATGAACGGAGCGCATGGACTGCAAAGAAGTAGATACTTTACAGGAAATGTGTTTACTGGGTTGTAGAGAGCAGACTCCACTTTGCAAACACGAGCCAATGCTGACAGACGGTCACATAATCAAATTAGCTGACTCTAATTAGGATGTTTACACACATTTAGGCTAGAAAAACAGCTCAGACCGCAAAAGGTGCAGCACCAAATGAATACCTTTTACTAGTGTTTGTGTTTTGTCCGGTGGTTTAGTCCAGCGGGCCCCAACCTTTCTGCACCACGGACCGGTTTCATGCAATAAAAGGGGGGTGCAGGCATAACAAAACACACAAAGTGTAATTATGTTGGAAACGGCACTACAAATATAATGTAGAGAGACAAAATGTAAGTACATTAAAAGGCTGTGGTAGATGAACAAATGTTCCATAAATGTTTTTTCAGCTCATGTAAACTGTCATTCAGGAAAGGACTGGTGCACTGTTCATTTCCAACTCAAATTATTTTCGACATTTCTTTCACTTGAGTGCGAGTAACCAGACTCAAAATGTCTTTTGTGACGTTACGCATTTATTTTTAGATTTTACTTGGCTTACTTTTTTTCTCAAACTGGATGAAGAGTTTGCAGCCCTTCTATGTTTCTGCCTTTGCTGTAGTTGCTCCACACTGTCTACTATCTCTCACGTGATGGTGCCGCAGGAACTGTCAAACTCCGCAGCTGCACTGTCTGTACCGGTGCCGTGAGTGTGCTGTTCAGTGTTGAGTGGGGACATGTGGGGCCTCGGTGCAGACTGACAGACGCTTTGGAAAATGGGACAAAGTTTTGCAGAAGATACGTCTGGAATGTGTTACAGAAACAAGGAGAGAGACAAAGTTTGAAAAACCAAACCAAATGAAAGTTACGGTAACAACACGGTAATCTACAAATTCATCAGTGATGTAAGGGTTTAACCCCTCTACCTTGTGGATAGTTTACAAGGATATTGGCCAAGCTGTGGATATCATTTACATCAACATGTGCAGTGATTTAGTTTAGTAATGTACTTAAGGTAACTGGAATCAAGGTTATGGGGTCATGTCTTCTTTATAATGTAGCTCATTGTGTGGGCATATTTTACATCCTCGTATATGGTAGTTGAGAATTATTGCAGCTCAATTACTCCATAATTATTGTACTCCAAAAGAGAAAAAGGCTAAGAAGAAGAACTGTTTTGTGTTCATAGTGATAACAGATGTACAATGGTGATTTCCAACCCGAATTCTCTTAACAAAAACTTATGTTTAATATTGTCTAAACTTTGCTTTTTTCTCGTCAAATACTAATACAATTTAACGTTATACTGTCATTTTACCTTTTATATACTTTACTTACTGTTTTACAAACTGATGTGTTTATATATTCATTACTTCTCATTATGCATGTACATTTATTACATTCCTGTTTATATTTAGTTTATGCATTTGCCATACTGTCTTATTCATTTAATTTTTTGTTTATATTTTAGCCCTACATTTTAATTTGCACTATTTTATGTCTCAGGTTCTCATTTGGGTGATTTTTCTTTTTTTATACATATTTAATGAGCATTGTTGGAGGGACTTCCACTGCTTCTCTGTAATTGGTGTGCATATGATGATGAAGAATTTGAATCTTGAATCTAATCTGAAAATTATTCAAAATAAAGAAATAGTTTGACATTTTGAGAAATATGTTGATGAAACACTCATGTCTGAATGATAAATATGACGCTGTGGCTACAAAGCAGGTAGCTTAGCTTACCACCAAGACAGGAAACCGGGGAAACGGTTAGCCTGGCTCAGCCTGAAAATAGACCTAAGAAGTGAGTCTACCAGCACCTCTAAAGCTCACTAATTAACAAATAATTTCTTGTTTGTTTAATTCGTACAAACACAACATGTTGTGTTTTTAGGGGTGTTTGTGTGCGGGACTATTTCTTGGTGCAGTGACTTCCTGCACTCTTGTCATCTCAGTGAGGTGTCCAGGAAGTAACTGCGCTGGGCCAAGAAATAGTCTTGCAGATATCCCCCAGTAAAACCACTAATTGTTTTGTTTCTCACTTTGTTTCCCGTACAGAATAAACATATGAAATATAACATGTTAATTGATGAGCTTCTGAGGTGCTGGTCAGCAGATTTTCTTTTTTACATTTCGACAGAGCCAGGCTAGTCGTTTATATTGTTTATGTTAAATTAATCTAACCAGCTGCTGGCTGTAGCCTTATATTTAACAGACAGTACCTATCTTCTTATTTACCTAAATTATTAGAATAACTAATTAGTGTATATACCAAAATATCAAACTATACTTTTAAGGGAAAACTACTCTTTAGTTGAACTCCTCACAGGCCACAGACATATGCAATACATATGCAGCAAGTTCACAAAAAAATGTTTGGAACCACTGGTGTAGGAGACCTTATGAAAACATAACCTATATCATTTTCATTAAATCTCTCCAGATAGACCTGGAAACCCACCATTTTCCAGCAGATCACCTTGGAAACAACCCACATTCAAACAGGTGGAGTGTCAGCCATGACACTTTGCACAGACCTGTTGGCCTGCACTGCTCTGCACTTCAAAGAATTATGATGTTTACATCCTGACTTGCATCCACGTTGTATCAGGCCACACTTGTCAACAGTCTTCTCATTCCTGTGAGCCCCCTTATTTATAGACCACATTCTGCAGCTCGTCCCGTATTGTTGTTACTCTCTTATTTCCCGCCTCAGGATGGGATTAAATCTCTGAACTTCCACTGAACTACATCAATCTATCTTAACACATCAAAGAAATATGATACACGTCGAAGGCTGCAGCAACCAGCTAATTTGTTCTGTTAAGTCTACTTCAAACATTACAGCCAACCGGTGATGCTATAACAAATTGACTGCCTGTTGCAACAAGGGCTCGGAGAAACAGACTCTTTCAAACTACATTAATTAATAGCAAATCTGTTAGCATGTTTTGTAATTGATTGGCCCAGTCACTTTTTGCAAAATGATTGATGAGTATTCCCATTTTAAATGATTTTCATGAAGCTATAGGACAAAAAATGCAAAAAACAGGTGCAACTGACTTTATGATCTATAAAACCTATCTTCAGAGATAGTAGTAATACTAGTGCAGAGGTAAATCACAGTGAGCAGCAGCATGTGTTATTGTTTCGGCGCAGACTTTCTTTTTTGTATGCGTGTTGACAATAGAGGGGAATGCAAAATTCCAGGCAGATGAACACAACAATAATCTTGGCACGACTGTAAACAATGAAAAACTGAGCTAAAGAGGACGATGATGGAGAACATAAAAAGATTTGACACAATGAGTCCAACCCAGAAGTTTATCACTTGGCAGCCTTCCTAAAACAACAGCCCTGACTCTAGGTACTGCTGTCCCGGCCCAGGTTGGCTGTTGATAGCAGCTGGATGACAGAGAGGCCACTTGCTCAGGTCACTCACCTCTTAACAGCCTGGGTTAGGTGTGTTTAGGGTCAATGTCAGCCATAGTGATATACTGGTGAGGGTTTTTTATGACTCGCAAACCGGCAACTTTATGCAATTATAATAGCACAATTGTCAGGAATGAGGTCTGAGACAGGAGAAAAGCGGATTCAGTGTTTGAGAGAGAGAGAGGAGAATCGAAGGCTTACAGAATGTTTCTGTACATTATCAATAACTTACAGAATGTTTCTGTACATTATCAATCACTTACTCAGAATGCTGCTTTGTCACTTTTTGACCCCCCCGCCTGAGGCTGTTGTTAAAAGAATAGTTTTTAGGAGATACAATTGCATCAATGTCTGCGCGTTAAGTACAGAGCTGGAGTCAAGACGTGTTTAGCTTAGCTTAGCATTAAGGGGCTGTACACATGCTGCGTTCACGACGCACCTTGTTAAAAGTAGTTCAACTTTTTGAACGCTGCAGCGCGTACAGCATGTGATGCTGTCCCACGGACTGGGAGGAGGTGGAAACCTAGCCTTGCTCTGTCCAAAGTATAAAAACCATATGACCAAAAAAAACCACCACCACACACGTGTTCATTAATGAGCTTTAACGCTATTGGTACATGTATTTTTTCACTTTAAACAGAATCCTGCCATCTTTATGCTAAGCTAGGCTAACCACGTCCAGACTCCAGCTCCGTATTTAAAGCAGTAGTTTGTCGAGAATTAGATTAGAAGTTCAATACAACTCTCATATTTGAACGTGAAGCTGGAGCCAGCAGATAGTTAGCTTACCTTACCATAAAGACTGGAAACAGTGGGGAATAGCTAGCCTGGCTCTGTCCAAGGGCAAAAAAATAAACCTACCAGCACCTCTAAAGTTGACTAATCAACACAGTATATCTCGATTGTGTAATCTGTACAAAAACCACAGTGTAAAGTTTGTCCCAATATGCTTATTTTTTCAAAATGCTACGCTATTCCTTTATGGCGGATATCTAACTCTCAGAAAGTAAGTGTTCTTACCATAATGTTAAGCTATTACTTTGAAACCAGGATGCTACAGCATTTTAAATTGCACTAGTATCCAAATTATCACCCCAGTTTTGTAACTCAAACTCTGGTGCAATTTCAAGTTTTGATTTCAGTTCAATGGGATAACGGTACATGTTATGTTCTGGGTTGAACCTGTGGAATCATTTCAAGATCAGTTTGCCATGAAGCAAAAACAAGGCTTCCTGACCAACATATTGGAAACTGAAGCTATTTACTGCACAGGAACCTATAGAATTTCAAAAGACCGTGTGTCTGGAAGTGTTATGAAACGAAAACTAATGGATAAAAAAAACTGCTTGTAGAACTCAACATTCCCACTTCTTCTAGAAACATGTGTATAGCTTTGATATTTGACACGCATTAGCAAATGAAAACTGAGAGGATGCCTTGATCTCTGATGAAATGTCTGTTTTTGAAGTGACTTGCACACAAAGGAAAAGCTTCATGCACACCATCAATGTCTATCAATGTTTACCTTATGTATCCTTCAGAAGGAGTGTTGAGAGAGACTGAGCAAGAAAAAAGCAGAGTGACAGAATGAGTGCTTCATCTCCGGCTGCCTTCGCAATGTAAACAAACACAGCGATAAAGGAGAGCAAAACAAACGGGGACAATTCTTTATTTTAAATTATCTTTGGAACCCAAGGCAGATTGATATCCGTCTGTTGGCTCAGCGGCGTGTTTTCTCAGAAAGTGCAATGTTTATTCTTGGTCAAATATATCAGCACTACTGTTGACAATAATAGCAGTGAGAAAAATATGGGTCAAAATCCTCGAGCCCAAAGAGACATTCCTATCAGTGGCACATTATCATTGGATTAAGATAACCTTGCCACCGTTTTTTTCTGTACTTAAATTAATCCTCGGGGAAATGAGACAAAGAGTCTACAGCCATTCTAGCTGCTCCGTGAGGCTGTACGTAGACACAGTGGTGCTCTGAGCTGAATGCTAACACACACACACACGATAACAATGCCAACATGTTGATGTTAAGCAGGTGTAATGTTTACCATGTTCACCATCTTTGTTTAGCGTGATAGCATGCTAAAATCAACTTATCAGCACTAAACACAAAGTACAGCTGAAGCTGATGGGAACGACATTAGCTTAGCAGATATTAGGTCATAAGCCAAAATATTGCACTAGTCGAATAGATTTTTTGGACCTGATTTGGTAGCGCTAGATGAAAAGTCAGAGGATCAAAGTTATTACAATTCATCCTGAGGGGAACATGAAACCAAGCCCCAGGCTTTCCACAGACTCACGTAGAAGGGCAGTGAGCTACCAGAGCTGAGCCATACAGCCAAATGGAAATACAAGTTTTCTTCAGGTGGTCCCGACTGAAATGTCAAGTCCTCAGAAAACATCGTCTGGGAACCATGAATGTCTGTAACAAAGTTTGTGCCAATCCGTCGAGTAGATGTTGAGATTTTTCAGTGACTCAGTGAAAACGTTGCCGATGGCATCAGAGGGTCAACAAGGTCATTATGCTTCATCCTGACCATGAATATCTAGAGCAAATGTATTCCATCAGGAAGTTGTCGAGATGTTTTACTCTGAATCACTAATGTCCACTTTAAGGTGTTGCTAAAAGAGAAGTCTAGGGACCGTGAATGTCAGCGCAAAACTGTGTCGTGATCCATTCAGTGGCTGTTGAGACGTTTCAGGGCCAAAATGGTGAATGTTGGCAGTCCTAGAGCAACGCTTCCAGTATAACTAAATATAACTGAAACTGTGACTCTTTGAGGTTAATGATGCTGTTTTAAAGCTTTGAATGAGGTTAAACTGCACTCCCACTCCCACACCCGCAGGCCTTTCTTCGTCAGGCGCTGATGAATGTTCGACAGGGGGAATGGCTCCACCTGGAATGCTCTAAGACTGTAACAACTTCAACTTCAACAAAAATGCTAATAATTACTTTGTGCCAAATAATGCATATTTCACCAAAGATTTATTATCTGTAGATAAAGTATATGTATTTGACCAAGTTCATTTTGCACTACAGAGTTCAAACTGTGGCCTTTTCCTGAAACTTGGCTTAATTTGTTGCATTCTGAACATTCCCTCCAAACGTGCATAGGAGCAATGTGTGACAGCCCCCCCCCCTCTCAGCAAAGCATGTTTTGAGTATCTCAGGGATATTTGCAGGAATGCTTTTCAGTATTTGTTGTGATCCTGGCAGGGAGTAACTGGGTTGGACTGAGAGCAGGGTTACAGGCGGACAAAGTGCTGAGAGATACCTGCAGAATACTCAGCTCTCTGAGAAGTGTGTCATCCCCTCACGCCCACATGTGATGACAAATCTAATTTAACCACAGAGAGAGAATCACTCAAGTTGCCAGTCTTGACTTTCTCTTTCAAAGGGCAGTTTACAAACATTTTCCCCCACTCCTCAACTGAACCTCCCTGACAGGTTCCTTGTGGAGCCCAGTCATCAAGCTGACACCTTTTCAGCCAAACCAGAGTTTGACTCAGCCTGCCGCAGTAATTATCCCCATCTGGCCGGGCTGCAACAGGATTTTGTGAGATGCTTTTTGTCACAGCTGGGATCGTTGGTTGGTAAACAGGGTGTGTGGGGATCGAGTCGGGCGTTGGTCAGACGTCAGAAGTAGAGGCCAGTTGACCCCGCCCAGATGTTCCTCGCACATAGTCCTATTGTTCAGCTCCTGAGCTCAAGAATTCCTGTCGCGCCGAGGAGATTCCTTGCTGTGAAATGGGGTATTATGTTAGCGCTCGCTCTATTCAATAGACTAATGAGTTATGCCAAAAGCTAATGTCTCAGGGGAGTTCCTCGCATAGAGCTGCATAGTTGAGAGGGTAAGTGCCATTGTGTTTGATCCCGGGCCTGTCTGCACGCTGTTAACCTCTTCAGTGTGCAGGTACACGAAGGCATCTCCCTTCGAGAAATGCCCCTGCAGAACCGAAAGCTAAATATAAAGCCACGGCTGACTCATGACGTAAATGATTTTGAAGATAAGCGTTGAAAAGCAAAGTCATTTTGATAAAGGTGATCTGATAAGCTATGGAGTCAGTGTGTTAAAAGGGCTATGGATTTTCAATAGAAGTGTGGTAGAATAATAATGTTAGTGGTGGAAAATAACTACTCAAGTACAGTAAGTAATTATACTTTAATATATATTTTATTTTTATTAACCTTCAGACCATGAACCACTATGTGCCCAACCAAAATGTCCCAAGTATCACGTCCCACTGCACCTCGCCTTATCTTTGTGACGGTAAATCCCACATTTATGTAGTTAGCCTGGTATCTTCTTTTCATTTTATTGTTTGAAGTGGCTCAGCTTCCGGCTCCTCTTCAGCATTGAAAGGTTAGTCTGACTGTGAACTGTTAGGGCCAAAATTCTACTCATTTTGCTTTAATCAAGGACTGAGGAGTCAGAATATGACTGAATATGAGTGCGTTTAGCTAAAGCTAACGTAACTAGTTCATGCCTTGACAGACATAATGTGTATAATGTAATAAATAACAGTTGTCTGTAATAGATTAAAAGGAAATTACCATTTTTTTGGGCCAGTTGGAGTGCAATTGTTAAAATCTTATAGCAAGGCTCTCGTGTACCACTGAACCACAACATTAAAAAGCTGCTTTGGTGACAATAATCCAATATAAAATATGATGTAACAATGACATGCATAATGAGTACTTTTAACTTTTGATACATTAAGTACAAATTGCTGAAAATACCCTCACTTAAATGCAGTACTTTAACTTGTTGTGTAGTATTTTTACTCCGTGGCATCATCACTTTCACTGAAGTAAAGAATCTGCTTCTGGTCTAAAACCTTTTAGATCATGCATCATATTCATAAACCTCAGAGAGGATTATATGGACAGAGATAATGTCATGGAGCCACTTCTAAATTGGAAAACATCACTTTTGCTGTTCATCTTCGCTTGTTATTTAAGGTGTTGTGGACAAATAACTTTCAGCATTTCGCTTGTTTCTTATCGACACTACACAACTCCTGGGATTCCTTTACGATCCCAGAAGAGTGCAGATGTGCTTCCATCCACAGGGGGTTTGTTTGGCTGCCAAAGGCTTAGTGCACACTGTACCTGTATCGTGGGATTAAGTCCAGCTCGACACATTTCTTGCGTGTCATCTAAACTTTCTCTCCATTGTCCTCAGAGTGGCTCCGCAGTCCTGACTGTTGCCTACAGCAGGCAGAGGCTTCATATTGTTTTGCAAACAAAATGTAGGTCTTGTATGGAAAATATGACATCAGTATTATTATGATTGTACTCTGCACGCAGGAGGACAACACAGAGTTTCTTTCAATAAGCCTGAAGCATAGAATCCACCATGGATTTGTTTGCTAAATGGGCTGGATAGATAAGACTTTTCAACCAATTTGCATTGGATTGTTCTCCGCTGCCAGATCAAGCAGCTCTGATGAGTGATGGGAGAGAGTTTTAGGCGCAGCAATGTTTGAACCGAACCCAAGAACAACTTGTAGGACATTTCATCATATTTACAGCTGAGATGTAGAGGGGACACATCTGACAGATTGATGCAATATATTCACACAGCTTTAATCTGGAGGGGGGAAAAAAAGCTTGTGATGGTAGAAATAACTTTAAAGAACTTTGATCTACTTTAATCGTTTAGAGTTAAAGTTAAGTCTTCATTTCTAATCCATGCTTACTGAGTGAGTCTTATTGAGGGATGGCATGCTCATCTATGGGTTGAGAAAATCCTCCATCTTGGGTTATTTAAAAACAGATTTTCTTATCTCAAAACTGCACTGGTCTTAATTCCTGCGAAGATTGGCATTTTTATGACGCAGGGTTTTATTTTTTGACAGCAGCAAAATTAGCTGAATGAGTGATTTACTGAAACCAAACGAAGTGGATTTATGAGCCAAGATGAACTTAAACATTAGTGCCAGGAGGTTTGGTTTCCTCTTGGGAGAAAACCGATGCAAAGGCCCCCGGTGAGGGAGGAGTAAAGGGTGTTTAAGAGACAGCAGCTGTAAATAATTGTCTTTCGCTGGAACAATGGTCAGAGGTGAGCGGAGAGGCCAGGGCGGTTACTTAGAGAATAACATAAGAGTGCCTCAGGCTTTGTTTCATTTTGCTGAGTCACTTGTCAGCAAAAGTTGGGAAGGTTCAGGTAGGAAGGTGGTAGATATCTAAAAGGGCTGAAAACCAAAAACAAAGTGTGCTGGGAATCTAAGCTGCTGAAAGAACATCCACTTTCAGCTGATTTAGAAATTGCAGTGTATACTCTGGCTTGGCACAGAGATCAAAGAGCAGCGTTAGCTGGGTTTTATTGCTCTATGTATCGTTGTCTTCGACATCAACACTTTCTTGTTATCGCCTCCGAGTCTGTCTTTCTCTTTATCCCCATCTGTCACACTTTATTCCCATCTGTCACACTTTGTCTCACTCGACTGTCTTTCACTTTTCCTTTCTGTGTTTTATTTACCAACTTAAAATCCTCTAACACTAAACCCAGACTGCTTTTGTTACCTTATAAAAATCAATGCTCACAGAAGATTTTGACATTCGGTTCACTCTGTTCCAGATGAATTATCTCCAATTTAAGTCAGAGATCTACTATAGCTTCAAAGATCTAATTCACGGCACATAAAACACAGCACAGCATATGAAACAATAATGATGAAGTTAATCAGTTGTTAATCAAGTGTTTTATTATTTTTTAAATTATGCAAGTTTGGCCAAAATTTGGCACCTTGGTGACAAAACATTTCATAGAAATGACAAACCCCAACATGTGACGGACCAACATGGCCACCAAATTACAATGTGTGAAAAGAATAAATAAATAAAACATGTATACTTAACATATGTTGTGAAAAATAATTAAATTATGACAAATGCAAAGAAATGTGTTTATAACATCAGCATGAAGAAGTCCCAGCAGCTACTGTACTTCACAGCTACAACGACCTGACGTACAGGAGACAACCTGCTACGTGAAAATGCAGTAAATAGTTTCAGTCGGTGAAAAAATGTCCTGGGTAAAGCAATGACACAAGGATCATAATCCTTTCTATGTAGGCATAAGTCATAACCATATAATAAGCAGGACTGCCTTCATTCCTACAGAGCAGTGAGGTTTTTGCTTTCTGTAACATAGGGATTTATGTTTATCCTTCCAGTAATGTCAAGTTGAAATGCTATTTGATTTAGATTTGTTTTGGTTTTTAGTCCAAAGGAGTGACAGTGAGTCTGACCGTGACACCTGCACGACCAACGGATGTACTTGATGTTGCAGGCCGATGCCAAGTCCTCTGCTCAGCTCATCTTCTTTCGCCTGAACTCCCTGGAGGGTCTCTGACCTCGTTCATCTGTCTGATGAGGTGAAACCATGTGGAGATGTAAATGCTCTCTGCTCTGACACCATCATGGAGTATGTTTGCCTGCCTCATTGGGGCTCTCCATAGTCTCCCACAGGGCTCCCCACTGGCTTTAGAGACGGGTTTATGGAACCCTTTCTCCCTCTGTATGACAACGTGCGGAGGTTATCTGCCGTCTTTTAGGAGGCCGTGCTCTCGCCCTCCCATGCTCTCGCCCTGTGGCGCTGTCTCACCCTCCACTTCTCGAGCAGCAGGCGGGTTTTTAAGGCGGCCCTGATTGCTAGAGGCGACACCCGTTTCTTGTTGCTGTTCCTCGTCCTGTAAACAAACACGGAAAACAATCAGACATCCGAACCATCAATCGCTCAGCTATTGAAAAAGGTGAAACCTAAAGCTGGGTGGATTTCAGCTGTCTCTCGCATTTAAGCCGCTAAATGTCATTGTAGAATGCACTTTTTTTATTTTTTATTAGAGTTTATTTTTCCAATTATTAATGTGTCAAAAAAGTGCAGACGTATGGCGCCATAAGCTTTGAGAGGTGTTTGTGTTTAAAACATGATGGCACATGAGTGCAGCTGAGACAGAGAGGAGCTCTATTACCGACAACACTCTCTTAATTAAGTTATGGAAAGTGATACATGGAATTCCATAAAATCTTAGAGGTTTTATGGAATTCATTATGGTGCTCAGTCATCATGATATATAGGGAATTCCTAGCTTGAGGGTTAATCTTGAAATTCCACATGCTGACATTATCTTTCATGCATATGATGTGCCCTGAGATCAGCGGTGGAATGTAACTAAGTACTCTTACTCAAGTACAGTACTTAAGTACAATTTTGAGGCACTACATCTCTAAAGCAAATCTTACTTTTCACTCCAGTATACATTTTTGTTTTTGTTTTCGTTACTAGTTACTTTTATTGTGTATCAATAATCTAAATATGCGAATAGTTTATTATAATAGGTGAATCTGTCCAGCAGTATATAAAGTCATTAAAATGAGCTTCACATTCACCAGCTGCAACATTAAAGTTATAAACACATTTATATCATCACTAATTATAATTGAATAGGATTCTGAAATGGGCCACTCTTTACATTCGGGGCTTTAAGTATATATGTTGTTGGTAATACTTCTGTACTTTTACTTGTAACGAAGTATGTTTACACAGTAGCATTACTACATTTTACTCCAGTCAAACATCGGAATATTTAGCACGACAATACACCAGGGTTTCGTGTGGCTCTAATTACCACGTCCATTTATTTTACAAGTGCACTTGAAGGAATTCTCCTCCTCCACAGTGAGCGGTTGTCTTACCTCTGAATCCTGCCCGTGTCGGCTGCTGCCGGCTTGTGTTCGCACTGCGCCCCGGCGCAGCCATCGCCCTCGGCGGAGCGGATCACAGAGTCTGGCGGTGTTTCAGACCTGCGAGAAGCGGGATCACATGTCATTTATTCACCCCGCACAGTTTCGACACATTCTGATAGCGCTTATATATAAAAAAAATTTTTTTTTAAAAAAGGCACGAAACTTGTCCTCACATGTGGCGAAAACAAGCAGAAGAAATTATAGACTCAGGCGATTTCTAGTCACGCTGACAGTAAATACGATAAGTGTTTAGCTTATTATTGTTATTGCCTGTTCACGAGATGTGTTGGAAGCTGTGATGAAATGACATACCTGAGGTGGTTTTCCAGCCGGCAGAAGTTTCTACATGTGTTGTCGTTCTGGTGGAAACACTGGCAGCGGGCAGGTCCGCTGCTGGTTGCCATGGAGTCCGCGACCGCGCGCCTCTTTCTGGGACCGTTGTTGCCCAGTCCGTATGAGACCACGCGCCTGCAATGACAAGGTGACAGAATTCGAATAAACCAACTGAAATAAATAGTCAAGAGGGTGGACACGCTGTGTGTGGAGCTTTTTTTATTTTAAGTAAGATTGTTTTAAATATTTCAAACGTGTTCAAGGAGTCAACAATGTACTTGTATTTGCCGTTAGGCTACAGAAAGCGTCCAATTAGTCAACATTGCTAGTTTATCGTGACTCGTCCGTCTACATTCTGAGTTATTAATCAACTTGTATTTTGACGAAGATAAAACGTCTCGTTCTGGGCCTCTCGGAGGAAGAAGTATTGAATCTGGTCATGTTGACTTACTCGGGTGTGTTGACCCAGATGATGTCCAGGTGGCAGAAGTAGACGCACTCGTTGTCCATGAAAGTGGCGCAGGAGCAGCGTTTGGTCCGCACGTGGCGCCGCTGGCTGCCGGCGGAGGCGGTGGGTGTCTCTCCAGCGGGCGCTGATAGCACTGCAATTAAATCATCGTTGTAAGAACACTGCGTATCCGCTGATGACCTGACGCACCAGCCAGGAGGCTGCGTGAAGCAGACTGCGCGATGTCAGCAGTTTGTTTGCTCTACTTTGCAGAGATGGTTTACATTGTAACTGTCAAACAATTGAAGTAGTCCAAATATTACTTACACGTTAAATATATTAGTGTTAAAGTACAAAAGTAAAACATTTTGTCGTTTGTCTGATGGGGGGAAAATAATGGAAAGTTACCTGTGCAGAACATCCAGGAGTGCATCAATGACAAAATGGAAATCAAAATGTATATATCCATTTTTCCCCCCCTTTTTTTTTTTAAACAAAAAATATCGCTGTAGAAAACGAATAATCCTCCAGAAGTGGACAAATAACCATCCAGTGTCACTTCCTTGGCAACAACGTTTCTGTGGTCGTCCTCGTAGATTTGAACGCGGAGTTGTCAGTCCGCAGCCTCTCGTCTGTGTGGCCCCACATGTGCAGCCCTCTGACTTTATACAAGTGCTTCCACCTCCCCCCTCCTCCTCCTGCAGCGCCGTGCAGCTCTGTCCTCTGGCTCGTACCCAGACAATGTTGTTTGTTAGCAGTCGGCCGCTGATAAGCAGCAGTGTAGACCAAGCTGAGGACGTCGGGATGCCTCGGCTCTGAGTCGGGTGTGTGGGGGAGACGCCGGGTGATTAAACGCGACCTGTGGCTTCCTCTTGTCGGAGTCTGAGGTTGAGTTTCTCTTCTGACTCGGCAGGTGGCAGTCAAGCAGCAGGATTAATGTGTGAAGCTTGATGTATGATGTAAGATCCACTGAGCGTATGTGTCTATCATGTAGCTATATTATAAAGCACACGTGGAGAGATGTTACGACTTTATTACCACATTGACATTTTGCAGTTGTTTTTTTTTTTACATTTCTTTTTTTGCTTAACAAATCCCATTGAGATTGGAAACTTCTTTTGCCAGGAAGACAAAACCATACAATAGATAAAACAATGCTAAAAAAACAACAACCTGATAACAGAACCAATTAACAAAGGAGTCATTTACGTAAATACATTAAGTAATCTTTCGTAAATGGAGGAGACATTCTTTGATTTCAAATCTCAAATAAGATCATGGAGGAGGTATGTAAGACATACAATACATGTCCTGAAGGGAAACTAGAATTAAAAAGTGTAGGCCTACTAAAACAAAGTACTTTAATTACAATCATAAAACTACTTCTAATTGGATATTTTTAGCCCATTCTAAAGCAGCGATCTTGTCAATGAAGTTTGAACTTTGAGAGCCATTAACTCTGTGTACTTGCCCTGCTGCAGACAGACGTAGGTAGGAGGGGGTTTGCACTGTGCATGAGCTAGACTGGAGAGTTTGAATGAAAAAATCCAAAGTTTAATATACCTCATTCTCTGTCCCTAAGAATATATTGTTATAGGAGTTCAAATGAACATTGGACTGTGTGACAGGGTGTGTGGATCAATAGGTGTCGCAACAATCGCTTCAGAGGTTTCATGTTAGGACTCTATGTTGTGCTCAGGTGAGAGTGTGGGGAAAACACAAGATGCGGTTTATCTATGAGCCGTACCACTTGGACGGCCGCAGTCCTCCCTCTGCTCTCTCCTCCCTCTTCACTGTTCCGACTTTAATCAATTAAATGTATTTATTTATATAGCCCAATATCACAAACTAATGCATCTGTAAAGGGGGCTTTACAATCGGTACAGCATTCGACACCCTCTCTCTGTAGAACCCTTGCAGTGGCTGAGGAAAAACTTCCCAAAACAAACTCCACAAAGTGGAAGAGCCTCACGGAGAGCAACTGGGGAGGACGCACAGATGTGCAATAGATGTCGTGTGTACAGAATAAACAACATAATAAAATTACAAAATGGACTATCCACATTGACACAAATCATGATGTGAACATATATGAAGAAGGCAGATCGAGGAAGATGTCCAAAAGCGTCCAGGTCACATCAACAATGATGACATGGGCGTCAGGCAGGATCACAGGAACATGATCCGGACACAACCATTAAACGTAGCAGCCTGCCATACAAGAGATGCAAAAAAACTCCGGGGAGGACGCCCCAGCTTCTGCTGATCCACGATGAGGACTATAGTTTTCTCCTTCTGGCATTTCTGCTGTGCTTGCATGTTGGGCAGGAAGTACTGTATGAAGTGCCTCTAGAAATGTTTGGTCGAGACTTAAGTGTGTCTCTTGCAACTAAGCAGTTTCCATTCTGGGTAGACAGTTGGTTGGGAGGTAGAGCTGTCATCCATGATTCGGAAGGCCGGTGGGTTCGTCCCTGGTCCCAGAAAAGTCCTCGGGCGAGATGCTGAGCCACACATTGATTCCAGTGTGTGTCTGAATGTTTAACACTCCAGATGTTGCCTCTGCCACCAAATACCTTGTGTTGTAAAGTGTTTTGAGTGGTCGCTAAGACTAGAAAAGTGCTTTATATTTATAAATGCGGTAATTTACCATTTGCCAAATGTGTGTGTGTGACGTGTGTGTGTCTGTGCACTGGAGCATGGTGCTGCTAATGTAGCTTCTCCAGTGTTACCTACCCACACTTTTATGTATGAATCTGGAGATGTGTCATGATATCTATCAGATATTTATTTGTTAATGATTTTAACCCTGCTCACCTGTAGTGGCTTGCAAAATGTATGGAATTTTACAATACGCATCTTTGACCCTGTGTGACCCGTGGGGTCAGTGTATGCATGCACGTCTAAATGTGTTATTATCACCTATTCTTAACTAAACTTGACCTCACTGTATAAGATGAGCTGCTGGGAGCTCTTTACGAACAGAAACTAAAAACCTAAAGGGGGTTTCTGAGCAGTTTCCATAATGGAAGTGCTCGCCATCCATTCGCCGAAAAAATGCTAATCTTTCAGAAATCTCCATATATCGAAATTCTTTGATACCAGATCCCAGCATGAGTTTTTCTATGGTGTTTCTCAAGCTATTGGTGTCTTTAATGTGGTGTTTTGGAGGGATTTTCTCTTTGTCAATTATCAAGTGGTCAAAACTTTTTCAAATTTGGCATCAAATCTGTGTAACAAATGGTTTCAACACAAAAAATGCTGCAGCAACTAATGAGACATAATAGAGCATGGGGATGTTCATCAGATATCAATAATTCCCTCTGTAAAAACTTCGACTCTAATATTTCAACAAAATGAAACAAGAATTTTGATCCTGACTTTATCCAATGTTCACATTTCTGTTCTGGAAATCTATGCAAATGATCACATATTTAATAAGATAATGCCTCATTTGCATGGGGCATGCAAATGCATATTTAAACATACAATTTCAGACAACTTGTAATACAAAAAAGTATTGTCTTAATGTAAGTTATCAACTGGGAAAGTTTTGTGGTGATATCTATTAATTAAAAATATTTACCCTATTCACCTGTAGAGTCTCACCTAATACATTATACATTCAATAAAAATAAGAAAAAATATTTCCTCTAATATCGCAATTGCAATATCAGTCAAAAATGTATCGCAATTAGATATTTTTTTCAACCTACGTCAGCCCTCGCTTTTAGTAATGTTGTCTACATCTGAAACCAATAAAGAATATAATAATAAACATCAGTGATGTGCTGTGATGTGGTGCCGTCTTCACTGAAACAGTACATGTGTTGAATCCACCAAGACTGGGTTTGCCTCAGATTAGAATCATTTTATAATTTCAGTGTTCAACTTAATACTCAACATTGTGTGACGCAAAGTATCGAAAAACAGTAATGACAGACGGAGAGCTAAAACAACGGTTATCTCTTCTCACTTCCCCACGTGTAGTATCTGTACAGCCGTAATGCAGTGCTGCTCTCTTGTGGAAGGGTTATGGAACCACAAGTCATGCTGTTTTACAAAGTGATTTATACAGAGCAGAAAGGGACTCGGGACTTTTAGGCAGGACATAGATGGACAGACAGACAGACAGTAAAATAAACATTCCTCATGTATTTTGCTTGCAAATAACTTTATGTTTTCATGTCATTTACAGTTATTTACATGAATCCATGTATAAAACATTTTTCTCTCTCTCTCTCTTTCTGTGTTTATATTTCCGTGTCTCTCTCTCAGATCCCTGTGGGTGAAGTTACTGACAGGCAGAATAACAGCGCTTTATGCTGGTCATTAAGGTATAAACATTATTTGTCCTTCTGACAGAAAACATTTGATTATGACAACACTAATTACCATCTAACAAACACTCATATGAATCCGATGGTTTTAGAAGACACTGACAACAGTGCCGTCCTGCTGTGACCCTGTCTCTTAGAAATTACATTTATACAATACATTACTTATTTAGAACAGCAAATACAATGTAAAAGAGACCTAATGACGGCCAAAATAAACTTTTTATTATGTTTAGACACTCGCAGCTTGTAGTTAAAGCCCGAAACATTAAACCATATACTGTATTTATGACTAAATGAGAAACGTCTTTTGGTGAAATTTATTAAGAGTTTTATGTGCAAAAATGAGCTGACTGCTGAATCCTGATTGGTGCAAAGAAGTACATGACATCCCCTTCTTTACATTAGAGCCCGCTACACATCAGTGAGAAGAGCACAGAGAAAAGGACACAGGACTCAGGGTCTCTGGTGTCAAAGTCCTGCACGTTGTAAAACAACCATCCACCCTGATGGAACAAGCTACAACAAGTGTCAATCATATCCTTGTTTGAGTTATTTTTCAAGCAAAAGTGGCAAAGGATATTCCCAGCCATCGAGTCTCAATTATTATTTACTACTTTTCTCAGTTTTTTCATCATTGCAAACTAGAACTCTTTCGGCTTTGGAAAAAAAAGCAAAAACATTTGACAAGGTCAATTTAGACTTAGACTGTGCAAAAACGGGAAGGACATTTGGTGACATTTTATAGACACATATTTAATCGAGACAATAATCTGCAGATTAATCCATAATAAGAAAATCATAGCTGCATAAAATGTAAATGTGATTTCTAGGAGACAGGGCTGCCTGCTGATAGGGGAATCAGAAAAAAGATCATGGAAGGCAATGACACACACTGTATTTAGTATCTGTCTTCTATCTAAGTCCTCCCTCTCTCTCCTCCGCCCTCACTGCTCTCTCTCCTGCTGCTGTCCATCTTTGTTGATGACGTTTTTGAAGAGCGTGAGCAGCGGCCTCTGGCTGCGCTCGTCCCAGCTCTTCATGAAGCCGCCATAGCGTTTGCTGGCCGGCGGGCCGCCCCAGCGGAAGTGCTTCATCTTGTACGTGCCGTCTTTTTTCTCGTGGACGTCACCCGGGAGCAGCTCCTGCTCGTCTTCCGCCACCTCCTGCACCTTCTCCTCATCCTCTGTTGCTGCTATCATCTTGCTGGCAAGTTCCCGCCTCCTCATCTCTCCAGGGAAAAGCTCGGCTGACTCCTCCTCCACGCCGTTGGCGGCGTAGACTTTGACCGGGCGGCGCTTTCGGCCAACAGGCTTCCCCCAGCGGAAATGCTCCATGGAGTAGGAGCGTTTGGCCTGAGGGGAGGAGGAAGAAAAAAGAGAGAGGGGAAGCAGAAGCTCAGGGTCTGATGGAGTAGCATCCCCCGGTATTACAGGCATCGCTGCGGTGAGTTCTGAGCGACAGAGCTGGATACACTCCTGCAGGAGGAGAGCACAGAGGAGAATATGTTTACTGTCATAAATGAGCAGAGAAACTGAGGACATTTTAGACACACCCACACGTCTGTGGGCTGGAACTGGGTTTAAGGGTAAAAAGTAATTCCATGTTATCACATCACACCATCAGAGGTATTTTTCTGAATGGCTGGCAGGTGTCTCTTAAACGTACAGTATGTAGTTTCTGCCACTTAATTAAAACAATAACAAGACAGAATTTAGTGGCAGTTTGATGTAACGCGGGATCATGGGGGTTTGTCATTGCGGTCAGCTTCTCCCAGTTAGGATTCCTTCAGTGTTCATCATCCAGGAGGTTTTTAGGTGGAGCAGAATTATCTACAGAGGTCTCCTGTTCTCCTAAACAAATGGACGAGGTGATTTAAACCGGTAAAAACACTAAATGAAGCCGTTTCACGTTAAAAGTTTCTAAAGAGTTTCTCTGATGCGGTTTGGCTATCGCTAACGTTTGCTCAGCTTGTTTCTCTGAAAACTTAAGATCCAGAAGTCCATTGACTAAAATCCTTTATCCGGTTAAAATATAGAGTTAAAAACCACCAAGATCTAAAAAGTGTCTGCTAAAAATCTGGTTTAAAACTGGATAAAAAAGTAAATTTATGAGAGCTTCTCTCAGACAATGCATGGAGGAGGACGCAATTACAGGAGAGCAAATGATAACTTTGATTCAAATTCCGGATATCTCTGGGTTTAAAAATAGTTGGAAACATTCAGCATAATGTGAGCACACAACTCAGCAACATATAAAGCATAGGTCCTGTCGTTTTTAGACATTGTATTGTGGAAATGTTGCATATTATACCTTTTTAAAGCTTCATAAACTTATTATTTTTTAAATATCAAGACTAAATTGTGTGTGTGTGTGTGTGTGTGTGTGTGTTACCATGATGCTACTTTCAGAGTTGACCTCCTGACAGCTCGGATGTTCCCAGCACTGACTGACAGCTCCTCTGGCCACGCCCACCATCGCCACCAATAGCCACATAGGACACATTCCCCTGCCGGCCAATCAGAGACAGCCACACATACATTCACGTCGCATACAGTCAAATTGAAATCCACTAAATTCGTTTTCGGCTTTAATTTGTAATTCCAAAGCCCAATAATGGTTTCAAAAGTTGTATGTATAGAAATAAATCATTCAAAATGCTACCAATAGACTTACAACTACTTACGAATAAACATATTTAAAGACGTAAAATTAAAAAAAAAAAGCCAGATATAAATGATATAATAGTATGTTCAAAATATACAATATTAAATAATATTTGTCAGAATAGATGGTGAACAACTGATACACCATGTTAAATTGACAAAGTTAATATTTTAAACATAAGAAAAACTGTTTCAGTTTCCTCTTTTGTTAAGATGAGAAAATAAAATTAAAATATTTGTCATGAAATGTTTGCTTTTTTTATAACCATAAATGTTCTTTTATAATCACAAAATAATTGAAAAAAGCGTTTTATGTTATGTATGTTGAGATAATTAAATGATACACAAAACTGTTTTGTGTAAAACTATAAGATAATAAAATGACATCCTCCAAAACCAAAAATGTTGTTTCGTCTGTTCTCTATTAGTACAAATAAAATCAGATCACAAAAAAGCATTATGATTATTATTATGATTATTATTATGTGTGATTATTAAAAAAAGCTAAAGAAAATGCAGTGTTCCAGTCTCCATTATTCTATATATAAGCTATATACTATATATATATATATATATATATATACTGTAAATATATGTATAGATATAATATAGATATAGATATTCTATATATATTATATGGATATAATATATATATATATAGATATAATATATATCTATATATATATTTACAGTATACATATATATATATATATATATATGTATATATATACATATTTATTTATTTTTTTTACATTGTTGTATCTCATCTCAGATTTTAGTTTGTGTATTCATATGGTTGTCATATTTTTGCTTTCACCATTCTAATGTTTTATTATTTATTTTTTCATTATCATTTTATAAAGCACTTGTAATCACTGGATTCGATGTGTTGTATAAGTATGATATTAATTATAATTTTTTATTTATTTTACATCCCATCCTCTTTTTAAATGAGTATTTCTTTCATTGTTTTTAACAAGTCGAACACAGAAAACGCAGCTATTTAATAGAATTCTAACGAAGGACATGAGTTTTAAAACACGTGTTGCAAAACAAAATAGTACACCAACAGATAATGAAGATACTCACCACGCTGTCCTGTCTGTCTCTCTCGACTGTTTTCTTCTCGCTTGGACGTTGGACAGAGTTTTCTGGTGATCCCTCCACTTTTCTTCCTTCAACTGACCAGACGACTTTTATATCCTGACAGCACACACACACACACAGGTGACGTCATTACCAATCAATGAAAAGTCCACCTGTTCCACCCACGCACACACACACCATCATCATCATCGTCACCAACATCCCTCTCCAATGAAAACCTCGCAACTCAAAAAGCTGAACTTTCAAGGGAAACAAGAGTCTACAGCCATGTAAGCATCTCTGAGGCTGCAATCCAACCGTTAGAAAGTTCTGGTTATTAAAGGGAATTCTGTATATTCTTCCAGTTTTACTTAACAAATGAAAACGTGGCTCTGTGGATGGCAGTGACGCTCATTTTGTCCACCATTTTGGTCCAGACTGAAATATCTTAACATGCGTGAAATAGACCGCTGGGAAAGTTTGTACACACGTTCATGTTCCCTAGAGGATGAATCCTGCTGACTTTGGTGATCCTCTCACTTTTCCTCTAGCGCCACCAGGAGGTTTACTTTGGGGTTTTGAGTAAGTCGTCTCGACAGGTATTGGACGGATTGCCATGACATTTGGTTCAGACATTCATATGCCACTCGGGATGAATTTTAATAACTTTTTTCAGCTTCATCATCAGGTCAAGGTTTGAGTTTGTCCAACACAATTAACAACGTACCTACAAAACGTATGATATTCCCACCAGTCTCTGCTATACATCTGTACTAGTGGTTATTAGTAAATGTTAGTTTGCTAATAATAATAATAATAATAAGATAGTGTCTGACTCAGTTGTGTGTTCTCGTCTATTCTCCATCCATCCATCCATCTTCAACCGCTTATCCGGGGTCAGGAAAACCCATTTCGGCCGCTTGTACCCGCGATCTCGTCCTTTCGGTC
>CALSBV010011158.1:936690-972162 GCA_943590825.1 Bovichtus diacanthus | reverse complement strand
TACGGTAACCAACACTCCCACGTGGACATGTAAGGGACTGAGGTGAGGACACTGTTAAAACTAAATTAGCATGTGGTTGCACTTCAAAACCCGGTAGAAACTTGTGCATTACACTCCATTTCATGTCTGCATATCCCATTTATGCTGACCAAAACAACGTCGAAGTTAGAAATTCCAGTATCGTGACAACGGCAGTGTTTAGTATGTGTGTATATTTTGTCTTTTGAGTCTCCAGAGGGTCATTTCTGTTTGGTTCATGTTGAGGCATTTTGCTCCTTTCAAGCAGATGTGACTCATTTTAGGACTGAAATAGTGAAATCAGCTGACTAATCAGGAGTACAGAGATCTGAGTAATGTCCTCAGCGCGTCTTGGGGAATCTCCCATTTCCAACACACTGTTCTCATTAGCACTGTGCACCCAAACATCTTTTTTCGGGGTAATATGTAAGATGATGTGTAAAATTATTATTTTTTTGGACATTGCTTCGCTTTGCTGGCTGCTAATCCATCCGCCTACCAT
This sequence comes from Bovichtus diacanthus, assembly GCA_943590825.1. NCBI lineage: Eukaryota > Metazoa > Chordata > Actinopteri > Perciformes > Bovichtidae > Bovichtus > Bovichtus diacanthus. The sequence goes on along the minus strand of CALSBV010011158.1, from coordinate 971,642 downwards.
GCACCAGCATTTTGTTCAGCTTTTGATAAACTAAAGGAATGTTTTTTGCGATAACCTGCAGTTTCAAGCAAAATGAAGAAAATAAATAAACCTGCCCGAGACCCATCTGTGGCGCAAACATTTCTTTAGAGGGGCTGTTGTGTAAGAGATTTAATATTGGAATGTGTTCTGTGGTCTCTGCACATGTATGGCAGGTTTTGAAGTGAGTGGTGTTGAGTATGGAAACCTGATAGATTGATTAATTAAAGATCTATATTTTTTAATTATCTTCTCTGAACTAGACGCATTCCACAGAAATAATTTTGATGACTGGAAAGACAACAAAGGCTTTGGCTGATCATTTTATGGCCTTCTGCTGTGTGGACTCAGTACTGTTGAGCCACTGAGGGAAATAATGGGTTATAATCCCAGTGAGTGGCCAGAATTTTTGAGCCCTCAGAAAAGTTTTAAAGGTCCAAAAAATGTGTTTTATTTTTGAGAACGGTTAATGTCAGCGTGGCAGCAGAGAGCTTTGAGCTCTTCTTGAGACAGTTTGACCCAAACAACTAACTTCCCTGCTGTATTTCAGAACTGCATCACAGTTGAATCATTAATCCTCATTATTTTCAGAAACTTTCAGGATCTCTAACATTAGTTGTGATTGTAATCCTTTACTTAGGGAAAACATTTTTTTGTTTACAAGCACAGCATACCTTTTTTAAAGGTAGACTGAAATAGGCAGACAGATAATTATTATATTATTGGTGAGACTATTCCTACTGTTATGGCCTGAAACTATCTCAAATGTGAAAGTATTCTCATTTTGTAACAAGAAAATGCTGAATCCAGGAGCAATTAGTCTAAAATGAGGCTTTTTGGAACCAGGTGTCGATCAGGAAACCATACTCGGGTCAACCAGATGCTGAGACGATGCTAGTTGAACTGTGTTACATTTCATGTAGTTGAGTCCAGACTTCCACTCGGTCACTGCGACATTAGTGGATGAGATGCCCTCATTTTCAATGTTGTTGCGGACTGTACGGTCCGGGTGGTCACGCCTCAGACAGTTGTGCTCACAGACTTCTGCCAGCTTAGCATGGGTCAGAACAATAAACAAGTCAAAACTAACAGTAATCAGGTTATTGTAGTGCATGTTATCACCTTTCCTGCCTTTTTAACACGTCTTCTCACAGTAACTTGGTTTCTTCTGTGCATGTACACTCAGTCAAAAGTAAATACCGTAAGTAAAAAATATGTCTGAGCTCAGAGTATATGGTGTTTTCAAAAATACAGTGGAACAGTGTTTAATCAGTCCCCAAAGCAGCCGTTTCTCTCTGTGCAGCACTGTCCAGCGTACTAATCAGGCGACTCGGTGTAGGGATGAGTTTGGCTCTGATAGTCCTCGCTAATAAGCAGCTGACTACAGGTCAGAACCCCCACCCCACCCCCCTTTTTACTTTTACTACTAATGAGCGCAATACCACAGAAGAACAGTGAGAGAATCGGAAGCATTTACTGTGGAGCTGTTTCAGAGAGTTAGTCTGACACCGAGCTGCAGGCTCATTAAAACATTACTTCTACACTTCAGGTGTTTAGCAGACGCTTTTCTCAAGATGCTCATAGGGAATATAAAAGCAGAGAAAATGTGAGATAACATTGAACGGAGATTGTATGACATGTAAAGACCTTTGTCACGGGTAAGTTAACTTTAGTAGTGGAAGGGTGTTCCATTTACACGTGTCCGTCCCAGGACTGTTTCTGCATGCTGACTCACTGGCATGGTGACTTTCCTGTCACCATTATTACTTGTACTACAAAAATGCTCTAGATATGTTTGAGGTAGTTTAGAAATGGAGTCTCCATTACATCATTTGTCCACCAGACATGCTTTTTGTCACTGTAAAATGTGTATATATCTGGGTCACAATTCTTTAGTTGCCAAACTTAAAGCCTTTTGAAAAAGGTTTCATGTTTGTGTAAAAAAATCTTTTAAAACTTGCAGTTATTAATGTTGTGCCAGCCTCAATAATTCAGAATGAATTGTCCCGAGCTGATCCAAGGTATCAGTATCAGGGCCAGTCCGGAGGGCATATTTTGAAGGATTGGTTTTGGATAAAAATAAATCAGATTCAAATCTGATCCTTTCTTTACTGCACTCTGCTGTGCTTTGTCCAACTTTGACTGCTAGTTTTTGCAATGTAACAGTCGGGCTCAACATTGTAGCATTTCACTCGCATGCTAGTAGAGCTGGGCAATATATCGATATTTAATTTATCGTGATATGAGACTAGATATCGTCTTAGATTTTTGATATTGTAGTATCAAACAAGTTTCTTTTCCTGGTTGTAAAGGCTGCATTGCAGTAGAGTGATTTAAATTTTCTGAACTTACCAGACTGTTCTTGCTGTTCTATTATTTGCCTTTAACCACATGGTCATTATATCCACTTTACTAATTTAATTATTTATCAAAAATCTCATTGTGTAGATATTTTGTGAAAGCACCAATAGTCAACACTACAGTATTGTCAAGATATCAAGGTATTTGACAACTATTGTGATATTCTCCGTATCGTCCAGACCTACATGCTATTAAAAAGTAAGTATACAATATGTGAATGTTTTTGACATATCGACATTAGTCAACTTCTTGGTTAATTCTAGGGCTGTACCAGAATCAGAATTTTTAGATTCGAATCAGATTTGGCTATTCAATACGAAAACGAGTCTCTCTGCAAGCAGGTGCCCGGACTCGATCAAGATCCAGAAGGAACAAAACGATAGACCCGGGAAGAAGTTAGTTTAAACAACAACAACAACAATGCTGAATATTATTGAGAGTTTGTATCATTAACACTCTACTGTCTACACACTCCGTAAGTTCTCAGATGTCCTCTAAGTCTGGAGTATTGAGTGGTAACAGTTTGTTTACTCTCCACAGTAATTTGTCTGAAATGTCACACTGCTAAGTGCTGATACATTGTTCTTTTCTCACTAATGATCGTCCAGAAATCGTTTCAGTTTTCAAATAATGGAATTGGCGATTGATGCTGTCCATGTGGGGACAAGTGAAAAAGAGGGTCAACTAACAGCTCCAGTTGGAAAAACCTCCCAGAAATGTATTTCTGACTAGCATTAGTTCATCCTCTCTTCACAAAGAGCATGTGCATGTATCTGACAGAAGTAGCAGATGTTAAGTGACACATGTAGGGTGTCTTGTCATACACTGTATTATTTTAACACAAAAATTAGACTATTGCAGTTAGTTTGAGAAAGAAAATATTTAGTCATGCGTTTTATTCACTTTTTCCCCCCTCAAGTAACGCAGTCTAAAAATAAGCTGAGAAGGCTTTTTAACTTGGCTGTGAGGTGGCTTTTAAGAGGAGGAAAACATTGAGGTGTTGATGTACAGTATTGAGGAACTATTGGCTGGAACTCGACGTTCTTTGAAGCATGCAAAGTGCTTTTAAATGAGTTCCACGGGGCCACTTGGCAATGCAAGCCTCTCTGCATAAAGAACCTCATAACCTCTTTTTTCAGGATTGCACCAACACCTGGAGAATAATTAAAAAAGGTAACGCATAAAAATGTAAATATTTGTACACGGTACAAACACTATATTTACTACTAAACCCCTCTGGTTCCTCAGGCTGTGCCCAATTTCACACATGCCTACTTATTTCTGTGATATTAATTATGTGAAATAGTTTGACAGGCGTTTCCTGTTGGAGCGGGACAGGATGTCCAATTTAAAAAGCACCATGGAATTGTGAATCTGCCCTTACTCGTGTGTCATTTAAACAGAAAAGTAAGTGGCTATAATAGCAGTGTTTTGAAGAACGTTTGTCGGTATCCATTCAACTGTTAGGATTGAATTGGTTCCCCAAATAATGGTAGCTGAGGTTACCGGATCATTTGTGTTGCAAATACCTTTCCAAGTCATTGCAAAGCAGGGCAGGCCGAGTGAAATTATGGTCTTGTCGATCAATGACCTAAACGAGGCCCTTTGTCATGATCATCTATAAGCACTAGACTAAAACTTTAGTATTGGGTTCTGAAATTGAAAACGTGGCCGTCCAGAAATGAAATTCTTTAGCCCACCAGTCTGTAGCTCAAATGATTCCTCGGCATACGTTTGAGCTGGGCTTGTGTGCAGCAGCAGAATGTCGGCTCTGTGTTTGGACTATTCTACATCAGCTGTGAGTGTCGCTAAAAATGGATCTGTGCTGCTTTCAGTAAAAAGACTCTAGATATCTTTTTGGAATATTAATTTTTTTCTTTTTTTGTTTTGCCGAAGCTTAGTGGTTATTTACTGCATACAGAGTCGGGGGATTTATAGTGTTTTATTCAGGGCAAATCCAGGTTTAGCTTTTCACATTAGCAGTAAACCAAAGTTGCAAATAACAAAAATACTCAAACATCTGTTCGTTGTCTGAGAAGGCAGGAAGTTTTGAGTTGCAGCATAATACATTTTGACAACCTGAAAATGAGCTGAGCTTGAGACATTAAATGTTTCTCATATATTGAACTAACAGATGTAACTTATTCACAAGATGCTTCCTCGAAATCCTGGGTTTCCTGATTTCAAATGATCAAGTTGATCAGCTTAAAATATTGATGGTTTGTGCATGAAATTGACATGACGCAATCAGCTAGTTCATCTCCTCAGAGAGAGAGGTCAGATAAGAGACTGTAGCTTGTTTTTTTATCTACTGGGAACCAAATCCAAAGTGGAACCAGCATTTGTACTGTTGTTTTTATATAATTATTGGATGACTCGAAAGTTTTAATGGCCAGTTGCTCATTAAGGACTCATAGGCAGATGGCGCCTCTTTGCAAACAAAGGAAACTCGTGAGAAAAGAGCAATTATAATGAGAAGATTAAACTCAACATTTCAACATCTTGTATTATTGTTGTCGGGTTAAGATGAACTCGTTTGGTCAGTGTCATGGTCAGAATCCATGAGGTGCTGCTGATTACAATACATCCTCTGTTCGTGGTGCAGCTCACTGCCTACCTGTTGGATTAAAGTCACCTGTACATACTTCACTCGAGCTGACAATGAGCGTCTTGTGCTGAGCTTGTGACACACCGGGGGAAGCAGCATGTAGTTCAGACTGCAGGCGGGTTACACTTAAGCTGTTTATCTCTGCACTTCAATCCTTTTATCTTTTAGACAAAGAGTCCTTCTGGCTTTTACTAGTGCTATAACTGGAGAAAAACTCCTACAATAATCTTTTTGCTTACAAAATGCAACAGCTGCATAAAGTACTTCTAGGTCCAGATTCTGCATACATTTCTCTTTTGTACTTGCCTTTCTCCATTGAAAATAAACTTATTGTGGTTGGCAAAAAAATGCATTTGAATGTTGAAAATGTCCAGTGTGTATATTTAATTATTAACAGGGTAGGTATTCTCCACAACAAAAGGGTAATGGTTTACTTTTTACAAGTGACTGTAGTATCAAATTCAGCTAGAATCCTCTCCCAGCAGAAGTCCACACCAAGAACAATAACTTGAATGATGACTATTAATATGTTGTGAAAATCGTTCTAACTCGAGTGGATGGAGGAGTCCACACCACGACGATGATGACAAGTGGCCAACAATATCTTTGGGATCTCTTTCAGATTGATTTGATGAACGATAGAAACACTGACAGTCAATCAAAATCAATCCAATTAGTAAAATGCTCTTTTAACATATTTTCTATCGGCAATAGTACATATTAAAATAAAGAGCCACTCGCTCTCCGTCATCTTCTCCGTGGTGTTAAAGGACGCTCGGCACCACGGCTGTGAGGCAAAGCCGCGACTACTTTGTAACAGTTTTTTATTCTTATTATTCATATCTTTTTCTGTGCAAGGTACAGCAGTAACAGGTCATCAATATCCATTTTTGGACACAGCTGGAGTGAGCAGCACGTGCTTGGCGCGAATGTTTACAGAACGTTCTCATTCATCAGTGTAAACGCTCACATTGTATTTGTAGTCGGGTTGTAATGGTATACACAATTCATGGTTTGGTATGTACCTCGATTTTTGGGTCTTGGTTCAGTATGTTTTCGGTGCAGTGGGGAAAATGCAGAAAATAACTTTTTCTTTTTTCCATTTATATCAACAAAATATTAACATTTCTGTTCTGCGCATGCAAGCAGTAGAAATACACAGCTGTTTGGGTCACAGAGCTTACCGAGAGGATGTTGCATACCGAACCGATACGAATACACTTAACACCGTTACACCCTCAATTTGTAGTTATTATTATTATTATTATTATTATTATTATTATTATTATTATTATTATTATAATGGTTATCTTTCTTGGGTGTGGGTGGCCCTTGTTAATTTTCAAAGTTATAAAGGCGCTAACCCTAAGCTGTGGGTTCAGGTCTGTAGATGAGACCAAGACTACACTAATGTCTTTATTTGATATAATAAGAAATAAAGCAACATAATGGCAGTAAACCTAAATGTTTTCTTCCTGGCCCCTGTGCAGATATAATAATCATTCTATGGGATGAATATTCTGTGTGTGGGGTGGAAAGCATTAAGAGTTTGTTGATTGTACTCTTTGGGTCGAGTGATGGAGTTTTGCCCCTTTTTTTGAGTGCAGCATTTACAACTATTTAATTGTAAAGTTTGGTACTGGATGAAGTCGATGGTGATGGACATTGTCAGTGTATGAACTTGTCGACAGTGATTTATTCACTCAGCTCAGTGTTATAAATGAAAAACATTATATATAGCGAGAAAGCTCTACCTAATTACATTCAATTTTGAGTTCAATAAGTGATTGATAATGAATTCAGATTCTATAAAATGCCGTCAAACCCCAATAGAGTACTTTTCATAGCCTCATTAACTTCAGTGTCCCTGCACTGTCAGCGTAGAGAATGAGACAGGCTTTTATCCTTATATACCGGTAATAACAGTAAATCCACACACAGCTCAGTATGTGCTTTCAGTAATGCACTCTACACTTCCTGCTTTGTGCCAACACACCTCAGGAGGGACGTGTCAATGACATCCATGCTTGTAGCAGTGAGGATTAGGGGGGCTGGGAATAAAGCAGTTGTTTCCTCTCTTCCAAGGTGTTTGAGTTGGATTAAAGAAGAGGTGATGTTCTACTGACACTTAAATTGGGCCTTCACTTCAACACTTGAGCTGCCTCCTAAAGTCAGCACTGGAGCCTGCCAGGTTGACAGCAGCGTAATATAGCTTTCAGCTGAGTAAAAAGTGCTGCCTCATGCAGGGAGATGGAGATCTCTCCGCATCTAAAAGCGAGAGAGAGAGAGAGGGGGGATGGAGGGTGAAGAAATGCAAAAAGAGAGGGCGGCACAGACTCTGCTGCAAAACAAAACTCAATACTTTAGACTAAGTACAACTCAATCAATCACAAATTAAATCTGGCCAAATTTTAGGACTGTCATACCATATATGTACACAGTAAATATATACTCTATTGTTTTAACTTTTGAAATAAAAAAATATAGGCTACATATCTGACCCTCTCTAATATATAGTATTGTTTCATGGGAAGCACAAGGGATTCTCAAGAGAACATGCATGTAATAACCATTTATTATTCATTGATAACAGCCTCACTGTTTGTCTTTTACACCATGCCAGAGCTGTATTGAGTTACATTTCCTACGTCCACTGCTTCATACTAAAAGTGTCCAACTGGCGAAATACGCTGTGGCTTTTATTTTGAAATGGCCACAGGAAACGCTATCCATCTGTCACCACGGTTGGCGCTGATTTTTTATTATTATTATTTTAACAAGAAGGATCGGCCACAGTGAGCTGTTAGATAAAGAGCTGCAGGCGACAGGCTGCACACCGCCAACTCCTTAACAAGGAGTTTACTGCTAACGACCAACTTTACTGCTATTTGGTGCAAAAACTACTCGTGCCATGTGCAGCATTAAATCAGATTGCAGTTGTAATTATTTTTGACAGACCAGAACAGTTATTTTGCCTCTCCAACGCCCTGCTTCTGCTGTACACACACAGTCAGTATGCTATGCTAGACGTATAGCTATGTAGTTTGAAAACACCCTGACGTCTGCAGAGATGTATGCGTGTCGTCTCAAACCGTTTACGGCTGTCAGGCAGGAAGTCCACAGCAGAGCTCACGTCTGCCCGAGGTATCTGCTTTGTGTTTGAAGCACAGAAAACTGAATCGAACTGAATGTCACATTTTTGACAGCAGCTTTAACTCCTGGCAGTATCTGGAATCCTGCTGTCCTCCGGTTACACAGCAGAGCTACACTATCCTTTGTGTTCTCCCTGTTGCAGGTTGCAGGACTGCTCTCAGTAGAGATATCCTAAGAGCCTGTTCTCCAAGTGGAACTTTGAATGAAATGAAAATGTCAGGTCTGAACAGTTTGTAAGATAGACTGTAAAAGCTCTAGCTCTTAAAAAGACCTATACAAAATAACCTGTAGTGGCACAAATTATGGATTTTTATAGGTGTAAAACAAACTGCACCATGTGTCACATATTCACTTCTGTAAAATTGACAAACTAGGTGTAAAGAAAATAAAAAATGCTAGATTTAGACCAGCCTCCAACCATTATCAATGTTCTGCACTGGAAGGCTTTTGCTGTCAAGCTGCTGGAGTTTTTGCATCGACAGCATAAATCACTTTCAGTTTCTTAAGGAAGTAAGAATGTGACCGGTCTGGAAAGGAAGTGTGCACTCTGTTGTTTAATGTAACACATATTTTTTTATGTCTTCATAAATGTTGTCAAGACAGCACTCATGCCATATTACGAGCCAAAAATCTAAGACAATATGTAGTCTCATGTCATGATAGGATATAATGTTGATATATTGCCCAGCCCGAGCAACCACGTATGGGGGTACTGTTCGTTGTCCACATACTTGTGGCTGTATATTGTATTTTTAATGTGTGGACGTTTGGTGTAAAGGGTCCGTTGTATGAGCAGGATAATACCTACCATGCCTAAGTTTGTTTCATGAATGTAAAATGGATTCCACACAGTGCAAATCTCCCTCAGTTTCACAAAGTTCCACACCATCTATCACAATTGTAACTTGTGTTCAGAGCACAACCCCCATTTCTCAGCGATGGATTTAATCACACTGAGTAATACTTCAGTGTCGGCAACTTTCCTCACACTGAACTAATCTAAACCGACGAAGCTGACGTCCGGAGGTTTGATGTGTAAAGCGTGTGCGATAACTAATTAGAGGACCGCAGAGTGAAAACGGGGATGTGTGTTCCTCGAAACTTAGTTTGTAGTTGCCAAAAGTGACACTGCCAATTAGTTTTACTGCACAAGAAGGTTTGGCATCCAGAGTTTTTAATATAAAGAAATGTCCTAGTAATGGTGGATGAGCTGTCTGGTTGGCTGGTAGAGCAGGCAAAGCATTTGGCTGCTGGTCCGTGTTAAATTTGTGTGTGTGTGGTGGGAGTGTGACATGACGGTCTGTGTTGCCTGGTTACTCGATAGGACAGTCTGTCTTCTTCCATTTTCTAATTTTGTTTCAGTTAAAGCATCAACATCTGTTTACATACTAATAATGATGGGATACAACAAACTTTGTAAACTTTTCTCAAAAGTGTGAAGCAAAAGGAGATTTATTGAGAAACGAGTGCACCGTGTAAAGGCAAGTTCTGTATAATTTATTAGCGATCCAGGTTTAGGGTTTCCACCAAGTCTATTGGAGGATTCTGAAAACCTGGCCTGGACTCCCAAACAGCAGCACGACAATGCACTGCTTCATCAAAAGATTGGTTTGATTTCAGCAAAGATGACCGACAAATATGATAAAGAATTGTGAGTGTTTACTTTGTAGCCTGATGATAAGACTGAATTGCCAACTGGTTTTCACTTCATTATTCAGTCTGACATTTGTTGACATTTGTCCCATTTTCAGTCGAGGCAGAATTTTCAGAAGTGGTTTATAGGTGAAGTTAATGTTTGTCATGTTGATTGAAGAAATATGCAGATTTTAGAGTTAAACGTTACCATTTTAGTTTTTTCTGTCGCAATCTTTTCCGACTCGGGCACATAAATGTGACATCTGCATTCTTAAAGGACAAGTCTGGTGATAATACTATGCATTTGTTATTGTATTGAGCCTTATTTATAGACTTTTCATGAGTTTTGTTGACGATAACAGCACACATATTCTAAACCTTATCCCTTTATCCCATCAGCTAAAACTGATATCATCGCAGCAAAGCCTCAAACTGTGCGTGCGTGCGTGCGTGTTCTTCAGGTGTGCAGTGTGTTGCAGGAAGCAGTTCCACTCTGAACAGTCTGAAAGCCGACAGATGATGGAGCATCTGCTGATGTCTAATTATACACACACACAGTCAGCTTATGTTTGATTTAATCACACTCTGACATATGAACAGTGTTAGACTCACTCTGCTGTCATTATGTACTTTCTGAGATATTCTGCAGCGGACTGTGATTGTTGTGCAGTGATATTAATTTTTGCCTTCGTCAGTCAAACCTATTTATGGACACGTTTTCCCAGGAGTCACAGTGTTTGTACTCGCACTGCAGTCATTAGAAAGCCAAAATCAGAAAGGTAAGGTGAAAAATGGGTTATTCCCACCGTGTGGCTTTATATTTTCAGCAGTGCATTTTATATTAATATTCTTCTTTCAACAAGATGAAAAGTCAACAGCCACTCCACAGGCCCTGTGAGGCTGCAAACGCTCATGATACACCAGAAAACCAAACTTGGATGGATGAAAAGACACAAGTTTGCTTTTAGATCTTAATAGTGGGAAGTTTGGTCTGTGTGGTTCAAGAGGAAAAGTTTATCCTTTTCCCTTTTAGGACTTCTGAGACGCGTCATGCTACGCTCTATACAATCAGAACTGTATTGTCAGTGTAGCTTGCAGTGAATGAAAGCAGTACAGCACAGCATTGTTGTTGTTGTAACCTTATGTAACCAAGGAATAATCTTTAAGTAAGTCCTAACACCAGCAATGTAGTAGTTGATACCAATACCAGTGAAATTTCACAATTCTCGATTACCAATTTGATACGATGGAACAAATCAAAAACAAATTGTTCAAAGCTTTAATTAAAAAAATATATATTTTAGTTTTAATTACTTAAGCTACTTAGAGCTAGTATTATGAACTTAAAGAGGTCCTAATTCCATCTCTAATATCTATTTTCCTTGAAAACATCTCCTTCAGACAACTGTATTTATTCAAGTTTCTTGCAAAAAACTACATTTTACAAGATTACATTTGAACACATTATGATAACATTACCTTTGCCCAATAGTCATTTTTACTGAATAGATTTTGAATGCATCAAAGTGTAACTCAATGGAACCTCCGTTAACGTTGGCTCCGTTATTTAGTGCTGACCAACGGCTAACAATACTAGTTCTGCTCCTGGCGACGATTTTTAACCCGGATTTGTTGTTCACAATGTGTCTCCTGGACGTGTCGATGCTGCGTTTACTGCGACCTTTCAGATTTTAACGTGCCAGCGCTCGATTCTTGAGCCCTGACCCTGGTACTTGCGGTACTGTAAAACAACGAGTACCGTCACGTTTTCAGAATTTTGGCATCGACCTGGGAACCAAATTTCCAGAATATTGGCAAAAGAAAATGCACCTTTTTTTTAATGCGCGTTTCCCTCCACGGCTGGAATTATTAGGTGTTTGTTGAGTGTGCCGAGAAACAGTTAATAAACCCAATTGAGGGCCATTTAAAAAAAATTATAAAATAAAAATTTATAAAATAAATAAATAAAAAGGAAAACAAATGTGCAGAATGAGTGCAAAACTAGATTACATAATTAAAAGCTCAAACTATGGGAAACCATGTGGAAACCGTGATGGAAATATGACATTCATGTTTGTTATGTGTATTAATTTGCGGAAGGTTTACATTTTCCTTATAGGTCCACACAGATCTGATGTGTGTGTTAAAGTTTTGAGCCCCATGCTTCATGTATGTCTTGATTTATTCTTCAACTCTGTTTCCATTTAGTTTTGTCACGTTTAGTTTTTATGGATACACCAACCTTTCCACCTCAGTCACCTCACTGAATGGAAGAGTCTCTTGGTCATATCATTTTACTTTAAACTCTCCTGACATCATTTAAAAAAATAAATAAATAAATTAAAAAAAAACTACTCTTATTACCCAGTGAGTTCATATTTTCCACATTCTTTTCCTTAATTCATTTACCAACCTCTCAGTGACTGAAATACCCTGGAATACAGGCTCTATGAAATGTCCATTCAGAACTGTGATCTATAGTTTGTACTGCTAACTGGCTGATCTCTGATGATCTTACATAGCACACTCAGCTGTTGCTATAGGCTGAGGTACACTGTCCACACACATAATATTAGACCTCTCTGTGTCACTCTGTTAATGCAGTTTGAAGCGTCTTATTCAATTTGTGCTATTGAAATCACTGGGACAATGAACAGATTAATTGCTTTCCTGATCAAGCGATTGAAAAGTTTTGTTTCTGCTTGTTTATTACTAACAGTAAAGAAACGGTACTGTGGTAACGTGTGTTAAGCCCTTGGCCCAGCTTTTCACAGATACGGAAGGTTTATTTAGCTGATTGTTTCAGCATGTTGGAGAGCCATAGATTTAATCATTTCACCGGTAGTGAAAGTAGTTTGAATTAATGCTTCATGTGTTCATTGTCCAGCTCCAGGATTTAAGGTCTTATTTTACACATGGCACCTTTTTTAAATTCAACCTTCTTTCTCCTAGTAACTCATTAAAAATTATCAATAATTATCGATATCGACTGAAATAAATCACTTTATTGTGATACATTTTTCAGCTTTATCGCCCAGTCCTATGATTGATCGGTGCATCTCCAAAGTTTAGTGTGAAACTAATAATGTAAAGTAGTCTTACTGAACTTATGATCAGACTTGTGTTAAGCTGGTGGAACAGGTTGCACAGCAGAGGGGCATTGGTTTAAAAAAAAAAAAAGTAAAGAACAAAGTTGAAATACCTAACATTTCTTACACCCGAGTCCAGTGTCACTTCCTGTTTGGAGGTGGTTGCTAAGCGGTACTGCTCACTGAGTGGAACCTAATCTTTTTGTTGCCAAGTAACATTAGCTTATTGAGCGTCAGATCCTCGTGTGGATGCTTTTGATATGGATGTTTAAAAAAACATATTATAATAATAATAATAATAATAATAATAATAATAATAATAATTCAGAACAAAGAGAGAGGAAGAGACTTACAAGTGAAGGTTGGTTAAATGAAAGAGATGGCACATTGTTGTCATTTAAAGTTTAAATGTGTGTCCCTTTGGAGCTGCAGTGATTGGTCAATTGTAAAAAGTAAATAAATAAGCACATCTGATTTTTCAAGCAATTGATTCCTCCAGATTCAAAAATGTGTTGCTGCTCTTACAAAACTATTCAATTTACTATAATTTATTTGAACGGTGGCTTGGCTAAAACAACATACTGTATTTGATTTATTGACATCCTCTTGTGCTGGGCATATTTCACTGTTTTCTGTTTTATAGACCAAACTTGACTTGATCTTGAAAATAATTGTTAGTTGCAGCCTTAGTCTTTATGATTGGCTACATTGAGAGACGCTGAGCAAGTATTTAGAGGTCCGTGTTCTATTTTAAAACAAAGCGGGTAAAGTAGTTAAAGTAACAGGTGCATTTTATGTTGCTCCAGGCGCTGTGATCGATGAAGAGCAGGAGATATTCCTGGCCTGTTTTTAAAAGGAGCCTTGGACTCCTGTATCCTGAAATAGACACCGACCTTTCCACAGCCACAGTCAGAAAGGTGTGTCTGTCCACGGTGCCGCTGCCTGTTTGTTTTTGTTTTGAAAGATCAGTCTTAAAGCAGCCACACACACACACACACACACACACACACACACACACACACACACACCAGTTATTTCTGTGCTCTTGGCTTCTCTGTTGGCAGAAAAGTTGGTGAGACCTGTGCAAGACGAGCCCATAAATACACTAACACACAGAGAGGTCGGAAAGTGACGGACTCTGCAGATTAATCCTTTGCTATAATTGAAGTAATCCTGTAATTGGTCTCTCCGTGCCCCAGAATGCACTTTGTTCCAGTAACCCACTTCTCTAGAGTCAGCCCAGTGCTTGACGTATCGTCTCCAGTACCCAGCTTCTCCTCTTCTCTCGTACCAATTAAAGTCAGACGGTAGACAAAACCAGAATGTGAAATGACTGGATCTCTTAATGTAATACGGACACATGAACTCCTGTCCTTTTTATTTTACCCACAACAGCAGTTTTTATTTGCCACTGTATTTGGCATTTTTTTATATCGAGGATGGTGTTTTTTTTTAACTTTTTTTTTTTAACTTGATCTGCTGTTTGTTTTTAGTGCTTTTATGTTTTTTACATTTTCATTAGTATATATTTTTATATTCTCAATCCTGCAATCATTTAAAAAAAAAACAAACACAACAATGACATATCCTCACCTTTTTAAGTAAATATTATTGTTATTATTATTAACATTATGAGCTGCGTCTGTGTCCACCTGATGAATGTAAGTCCAATATTCACTCTCTCTCAGTGTTGAAGTGTGAAATCTCTGTCTCTTTAGCTGCTAAATGCTCCACCATGTTCACCAGTTAGTCTCACTGTCTTTCTGCTGTTTGCTGCTGAGCAGGTACTGTGGCTTTTTGCAGCTCTTCTCTGAAAACAGCCACCTGCTGCAGCCAATAGTGTCACTATGAGAGTAAACCAGAATAAACAATGAGCTGGAACTCACTGTAAAGCTCTTTTTAAAGCCGAAGGGAGCTGCCGATTGAGCTGATGTGTTTAACTGATGTGTGTATTCCCGCCCTCTGCTAGTTTATTGCCAGGTTTCAAACCAAATTTTATTTAATCACTTTTAATTCTTACATTTTTTTATTATTTTTGTAAACATAAAAAGTATGGGTTACCATAACTTTTTCCTGGTTATTTGTCTCGGGGCCCCAACGGGAGGGGGGGGGGGGGGTTGTGTGTGTGAATACAAATCCGTCCCTGGTGCAAAGATGGGCACAGAGATTCGATATGCTGCAGTAGCAGTCAGCAAACGATTGCTACTCTGATTCAACTTTCCACAGTTGTAAATTGAAGCCGAATAAAGCAGGATCTTAAGGTTCATTTATTTATTTATTTTCAAGAAATGTCTTTAGGTCTTATATAACACATTTGATATATTTGTCTGACAAATAAGATGTCTTTGGTAGTTGAGAAACTTCTGCTCTAATTGGAATGAAATCTGAAAAAAGATGATCTTAAAACACCCTTCTGGCAACAGCACTGATTGGCATTATGGGGGCGCCATAATTTAAAGGTCAAAGTCTTTAACTGAAACAACACATCTTGTGTGGTTTTGAAGAAACTTGGGATTATGCATTTTGGCACTTTTGTGTTAAAATTATTAATGTGGTTGTTTTCTACTATAACATACCACAGTGTGGTGAGTGTGGTGTGTCTGTGTCAGTCACCAGAAAGTGTTAATTGTTGAACCTAAGCGTTGCTGTGAGCAAACTGTGTCTCAATGTTGCAGATGCTTAAAGTCCAACCTCAGCAGTTAATGAGCAAACGTCTTATGTGGTTTTTCTTCTCAGAGACCCTGGAGCCCTCGCCGCCGACTAGAGCCCAGATCAGATATGGTGAGAGATTAAATCACACACACACACACACACACACACACACACACACACACGTGTACAAGTACACATGCACAAGTACCCATGCACACAAATCCTTTATATTTTGTAAATAAATCCCTCATATGAGTAAACTTGTGCACTAAACTGAGTTCACTCTTTAAAGGGAAGTTTGAAGTAAAGCATGGAACATCTATTTGGCTTTCAGATTAAAAGCGGAAATTATAAATTGTCTTTTTTAAAGTTTTTAAGTAATGTGATGCAGCAGTCATACTGTACCAGAAACCGTAAGTGAAAGCATAGACTAATAACTGTTAAATAGAGAAAATGATATTGTATGCTGTATATGTTCCGCACTAGAAGCATTCAGACATTTTTGGTTCCCAGAGAATGAAACCTACTGACTTCAATAATCCCTTGACTTTTTTAAATCTAGTGCCACCACAAGGTTCACATATATCATTTTGAATTTTGAAGTGAATTGTTGCTGGATGCATGGATTGTCACCAAATATTGGTTCAAATACCTGCTCAACTAATGTCATTCCCATCAACTGTACTTTGTGCATAGTGCTAATTAGCTAACGTTACAGCTAACATGCTAAACTAAGGTGGTGAACATGGTATTATATAAACTTGTCAGCATGCAGTCCAGCCTCACAGAGCAGCGACCGTGGCTGAGGGCTCTTAGTCTTGTTTCAGCACAAGTTATATCTCAAAACTCATAAATATGTACTTGTATTCAAAAATATTTGCTCACTGTTTATGAATATGTTCACATGCATCTCCATGCATTTCAATGTTTTGCAATTCCTCAAACTCTTTGCGACTCTTAGCTCTTCTATACTGATTAACATTTTTACCAAAACTGTCTACACGTCGTAGTAAACCTGTTCCTAATATTTGTGAATTGAAGTTATAACTCGTGTGTTAATGTTAAAGACCTTCCATTGACGTATGAACATGCTCTCTGCATTTCACGGACTCCAAAGTGCAGCAGTTAAATCTAAATGTCAGATTGTGTGTTAATCCTTCCAGTGATGTTGATTTACTTCTTCCTGTTTCTCTGCAGTTTTGTTCCACAATGCCATCCCTTTTGTTGGATTTGGGTTCCTTGATAATGCCATCATGATTGCAGCAGTAAGTGAATTAGTTTACACAATCATAAACAATTTTTACTGGAATGACTTGCTTGTACATTGGGAAAAAATTATTTTTTCTTCTACCTACTTGTTGTTCTTGTGATGACACCGAGTCTGGATGAATTGCTCACCTCCTTCTCTCCTGTTCTCCAGGGAACTCAGATTGAACTCTCTATTGGAGTCACTCTGGGCATCTCCACCATGGCTGGTAAGAACATGTAGAGAAACTGAGCAGGCAGTCTGTCGTTAAGTTACAATGACATTTAAATTGACTTTACGATCTTACTAATTCTCCATTCCATTTATAATTTATCCATTAGTTGATCGACACAGAATTAAGCATCAACGGTCTTGATTGGACAATTATTCTGGTAATTTATGAAGGAAAAAAAAAAACATTCACTGCTTCCATCGTCTCAAATATGATGATTTCTTTCTTTTTTGTGCTTTATAACATTGTGACTCGAATCTTTAAAGAATTATCCAACAGTTCCCAGTGATTATCAAATTGTATTTTTACTTGAAATGCCCATCCCTAATATTTCTGATTGAGGAATTGCCTCCACACAGTGCTTGACATAGTGGGGGGGTTGGGGCTGTTACATTTCTACAACAAGGTGTCGGGACGGTGGCCGTTAGCCAGTCATTTGAACACAAACGGAGACTCTCATGCACGCATCTATCTGCACATTTTTGATCAATCTGCAGATATATTTGAAAATATCTGCAGGTTTTAGGGTGCGATTTAAGCATGTGCAAGCATGTGTGTTTGCATATTAAACACTGTTTTATGGAATAACCTCATGTCAGCAACGATGATCCACCAATTCTGTATGGTTGGCATTGTGATTTTTATTTTTATTTAGGATTATTTAAATAGGAATTGTTTTACTAAAGTATAACCTCATCATTTATCATCACAAAATTATTATTAACCCCAATTTATAATGAATTATCTTAAGATCAAACTGAATTCATGCCCCAAAATCCCATTTTCCTGAGAAAACAGTGATGCGCATGTTCCCGGAGAGTAATAATTAAAGAAATAAAGCGATGATTTTATTGGTTGTAGTTTGGGCTTCACACCAGAATCCAATCCTTTTTTATTACCTTCTTTCCTCACCACCAGGCCGGTGTTCCATATATGACCACATAAAGTCCTCAGGCTCACAGTCGCACTGTATAATCTGAAAGCAAAGCCTCCTCTTCCATCAGCCATCACCAAAGACATGTTTTCTTACTCTCACAGCTCAGGGGATGCCACCAGTTGTATAAAGTGGCTCTGATATATCTTCTTTAAACGCATCAGTTGTCCTGGATAACATCACTACACAGCCTGCTGTCATCATGGCTGCTGCTCTGGGTCTCAGTTTGGGTCTTTATTAGGCTGTGAAAACCATAAAGGCACTGGAGCTTGTCTTCTCCCTGTCCTCACCACTAGATTATTCTGTTTCCATGGATACTTGGCTCCAATTTCCTCTGCAAAGTGCAAATGGAAAAAAGAAAAGAAAAAGGCTCTAGATCAATAGATCTGCTCTGACGTCTTTATACATCCCGGCACTGCTTTACATTTGTGTCATCCCCGTCCAGCGTGCGGTGATGCTCAACTAGTTTAGTGATTCCATATTTTTTTTTAATTTTAGACGGGACCTCTTCCAGCTTTTTTTTCTAACTCCTGTATCATCATCACCCAGCACTTTACTGTCATATACAACCAGTGTCAGAGGTGCTGCAGAAAGGGGGCCGTGAGATTGTATCGCAGTTTCCACTCTAGTCTCCCTACGTTTTTCTTTGAGGGGCAGCTCTGACTTAAAGCGTCTATCTAAAGTTTTAGTTTCTGCGGGAAACTGTTGTTTGCATAGAGCTTCAAGCGATGTTGCTTTTAATGCCGGCAGAGATGCGCTGAAGGCAAAACAAACGCATACTCGGCACCTTAAGTTTTAATGGCCGCGAACAAATGTATTTTCTACCACATTGTCAGCAATCCCCTGTACAAATCCAAGCAGCATCGTGAATTATTCATATCTGCCAAGTATTGTTGATGTTGTACATTAACTAGAATTGTTATGAAGCTCATTCTGCTGACAGTAAATCCGTGAAGGCAGAAGGAGAAAGACGCTGACTTGTGTCTTGGTGGTTTTCCAAAGGTGCTCTTTGATGTGTGAAAACTTTCACACCTTCTCTCACTCCTACTGACTCATCTGGTGTTTTGCTGCTTTGATGTATTGTTTGGACTCCTCGCCGCTTTTCGTCTTCTTGAATATAGAGATTTATGTGGGCCACTTGGCACTGCAGATATTTAGGTATATTCACTTATTTGTGTGGGTGAGTTTCTTCAGTTTCCCTCAAACGTGGGCACGTTGTAAGGACGGCACAGGCTCTGAAGGTGGATTACAGCCTCAACATCTGCCAATTATTTGTAAATTATACTTCAATTACCTGTTTTTGGACACTTATCCGTGTCCAGGACGCAGTGGCAGGAGACTAGGCGAGGTAGGCCGGACATCTTTCTCCCCGTACATGTCCTCCTGCTCGTCTTGGGGAATCCTGAGGCTTACCTTGGCCAGATGGGATGTATAACACTGCGGGTGTGTTCTGGGTCCGCTAAAGTTAAATTACAGTTCCTGTGAGATTCTGAGATGAGGACCATCTAAGACCAGAAGAGTGTTCGCACAGGCTTTGAGGATCCCCAAAAGTTTGTTTTAGTCCATTAACATTCCTAAATTTGAAAATGAATAATGACCTTTTAAACACATGACACTCAGATGTTGCCTGCAGTGTTAAAACTGCATTATTTCCTGCCATGAGTCTTGAGCCATGAATTTCAGCCTAGACCTTTTAAAAAGGTCATGAAAAGATGCTATGAATCACTTTTTTTTTCTTTTTCGGTAAAATCCTTATTTATAATGTGATGCGTTATTTCTAGTCTGCGTGTGTGTGTGTTTCATCAGAGAACAGCAGATATCAAAGCGTTTCCCTCTTTGTGTTTTTGCAGCTGCGGCGCTGGGGAACCTGGTTTCAGATTTGGCAGGTCTCGGGTAAGCAGCATTATAAACCGTCTCTGTGAGTTCTGTTTTATTTTAAGATCGATGTATGAAGTCTACTAAAGACGGTTCAAGGTACAGTCTGTTTTTGATGCATAAAATTAAAATATTAAATGAATGAACTGTGGTTTCTTTGTCTTTTTTGTTCTGCCATGTGTGATCTTTTCTTATAACTCCTTGTAGTTTAACATTTCAATTCCTCTAAAGAATTAACTTTGTGTTTTCTTCCTGTCTTTTAATACCTTCTATTTCTCTCCCAGGCTTTTACACGTACTCATGCTTGTAGTTTATTTTGGTGTGTGTTTGTGTGCTTCCTTCTTTTATCTTTGGGAGAACCAGTTTGTTTTCCATCTTCAACATGAGGATTAGTTTTTGATTAGGAAGGTTGTATAAAGCAAACACATGTTAATACACACACACGCGTTTGCTTTATCTTTACATCCTTGTGAGAAGCAGTTTAACACTAACTTCACCTGCTTCCAAGGGTTGGAATGTCATTAAATTATGATATAGGATGGTAAATGACTACACAGATATAATTTACACAAATATGTGTGCATGTAGACTCGCAGGTTATGTGGAAGCCCTGGCTTCCAAATTCGGGATGCAGGGTCCAGATCTGACACCCAAACAGGCGGACATGTGGCAGACCAGGGTCAGCTCGCACATGGTGAGAGTTTGATATTTATTCATTTATTTTTTGGGCATTTTAGGTAGAGGTACACTGATCGATCGACCGCCAGTCAAAGCTTGATGGTTTTCAGCTGATCGGCCATGATCAGTTATATATTCGATCAGTGTATTTCAGTCCAAAGGAATATAATGAATCGTGTTTGTGAGTAGGAGAACAAGTGAAGGAGTTCTCCTTTTATCATGATGATATTGTTTCTTCTCCTGCAGGGTAAAGCCATCGGAGTTTCCATCGGCTGTATTTTGGGGATGTTCCCGCTGTTTTTCCTGGATGACGATAAGGACAAAGACAAAGACAAAGAAGCACAACTCTGCAGTGACACAGCGTCACACTCATCATAACAAGCCACTACAGTCACACCTACAGACTGGATACTGTTAACTTAAAAAAGAAAAAAAGAAACCGTATTTACAGTTGGATGTTTTTTTGTCCTCCTGCTCAGGCAGCGTTCACACTTCTTCAGTCCACAAACCCTCTGAAGCTGTTAGTGTAAACCGATGATATTCAGCTCCCAGGCTCTCTGTGGCTTCTCCTGATGCACCAAGCTGTGGCATTTTCACACTGTCTTCTCCATCAAGACGTGCCATCTGTTAATTCAACATTCACTTTAATGGGAATTTACTCATTTAAAATTCACAAATTTTAAATGTTTGATGGCCGCTGGTGGGATCCACCAGTACTGATTCCACCATCAGTTCTTCATATTAACCCTGTTCTCTCTGGAGTCTGTTAGAATCAACATTCATATCGACTTCACGTTGTTGTTGGTCTGCTTATTTCCAGTCCAGTCTGTTAAAAGCAAAACGGCTGAAAAGATTATCTTTACAAAATCTAAAACAATAACAGACCAGATCAAAGGAAAGAAAAAAATATATTACTCTGTTGGGTCCTTTCCATAATGTTGTCAGACACTTATAATAAACAAAATGAGAACTTTTCGAATCAAAATAAATCTTTTAAATTATTTTTTTTTATATATAGCTTAATATCACAAATTCCAAATCTGCCTCAGGGGGCTCTGCAATCTGTAATGCATAAAACAGCATCTGTCTATAGACCCTTGCAGCGGATTATGAAAAACTCCCAAAAAAATACACTTTTATTGATGCGGAATTGCCCGAAGATTGCATTGCGGCCCGCTATCACTTGTTCAATACTGGAACAATTAAAAAAAAAAAAAAAAAAAAATTGTTGATCCCATTTGTCACTTGGACACAAAAACATGGGAAAATAGAGTCGAGGTGGAAAAATACCAAATTGACCCTTTTAAACAAATAGACGCAGAAATGAAACTGGTGTTAGTCTACGGGTCGGCCCCCCTTTAACGTACAAAATAATTTAACCAGAATGTCAGTGCTTCCTTTAGCTTACACGTGTTGCTGGATCGGTACTGGCCCCCCAGACAGTCCAGGCATGTCCCATCCACTTTAAATACACTTTCCTTGTCAGTGTAGCTATAAAAACTGGCTTACATATGTATGTGTGGTGCTGCAACACATTTTTAATTGGGGAAAACGGAACCCGTTTTTTTTGGATAAGTGCTCTGTATTGGCAGATTCCCTGAGTATCCGAATCGGTATCAAGGGGAAGAAATTGGATTGATACGACCCTTACCAAACCAGTACCTTACTGGTGCTTTTACCACTCTATCTTAAAATAAGTAATCTGCACGTATTGCTGTTTTTAACCATCTAGTTTTCAGAAATGTGATCACATATTTGAAAATCTTTATCTTTCTGCTGAGGCTCAGTCCCATCCTGGGCTCCCCCCGGCCCAGGTGGTAAGAGGAAATGAGGCGATTTTGGTTGTCAGTTGAAACCAATCTTAAATTTTTTTTTTTTTTTCAATCTCTTTTTGACACGGAGCAAAAGACTTGAGTGAACGCTGCCTGAGTGGTTTCCAGGATGGGAAGTGTCCCAACACCTTCCGACAACCACTGTGATTTTGGATTTAAATATCGGCCTCAGCCACTCTTTACAACAGGGTATTAACAATTAACTTTATTAGACATCCTCTTCTTTCCCACAGAGGGGGTGTGAATCCAAAAGTCCAGTTGCCAATTCCACAGAAATGTCCAGGTTGTGACTGGTCGTCGTTTCCCATCCTGACAGTAGAAACACATAGAGCACACACCGGAACACTACTTTAACATGTTTAACAGACCACTTGACGGTCTCTTCCTTCTGGTTTGTGTTTTTTTTTTTTTTTTTTTTTTTTTTTCCCGAGGTGATTGTAAAAACGCCACATGAATAATATTTGGTTATTTGTCCTCAGCAGACACTTGTATATTTACATATTACACTTTACATTTGAAAGACTCCAAAACACTATTTGTCCATTTTGGGTCAAAAACAACAAGTGCTCATTACTTCAGCTGCCTCCGAGCAGACCTTTCAGTGACGAGTGTACAGTCACTGCACTTGAGTTTTGGCAGTTAGGGTCTTGTGCATCTTTAAACTTATGCCAAAAAAAAAAAAAAACATGTTAAGAAACCATGTCCACTGCTACCTCGATGGGAATGTTTTAGGTGTTTTGCATGCAACCGATGTAGCTCTATAATTAGACTTTTTATTTCCTTCTCCGATGGTTTTTAATAAGCTGGAAAGCCTTCAAATGTTTTGTACAGGTTGAAGGAGGCGCTCAGTGGCGCTGCACACTACTTGGAAACTGAAGTTGCTATTTTCAGTTTTGGGCTTTACACTGACGTTTGCTTTCCAAGGTCTTTTCTCTCGCTCTGTCTTTCTGCCTGCACCATCTTTCTCTCTCTCTCCAGGACGCTTGACTTGGGTCCAGCCGTCTGTGTGATGCGTTTTTTTTTTTTCTTTTGTGAAAGTTTTTGCCTCATCAGACTTCAAGCTCCACATGGTTGTGTTTTGCCACAAACAATAAGACTGTGCAGTCTAAACGAGTTTACAGTATACCATAAGTCACTTCAGTAGTTTTCAGTGAGTTCTGTGACTCAAACTTTCTCTTTCTTTTCTTCCTAATCTGTCTCTGTCTCTCTTTGCTTCTCACACACACTCTAGCCTGAAGGCACGTATTCAAGGTGCTTTTTGTTATTACAGTGAATCCAGTTGATCCATTTACTGGCTGCATCTATAATCGCTCCCTATTTAAAACTTATTTGAGGGTCCAAATTTTAAGGCTTCAACAAACAAATAATTACATTTTCGATATTAATTGATTAATTGATCAACCCTTTATGCTTTAACAGGTCGGAAAATGAAAAAAAAAAAAGAATGTTGGTGAGCCCAGGCCAATTCTAAATAAGTACATGTTTTTTCCTGACCAATAGCCTCAAACATACAAAGATATAAAATAGTAAATGCTCACATTTTAGAATCCTGACGTGGGGGATGTTTGCTGTTTCTGGTTCAGAATGACACTTGTTTTCCTGTTGCTTTGACCTATGACTAAAAGTTTCAGCACTAGTCTGAATTCTTTATGTTACATTCATGCACTATAATGTGGTCTCCAAAATTCCCACAATGCACCAAACAAAGCGACATCCATTGCACTTCTTTCTTCTAACAATCCCACGTAGCAATGCGTCACATCGATGTATTAATTACAGCTGTACCACACTCAACTGGTTTCCACAAGAGCATATCACTTTATTTTCTACACGGGTTCTAAAACGACTGGAAAGAGAGCAGGAGTTATTTTAATGACTGGAAAAGTTTGAAAATTGCCAAAACTTTAAAAAATATTGATGAATGCTGTGTTGTGCTGCCATCTTGTGGACAATCTGGCGCGGCAGCAGCTGCCGTGCACTGATGCCTGTCTGTACTTTAAAACCAGTGTTGTGGAAGGACTGATTATACAGTATGCATTTTGAAAACATAACGTGCAATTTAAACTAACATAATAAATTTGGGAGTGTTTACCTCTGGCTCTGCAGGTGATGCTGAAGCTCTTTCTTTTTTGCGTCTTCTCATTCATCGCTGACTGCTGCAGTGCCCTCGAGCCAGGCAGCAGAACTCCTGAGGTTGTTTCTCTCAGACGCTCAGACACAAGTCACATCAGGTACAACATGCATCTCAAAGGCTCTGAAAATGTTTCTGGAATGTCTTTGAATGATGATCCCACCTGAGAGCATTCAAACGCAAACGCACTTTTTGGTTATTTATTCCACATAATAAAGCAACACTTGAATCAGAATCTGATGACAGTTGGTGGGGTTTTTTTTTTTTCCGGACACTTTGAATCTCATCTGTTCAAATACAGCCATACAGTCCTGATGAAGCGCTTTATTTTTTGAGTGTTAAAACTTTCCATTAAATAATAACTTAAGATGCACCACCCCACACACACTTAAAGGGACACAAAATCTAATTAAAAAAATACATATTTCTCCTCTTAATTGTAGTTGTAGTTTCCTTTATCGTTATGTGTGCGTTGGAGATATCAGCCATATAATGAAACTAGATGGGCTCGGCTTCTGGTGCTGAAAGCGCCAAAAAAAAGTCCATTTGAAAAACTCAACAGTAATGTGTCTACAGAAGTCATGACCCGGTTACTCAAGACCCGCTAACCGTATCACCCTGCTGAAGGAAGCATGCTCCAGCACCTGGCAACACAACAATCTCGATCTATGAATAGACTTCAGGTAATGGAAGAGGTGGAATCTGTTTTTTTTTTTTTGTTTTTTTTTGGGGTGAACTGTCCATTTAACCTTTTTAAGTGTTGCTTCTTGAATCATAATGTTCTGGAGAAATATTTCAAACTTAAGTTTTCTTTTCTTTTCTTTTTTTTTTTGATGATTGTGCTGATATGATAGCCACGCTTTGGTACCATTTACAAAACAATATTTTCCCAGCCTCAACATCCCTCTGTGAAGCTCAAACATCCAACAGAAGCAACAACAAGAGACAGTTTTCAGTAAATGCATATCAAGCAGAATATTATTTCCTCCCAAACTGTCTTTAACATTGGCCAAAACCGAAACTATGAAGCTTGATTTTCACCACAACCTCTAAATATAATGCATCATTGTGTTGTTGAATTAGTGTAATAATAAAGCATCTGTATTTTCCAATGAACTAATGTTCTCAGTGAAGACATTCACTCTTTTCCCTCGATGCAACCCTGACGTCTACACTCAAGTCCCACATTAAGCTTCGGAAACTTTGGGGAACATTTAAAAAAAATATATATATATATGTTTTTGAGAAACAAAGTATTTTGAGTCTCTGCAGCATTTTGCAGCAAAACTTGCATGTATTCTGTTATATCAAGGACCATGTAAAAAAAAAAAAAAAACACTTAATTCTTATTCACATACTAAATCAATGTTCCGGCAAAGATCTCTCATCAGAAGTTTATTATTAACCCTCCAAAGCTGCTGAGAGAACATCAGTGTGCTGTCCTCTCAACCCTGTAGATATGTTTTTGCCTTTTTGTGATCCAGATCAGCAAAAACCTATAAATATTTTATATTATATGTAAATATTTTTGTTGTCAGTATTATTAAGATTGTTAAGGGACAATCAAAATGTTCAAAAGCTCACAGTCCAGCTAAATATTTCTTCTTCAGTCTCATGAAATTAAATGTGAACTAAAATACAACTCAGTGGAGAAACAAAGCACAAGTGTCCTTAGTCATGAGATGCACATCGTATGCTACGATTTTATTATTTAGCCAAAACAGCAGGTATACATAGAAAATAGGAGACAGTTAGTATTCAGGAACTGAGCATTAAACATAAGGTACAGAAAAGAAACGGGTCGGCCCAGTAATAAAATAAAAAACATGTTGCCATCACTTCTAGTACCACAGACGGGACTGTGTGTTTCACAGTAATAAGTCTGTTACCTTCTGGGTAATGAAGTTTAAGTCTTAAGTATCCCTCTGTTTTAAAAATGGAATAGCGCCTGTTTATGGATTAAGTGATACTCATTATCTGGTCATGTTTTTCAGGAAATGTGACTGAAACTAGATGGAAATTTGTCCGTCCTCTTAGCTTTAACTGTGATGATGTGTTCATGGCTGCTGGGAAAATGTAGTGTCTGAGTTGACTGTTAAAATGTCTTACATTCATGTGCTGTTTTGATAAAATCAAGTAAAACAAAGGAAACCTTATGTGTGTATCAGCAAAGAATTACAAAACAGTCACTGAAGTCATGTAAGCATCATTAATTTTGTGAGCGGTGATTATTACCAAATAAAAAATGTTACCTTTTGTCCAAATAATCACCCAAAACCCAGGAATAAGGCTCAGATTGACAGGCTTTACAGTTTTTCCCCCTTTGAGGAATATTTGATATTTGATTTGTGTCATTATCAGCAGCTACATGTTTCCCTGTTTTAATTTTCCAACCTTTTGGCCACACGCACCTACTTTTCAGAAGGACAATTAATACTAAAGAGCGTCATGCACATATGTTTAATTGAGAAAATTTTTGGTTGTTGGGGGTTTTAATACTTAATACTTTCTCTTAGTTTGGATGAAGGGATTAAGTGGAATCATTTGAGACTCTGTGGCTCTCAGGTTTCATAACATTTGTCTTGGCTCAGCTGTGGGAAAAGGACGTAATGAAATCTAAGAAATAAAAGCCTTTAATCTTAGCTCTGATCCAGAACCACAAGACCATCCCACACAGTGTGATGGTCTTGGAGGGCCATCACTTAAACCTGGACATTTGCAAGCCAACAATAAACCTCGAACCACAAAAGATCTCTCTATTTAAAGTCAATACAAACCCAAATGAGACCCTTCTTGGTCATATCAAATCATGCTTCTTATTATTGTGTACCCCACTGAAATAACCCCCCTCCTAAATAATCAGTCAAAATGTACTGTATGAGAATGGGATCAAGGCTACCTTAATTCCAAAATGAGATATTCCCCACTTTAATGAGGTGTAGAATAATTTTAAGGTTTACGTGGAGAGTAGCTGCATCAAGTGTCAACTTCACCAAAATGTTTAATATTTACCTGCGAAATGCACAAGTGCAACGCCTTTAGTGAAGATAAGATACAATAAAATAAAAAATAAACCCAGGGCATACTGTAGGAAATTTGGCATCTTGTCTCAAAGTAAAGGTTTAACAGTAAAGGGCGGAGACACTGACGGCTGCTTTACTTACAGCTTGGAGACACTTCACACACACTGAGGACTGGACGAGTGGAAGTTGATCCAACTTTTATCTAGAAAGATATGATTTCTCTGACTAGATGGTCTTTGTGAAAAAACAATTTTCTCAATTATGTCAAACCTTGTTCCGTTACTAATGGATTTTATTCCCAATAATCACTTTTCTAATCCTCAGTGTGTGTTATCATCACACACGGTTACTGAGTCCTCACAGGCTCGAACGTTCAGCTTCATACGCTTGTGATCGCATCAGCTACACGCTTGTATTCGTTGACCTGCACTAAATGAACAGAGTGGAAATGGATCTAAAACCAGACAGGCGTCAGTCTTCATACAAGGTGTCAAACTGCTGCCAAACGAAATCTGAAATATTAATGACACCGTGGGGAAACGCATTAGATGACAGACAACCTCTAAAACGCATTCTGGTCAAGTAGAAGCAGAACAACTGAGGGGGGGGGGGGGTAATAGTTCCAGTAGAAAAAAAGCAGGCCATTAAATCCTTTGTTCAACTAAAAAAAGACATGCATATTAAATATATTTGTTAATATGTTTTATATGCTCAACAGGACAGTTTGGAGTTTAGAAACGTGTAAAGCCACAAATAAAATAGGTGAAAACATTTAAATGAATAAATACGTGAATAATTTGACTTGTGATGACCGTCTATTAACAGTAATTATTTAGTAGCAGCAGGGAAGTCCAATGACGTCTAATTCAGCATGTTACGCTAATTACCCGCAAACACAAGTTCCATTTTTAACTCATGGGGCTATTCGACATTTAGTAATTACAAGCTATTACAGGTTTATATATTTGTCACGGTTGTACATGAATATCAGTGCACAGCAGGATTCTCTCGTAACCGTCTGTTTAATTGCAGCGACTGGAGGCTTTCAGTCGGGTCGCAAATCTATACGCCTCATGTGGCGCCATAATGGAGGTCTATGTAGCTGAGATTTAGCTCTTCACTAGCTGAAAAACCTTTTTGCATATAGTTAGCTTAAATGTGATAACATCAAAAATGGGTAAATGTCCTTTTGAATTCTGATGGGACAACCGAATGTAATGTGTCATGCTAGAGCGCTAAAGACCTCCAACATGGCTGCCACTGGTTAAACCACCTGAAACTCTCTGTACAGCGGGCAGTTGGTGTTTGATGGCTGTAGTAAGCACAGACCGTTTAGGACAAAAAAAAGCAAGCAGGATTCCAGAGCGGCTTATATAGCCTGCCTGTTCCCTTTCCAAACAAATACACTTCATAGTGGTGCCAGTATTGGGACAGTGAATCAACAGTAACTGGATTTTCATTTTAGTTGAGCTAATGGTAAAAGAAATATTTTCATGATCGATTAATCTGCCAGTGGTTTTCTCAATCGTCATCAGAAAAGGCGTTTTGCTTGTTTTGTCCTTCCATCAGTCCAAAGCCTAAAGATATTTAGGTTAGTATCACATAAGGCAGAGTTTTCAAAGTGTGAGACAAAGCTTGGAAGACTGTAAACTTCTCCAACACCTCTTTAACCAAATCACACGCATTTAGACGATTCTATTTGATCTTGTTTTGATAACCTTTGACCTCTGCCAGAAGCTGGAACCAGAGAATATTTAATACATTAAAAATAACCTAATCCAGATAACTGCAGCACACTGTCCCAGTACGGAAACTTTGACTCGTCCACAACTGTTAACATCTGTGCCAACTAAATACAACTCACCATCAGCACACTGGCTTCACTACAACAGACCAATACACTAATCCACGTCACTCCAGTTACGATAGCTAAGTAGTAACAACCTCTATTACTACCATGGACTTGGAAGTGTATGCTAACACACGGTTGCTACGTAGTTGTTGGATTAGCAACATGTTAAACGTTGAACAGGGACAGAGGGGTTCGTGAACCTGGGGGCCAACAAAGTGACGGATCACGTCTGTCTGCAGGAGTACTTCACAATAGTTGTAATAGCTATCATTGTTTTGATTTTTGTCCTTTTTTTTTTTTTTTTTTTTTAAGAAAATTTTCAAAACATTTAAAGTGCTTTCCAGAACATAAATGCTGTGAAAAAAAACAAATTATTCAACAATAAAAAACAAATT
Organism: Bovichtus diacanthus; assembly: GCA_943590825.1. Classification (NCBI taxonomy): domain Eukaryota; kingdom Metazoa; phylum Chordata; class Actinopteri; order Perciformes; family Bovichtidae; genus Bovichtus; species Bovichtus diacanthus. The sequence goes on along the minus strand of CALSBV010011158.1, from coordinate 941,928 downwards.
ACAAAAGATAAAATAAATAAATACTGACCTGATATCAAACAGGACATTGTTCTGTACAGCCAACAGCAGACTTGATCCAGCACATTGTAGGCACCTGCAGTTCCTGATCTGCTACTCTTGACACTGTTAATATCCACTGCTGGTATATTATGGCCTTATACATTTAAAAGCCAAAATGATTGTTTATACTGGGGCAAACTTTAGGAACATGCAGGTCAATCTACTGATTGCGGTATTAATAACTGTGCCAACCTAGCTGTGAATGGTTACATGCCACTCTTCAATACACTACCCTAACATACACAAATACTCTTTCTGTTTGCTTAGAAGCTCAATTTTTCTTTTAGTCGTAGTTTTTTTTTTTTTTTTTACAGAAAAACAAAATCCAGCATCATTTTAATTAAACAGACATTATTTTAAGTTAAATTCAGCTCACAGGCTTTTGGCACCTTCAAGTGGAAATGGGAGACTAGGGGGATGTAAAAGGAGCGTATGGCAAACAAAATACGTACAAACACATCAAAATATAAATATGTACATACAAATAATGATTTGATCCTTTCAAAATCTCCCATCACTCCTCCCAGCTCACTGTTATTGATTCCAGAATTTTTCATCTGTTGTCATTACTTCCCCCCACTACACGCATTAACCATTACATAATGTTTCATTTAAGTGATTTCTGCTACAAGAATGACCTTGTACACACCTTTTCTCTTATATTCTGAAGTTGCCCAGGGGAACTGATCTCGGATCAGCACCAGTGTTCCCAGTAGTAACCTCAGTCAATCAAGTGCGAGACTGACAGTTTTCAACTTGCAAGAGGCTGCAGGTTTCTTTTTAAAGGGAGAAGTGCTTCAGTCAGATTCCCAAACAAGAACATGTGGCAAAGTGCGGAAATAATTGGCCTTTGTCCATTGATACTTTATGAAAGGTAAACATTGTTGTTGGATAAATTCAAAATATGGACAAGTAACTTCTACCTTTTACCGACATTAGTTTCCCTTTTGAATTGTGTCAGTTCAGCGAATAGATTTCCAAACTATGTGCGTGCAATTATCCCTTCAGAGTTTTGTTCGGTCATTTCTAAACTGATCCTTGATCAGAGTCTCCGGGCAACTTCCTCCTATCCTCCGCGTCCATTTCATGTCAAAGCTCTCATTTGCATTTACTTGTTAATAACCATTTTGTGTCCCTCCTGAGAGCATATGTGCTGAAATGCAGCCAGGGACGCAAAATGGCTCAAGTCAAACCAACCCTTCTAGTCTCAGTGAATACTTGGCGCTGATCGGTCATTGGTCGACGTCCTCTTGAGCCGGACGCCTCGTCGGATAGCCACCAGAAAATCCTCCACCTCACTATATTCTGACTCCTCCAGGAGCTCCGGGAGAGGCCGGCGCTCCCACTCTGACACCCGACCACTGGGCTGCGGTGGTGGGGTGGGAGGATCCGACCCCTCGCCTAGGTGCTGGGTCTCCCAGGAGCTGGACCTTGCTGACAGTGGCCCGCTGCTGCCTGGTGACAAAGGGGTGGTCGGGGGGCTGAGCGGGGTTCGTGGTGTGTTGCCGTCCTCTGACGCTGCCCTGCTGGGGAAACCAGAATGTTCCGGCACAGTAGGGGTCTTGACTGGGATCATGGGAGGCTTGATGGGGATGGGGCCCAAGCTAATGCCCCCGGAGGGCCGTCGCAGGTTTGGTTTGGAGGACGGCGTCCGCCGGATGGTGGCAACTCCCGGAGTGATTATGGCAGAGGGGTTGGACGGCAGTCCAGCGGTAGAGGCCGGGCGTTTGGACTGGAACATGCGGCGGTAAGACTGACTGATGTCGCTGTTTCTGGGGATGGTGGAGGATTTATCAAAGTCTGATGACTGCTGATGCTCGCCTTCCTGATCCGCTCCCACGGAGTAGTAGTCGCAGTCTGACACTGTAGGGATCAGAGAGCAATCTTATCACACCACCCTCCAGTATACTATACCATGGCACCTGTTGGCCGACCTTAAAACCCCGTCAACCTCCATCCACATTCTCTGCCTCAACCAGCCAGTTTCAGCAGCTTGTTATCAGCACTGTTCCTTCCTGTTAACTTTTGCTTTACTTTATATGCAATGAATTTTGTTTTGCACTTTATAATTGTTTGACTCCTATGTTGATTCCCCTGAACCAGGGTCAAAACTCATGCTAAATTATCACCGTTCTTTTAACATATTTTATGACTTACTATACTATGACTTTTGCCTTTAATGATAGTATAGCCAAGATGGACAGGAAAGGGGGAAAGAGAGGGGATTTGTTAAGGACTTACTACATGGCTCGCCCACTCACCAGGTGAGCCACTAACCCAGTGGCTCACCTGGCCCTACTTTTCTTTATGACATTTTTATGGCATACTTAGCTAGTCATATACCGTATAACGTGTTATAGTACAGTATGTTATAAAAAACGTTTTACTTTGAGGAACTATGATGTAAACCATCATCGTGCCATCAAAGTGCCTTTTCTGATTTGTTCCAATGGACTAAATGCATTTAGCCTACTGCTCTATGTTCTTTTACAAAAGCAAAAAGAAATTGTGACATGGAAATACAAAATGTAACGTTAGTGTGTGTGTGTGTGTGTGTGTGTGTGTGTGTGTGTGTGTGTGTGTGTGTGTGTGTGTGTGTGTGTGTGTGTGTGTGTGTACGTGTGTGTACCCTGTGAGGGGATGGTGTCCTCTGAGCAGCAGGGTGTGTTGGTCTGGCTGCTGTAGCCGCTGGAGCCCTGCAGGGAGTCTCTGCTGGAGCCGTGGATGTCCAGCTGGAGGCCTCGGGCCAGCGCTCGGGCCAGCTCCTCGTGTGCCTCCCTTTCCTCCTGCCGGGGTGTGTGTTGACATTATTCATGTGTTCCGTTTTTTCCTTTGACTAATTTGACAGCACAAGGACACCTGAAATGTCTCTCCACTACTCGTTTGGTTTTGTTTCCCAATTTCTTTTCGTCATCAATTTACACATAACCAAGTTTCTGTCCAAAGCTGCCAATAAGTCATGTGACCATTAAAACAAAAAACATCTGACCTTGGCTGATGTCACAGAGTGGCTTCCTTTAACCCCCTGTTGTTCCTCTCCTGGTGTGGTGACGTCAGCGCCGTGGTGGCTGCTGGGATCTGTAGTCTCTCTCCTGTCCTTGCTCCTCTTCAGGGTGTTGACCATTGACTGGTCATAAGGGCCCGGTTTGGCCCAGTCCTACACAGGAAGACAGGACCCGAGACGATTACACTGAATAATTTTTTGTTTTTTTAACACTTGGTCATTTTGGGGTTTTGTAACTTTTGATGGGAATTTGTCATTACTGACATTTTACATTTTACATTCTAAATGATAAAATGCTATCATTGATGGATTAATGCAAGATTAAGAGAGAACACACCACAGTAAAATTGAGGTCTGTTGGTGAAAACCAAACTTTTTGGAGATCAATTATTGATTGTTTTTGACAATAATTTGATAAATTTTTCTATTATTTTATGAGATTTCAAAAATAATGACAAATTTGTTGGATTTTAACATGATCATTTGCTGTGACTACATTTTTACCAAAATTAGGATTTCATAAATGTATTTATACTGACCGCACATCAGTCAAAACCTAATTTAAAAAAGCAGCAGCTTGAATCTGCTGCCAAAATCTGACCACAATATTACAAAAATAATTTACAAAAGTTACAAAAAACCTGAGAGCTGTTATAGTAGAGAGCAAGGCTTTCTGTAAAGTATTTTTAGTGTTGTTTTAAGGTCTGCTAGTAAATCATGAAGCTCACAGACTGATGAGAGAATTACATGAAACAAAATCGCAGACCGAGGAAAGTTTTCCTTGTAGTGTTTGCTTTATAAAGTCTGCAAAGAAAGAACATTTGAAAGAAGAAGGAAAGACACTAAGCATGAGATGATACGAATCAAAAGAAAGAGGGGACAACAATGGAAGACAGAAGGAGGATAAAAAGAGGTGGAGGAGGAGGAGGAGGCCATCGGGGGCGGGACAAGGAGCAAACCTTCCAGGACGGGACTCTGGACGACGGGATCATTCCGAGCCCTGAGGGGCTGAGAGGCACCAACTCTCCTGACTGGCCGGAGCCTGAACGAGACCACAGCCACGTAGGAGAGACAGACGAATAGGAGGGCGAGGAGATGGGGGAGATGGTGGTGGTGGTGGTTGTGGTGGAGGAGGAGTAGGAGTAGGTGAAGTATGGAGGGTGGAGGTGGTGGGTGTCCTGGGCCTGCAGTACCACTCCGTGCAGACAGAGGGCAGCGTGATGGTCAAACCCATTTGACAACTGAAGGTGAGTGGATGAGGGAGAGGCAGAAAAACAATACAAAAATTAAAAGTGGCGGTTATGCCTGTTGAAGATGTGAAAACAATGTGGAGGTGATAGTTTAAGATTTATTTTAGATTTATGTCAGCCAGGGCATTCTCAGATCTGGCCCAGTTCGGACCTTGCAGACCTCTCGGATCGTCTGCTTCTGGATTACCGGCTGTTCCTCGGATCCTAAAGTAAACCTCGTGCAGAGACTTGAGACGCGTTTCACTACTTGTTTACCATCGATTTTAATTACTTTTCTTTTAAATCAAACGTACTTCTTAGTTTGTTTTATTGTTTTTAAATGACGTTATTATATTTTCCTTATATATATATTATATATATCGGGCACTTTAAAATAACCTGATAAATCTGACGCACCTCATTTTCACGAGCTACTTCATCCAAATACTAAAGAATAAGTGGATCTGATGAAATGTAATGGAACTCCAACCCTAGCCTGTCTTTGTATTTATACTTAATGCAGATTTCTTTATTGCTTTACAACAATCGAAGCAGGAGGATGTTGCTGTTTCTTCCTCTACACCAAGCAATCGACATCATTGAGACAACGAAACACTGATGTTTAAAAGCTCCACCCTCACCTTCAACCACGACTGACCTAAACAACCTCACAGACGTGTGTGTGTGTGTGTGTGTGTGTGTGTGTGTGTGTAGATGTTTTGCATGTGTAGATGTTCACCTGTTGCAGCCCAGAGCGGGGCTGGTTGTGTGAGGGTGAGGAAGAGGAGGAAGAGGAAGGCTCCCCAGAAAAAGGAGAGACGCACGACTGCAGCAGAGCCATGCAAAGCACAGGCAGACAGAGAAAAGCCAAAAAGAAAAAGAAAACAGCAAAAGAGAGATATACAGACAAACACAGAAGCGTGACACAGGTTATTAATAAAAAAC
>CALSBV010011158.1:929190-934190 GCA_943590825.1 Bovichtus diacanthus | reverse complement strand
AAAAATATGGCTAATTGCATCTTGGTAACATAAAGAATGTTACCTTAATCGGGACAGACTAAAGTTACAAAGGTTCTCCACCAAAGAATAGGTGAACAGACTAAAGAGTCTGATGCTACAAACATTTCAGCCAGAACTCAAACAGTTTGCAGGTTCAGTCTCTCAGCCTTATACAATCTATGTTCCTGACACCAGCTTTGTCATAGTAATAGTAACCATGCTGGTTTTGCATTTGTCAGCCTGAAACTCAAGTTTTCAGGACAACATTTGAGTCTGAAAAAGAATCTACTGAGGCCGAGCTGTGTGTTTTAGAAGAAGTAACTCCTACTTTTACATTTGCATAAACTAGTTCATTTTCATTTAAGAGAAATCTGACAAACGTTTAAAAACAGCCATCATGTCGTTCCTGTTCAAAGCAGAAGGAGGTGTGTAAGCGGAGCAGAGCAGGTCAGGCAGGTCTGCTGACTGACCCTCTGTGATCCCGCTGCAGCTCAAACTCTCTGCTGCCACGAAGAAGCTACCGGAATAATCCTGATTGGGGTTCAACAAGTTTGAAGCAGAAAAGAAAAGTATCAACTCTTCCTTCCTTCCTCAAACAATCTACCTCTTCTAAAACTGCACAGCTCTTACATTTTTTATTCTGATATATTGTAAATGTTTTTTCATATTTTTATTGTATTTATCCTCTCTTCTATATTTATTTTTCTTGTACATATTATTTATAGTATTTTTTCATATTTGTTTTGTATTTATCCACTCTTCTATATTTATGTTTGCAGCTCCCCCTGTGGACCACAGGGGGGCAGTGGAGAACACAGGAAAAAAAAGAAGACACGTTTCCGCTTGTTGGGGAGGTTGTGGAGATGAAGGGCAGTTGCTGTGGCCATGGTAACCAACCTGCACATGCTGGACTTCCTGGATACGGTGGTGCTCGGAGATGAGGGCGGAGTTTGGTAGGACCAGGTGCACTCGGAGCCCTTTAGGTCTACAATTACCTGGAGGGAGACAGAAAGACCTTTGAATGGCAGAATAATACAGCTGTTTATCATTAAACCACTAGTTTAACTACATTTTGCAGGAGCTTGCTCAGCTACATTCATATTTGCATAGTGATTCAAGTAGTTAATCTATTTTGCCATTTATTTGTATATTTAACGACTGCAACTACAAAACAACTGTTTTGGGCCATAAAAGGAAAATAAATTATTTATTTATTTTCTATTTTACCATTGCTTCTCTACTGTAAGAGAACCCCCGTTTTTCTTTCAATACATTGGTCAAGCAGCCACCACCGAACACGCGTGACCTTTCACCTTTGTGTGGCGTCTGGCTGCCTGCGTGGGAACATTGTTGTAGTTGTTAAATGGACACTTTTTTAAAATGAACTCAATTGATTGGCACGGGACTGTTTTGTTTTATATTTTGTTATAATTTCGTGTCACATGTACGTTGTCAATATGATCTTTTTTTTTTTTTTTTTTTTTTTTTACAAAGTAGTTTGAACTCCTTTAGGTAACCAAACTAGATTTCTCCCTGGAGTAGCTTTGCTGTACTTTAACTTCTTCCAGTGTGACGTAATTTCAAAGTAGCACGCCAACACTGATATGCACAGTATTTATATTATTGTATTATATTGCATGGTACTATTTTAGTATTTTATTGTTAGTTTTATTGCTATTATTGCTGCAATCTCAAGGAGCCAGAACAAAATAATTTGACTCTCTTATACTTGTATATGACATGTAACAATAAAGGAATTTTTGAACTCTTTTGAATCTGTCCTGGCAGTTTAGGTTTACAGGTGAGGGTTCTGTTGTACCTGCTCGCTGGAGGCGGGCAGCTTGTGTGGGTCCATAGTCAGAGTCTTCAAGTCGTCTGTCAGAGTCTGCAGGTGAGTGATCTCCCCCAGCATGGACATCTCCTCCTCCTGATCACACACACACACACACACACACACACACACACACACACACACACACACACACACACACACACACACACACACACACATCTACTGCTTCACTAAACTCCAACAGCCCGACAGCTGCATAAAAAAGTATAACAACCTCTCAAGTAAATTGGAGCATTACTTCTTACAGTCACAGTCCAACTCACAGAGCTGCTGTTTTTTTTTTTTTTTACATTTTCGTTATCAGCGGTATGGATGTGTGACTGACCACGACCGGCTTTAGCATGGAGACGAAGCAGCAGAAGCGACTCCTCTCCTCCACCAGCGCCTTCCTCACCGCCTGCTTCTCCGTCTCCTCCAGCAGCAGGTATTTATCACTGACGTCCTGCATGGCACTGTCCAGCTGAGGCTGGAGGTCCCCGCGGCCTGCAGACACACACACACACACACACACACACACACACACACACACACACACACTTAGAATGATATAAAATCTAAGAAACCACGCTGGATCAATGGAAAGCTGTCACAAAAAAAAGCCTCTGAAAGTTTAAGAGTGAAGTGTAAGAAGAGCTGTTTGCAACTAACACTTACAGTATCTTCATCATCCATTAATTACAAGATTATTCCCTCAATTAACTGAGAGATTATTCTCAGAGAAAAGTGAAAAATGTTTCCCAGAGTAAGAGGAAAAATGTAATTTGCTGTTTTGTCCAACCAAAGATATTTAGTTTACTACGATGTACGCAAAGAAAAAGAAGGAAATCCTCCCATTTGAAAAGCTAAAACCAGAAAATATTTGTCCCTTTTTTGCTTGAAATGATTTTTAAGATATAAATTATTCAATTATAATTATAATTATAATTATTCACCATTGACAACATTTCTGCTCTACTGACAAGATCTAGTACTTGTTCAAGTCAAAAGAAATGCATTATTATTTTTATATTATGATATATATATATATATATATATATTATTATTATATTTTGTATTGTAATCTAGTGCATTATATCATTATCCAGATATTAGAGGTGAGTGAGAAAGACAGAAAGAGAAATAAAGGGCCTCAGACAGATTATTAGCTGTGAAATGTAATATTCACTTCACTTCCACTAAACAGAACTTTAGTCACTTGACTCGCCTGTTCGGAGACCACGAACACTTCAGTGCTTCAAAACAACAGTTAGAGCCTCCCACAAACCTTGAACCCACATCGAGAACTAAAAGAGTTTTTCTCCAACACCAGCCGTCCTTCATCATCTGAAGGCCTTTCACTGCAAAATACTACAATAAGACTAATAATACAGTTTAAGCTGCCGAGATGGTAGGTAAGAAGATTATGTTTTATGTTTTAACCCTGATCAAATGTTTGAACTCTTTGTTAGTTCCCTTTTGGACCTCCATGGGCTCAGGTGGTTGAGCGTGTGCTTACAGGATAAGTCTGTTTTTTCAACAAAATCCCACAAAAAGATGGTCACAAAATGTCATGGAAGAGCGAACAATCAACCGAATCCCACAACGTTCTCTTGACCACGTTTGAGAAGCTAGGAATGACCAGAGTAACCCTTTCACTGCTGATCGCTTCTGTGTTGTTCTCAACAGTGTTTCCTCTGAAGACGATCATTTGGTAATCTTGTCGTCTGTCTTCAGGACTGACATAAACATGCAATTAAAGGTCTTTATTCCTCCGGTGAGAGACCCGAGGCCGGGTTCTGTGGTCGGCCCGAGAGATGCAAGAGGCTTCAGCGATAGCGAGGGAAGAGATGGCTCGGAGATTCTTCAACAGACAGGAATGTCCTTTCTGGTTCCCCGCAGAATTCAAGCGACACCATGCCGAGGGCAGAAGATCCGTCTCACATTCTCGGTTTGTGTCTCTCTTTGCCTCCATCTCTTCACCTCCCTCGCTCCACCTCCCTCTTCTTTCTTTGTCTGTGTCCAGGAGCAAATACTGAACTTTTCGAACACTGACTTATTTCCACTTTAAACTGGGCAGACGCTTTGCATTTATTTTACATCTTGTTAGCTCACGTGACATGTTTTATCTGCCTTTCTGCACGGCCAAAAGACCTGACTTCTTTCGCTCACATTGCCCAGATTAATTGAGCGGTTACAACAAGCTGCTGACACTGGGCATTATCGCAGAGCTCACGATTGATTTTGTTCATTGATTCAGAAAAACAAAAAACAAAAAAAACGGCTGCACCCTCAATCAAATGTTGACACAAAAAAAAGACAAAGGCAGCGTTACTTTTGTGCAAAGTATGAAGGGAAAGTAAGAAGAATGTGAACGTGCAGTGGCCACAGCATGTTCAATACTACTTCAATAACGTGTAAACAGGCTACAGTTCACAGCAATAGTATTAAAACAACACACATCACATCACATCTGCTCAAACTGCAGACTTCAGACCAAATCATCTGACCTGCCAGAAATGTATCAGATCGTCCAACACCTAGATTGTTAATTCTTCAGGAATCTAATCCGGCATCATGACTCCCCTCAAACTGCAACTAAATCTGGGTTTAAAATGTGGTTCAACTTGCACAGTGCCTGTACTGTTACCCTGAGTGTCAGCTTCAGTTTTAGACAAACTGAAATCTTTAATTATTGTGAATACAAGTGTCCCTCACTCCTCGCTGATCCTCCAACATTGATGTAGCAGCTATACTTTTTTAAGTCTTTGTCACGGACATACATGCATGTAAAAAGACTGATTAGAAACCCAGTTCATGTATAAATTATATGCCAAAAACAACTTTCAGCGAAAGAAATTTGGCTTAGATTTCTCTAATCTTCTACTTCAATTACAGACAAACAGTCTCTTTGTTGACAGGATTTTTTAAAGAAATCTGATTAGTGCAGAAAGCCGACTCAGTTACTTAAGAGTAAATAGGAGGCGATTCCCTCTCTTAATAGCTTTTCTTTAATCTCTCCCTTCATCTTTGATCACATTCAGTGTGATGGCAAAGGGAACTCTTCCCTCCATCCCATCACATTCATTCCAACTCAGCAGAGGTTTCCCTTCAGTTTTAACGTCCTCTCTCTCTCTCTCTCTCTGTCTCTCTCTCTCTGTCTCTCTCTCTC
>CALSBV010011158.1:886884-898625 GCA_943590825.1 Bovichtus diacanthus | reverse complement strand
ACACACACACACACACACACACACACACACACACACACACACACACAGGGTGTGAACCATTGGGACTCAAATGTGAATTATGAAAATGTCTTAACAATCTGTAAATGTGTAAATGTTCTTTTTGTAACCCTAACCCTTTTTTTTTCTCTTTTTATTTTTTTTAAGTACTGTTTTTGTATCACAGCATGATAACAATACCAAACCTTAAATATGAGTCTGATACCAAATGATTGTACTGTACAAACACACCAAACACACAGAGTGTTTTCTTAAGAAAGAAAACTATTCACATTCAAATCTACATTGAATTTCTTTCATGTCTGCCCTGTTACGATCCTTCTTAGTTTTTCTTGCAATGTAAAGCCACATTTTGAAGACTTTTTCCATTCAAGTGTTAGCATGGGGCGCCTTGGCTAGTGGGGGGGGGATTTTTGTGTGCGATGTTCTCATCATTTAATTTGACCAAAAGGGGAGAGCTAAATTAAAATGAGCATATACAGGCTTTAAAGCTGATACTGGAGCTCTAGTGTCAGATAGGATTGGTTAACATGTCAACGTATAAGAGTAACAACACAAAGTCAGCTGTCGTATGAAAGTGACAGAGTAAAGGAGAGAGTTCATATCTGCAGCGTGACAGTGCAGTGGTGAATTATTTATCAGCCGCTCAACCTTTACAAATGGCTCTGACCTCCTGCTGGTCACCTCCAGCACCACAACGACCACCGCCGCTCTCTTTCCCTTTAAGATTTCCATCATTTGTTCTCTCCATTGCTTTCATTTTTAGAATGAACTCTTAATTCTCCATCAATTTTCTCAAAAGAAGTGAGGAAATAAAAAGTCAAAAAAAAAAAAAAAAGGTTCTTAGGCTGAAAAACTGAAACTATGAATTCCTGTATGAATCTTGTATTTTACGACCAGCAGCTTCCTCGTCTTTCTCCACAGAGACCTGCACACAGCCCGGGTACAGGCCTGCAGAGGGAGCGCTTAATTATTCTTTCTCATGCTCCCTCAGACGGGTGGGGCCTCATAACTAATTAGGCTTGTGCAGGGGATGAAAAGAACACACACAGCCTCACCTGCTGGGCGCCCCTGGTTAATAATTCAATCACACCCTCTGGCTGACTCACGCAGACATACAGCAGGAATATTCCTGTAGGGGTAGGATGTGGAGATGGCAGGAACAGAGACGCAATAGAAATAAATGATGGTTTGATATAGAAAAACATGATTAGCAATTAGGGTTATTTTTCTTAGTTTCTGGCATTCATCTTTTTTTTTTTCTTTGTATTTCAGGTTCTCCTTATTACTTGTTGTTTTATTTTGTCATTACTTGCCAAATTTGAAGGACTAAACCTGAATTTGAAAGTTTGATTTGCTGTCCAACTGGCAGAAATTCACTTTTTTCATATTTTCTTATCTGACATCAGGCCAATTGGTTCTTTTCCACTTTGTTTTTTCATATTTCATTTTGCTTCAACACGAAAACTCACAAAGTACGCGGTTATAGAGGTCTTGTAAAATAAAGACAAACACTTGTTTACTCTAAAATGTCAACTTCTCAAAAATGAAGTAAAAATTAACTTTTTTTTCAATTTAAACTTTGCAAAATGTTGAAATGACTTTGTGTTTCAGAAGCTTATCAACACCAACAGAAGCCTGTAATCCTTAAATGTTTGCTACTGAGAATACAAAATTTCAAATGACTAATCCTTAGTACAAAATACTAATTGTAGTTTATCTGCACAACATATTATTATTCTTTTACTTCCAATATTTGCAAGGCTTAGTACAATTATTAATGAATGGATACATTTTTTTTTGCACTCTTGCTATAAGATTGAATACTTCCAGAACAATAATCTGCACCAACAGTCATTATAATGTGGCAATACTAAAAAGTGATAGTTCACAAAGGCATGGCAACGCCCTGAGTGGCAGCTGAGTAAAGATACAGGGCTTCCAGCCGACAGTGATGTAAAGTGGCTGGCCCGGCAGAGCAGGAGCAGGTGTAGCGCTGGTGGATTAACTGTCCCAGTAGATGTTGTTATCCTCGGCTAGTTCTGGCTGCACAATGGCTCCATTCATTTGCATTAATTAGATATACAGTAAGTCTACATGGTTGTCTGCATTTCCTGCATATGCTATGTGTGTACATGTGTGTGTGTGTTTCTTACGGAGGATCAAATTCTCTGTGACATCAAACCAGGCAGCTGCTGCTGTTGCCGTGGTGATGCCATACCATAAGGAAGCCCTTTAAGACCACACACTGCTGCTGCTGCTGCTGGCAGTCAGTTCAGTTCTGCTCTCACACAAACACAGCCCGTGAGAGAAACACCTGGTGCCTCATTTATAAAACTGATCAGTTTAAGCTTTATTTGTGATTTCAGCTCCAGGTAGCTGCTCACTTTGAAGTGGAAATGATGTTTCTCTTCAACCAGTGCACTGCTTTCTTTTAAAGATGCTGAGACCCTGTTTGAGGTGATGTGGATATTCCATTCATTCTGCAGTGTTATCAGAGTCCAGTGAGGGTTTGTCATATATCCTCAATAAAGACATTTTATGCACAAACGTGTGAAAAGATTTGTATTCCGCCAAGAAGGTTATGTTTTCGGCTCGGTTCGTCCACCTGTCAGCAGGATTACGGCCCGATTTTCATCAAATTTGGTGGAAGGGTGTAGCATAGGCCAAGGAAGAGCCCATTACATTTTGGAGCCGATCCGAATCACTGGACGGACACACAAAACGCGTTTCTCTTTCGTTAGCAATGCACTTATGCTGCATTCATGTGGTGTCGGAATAATCAGAAATTCACAAGTCGGAACAACAGCTGGCAAACAGATATCAACCCTCTGAGCAATAAAGTACCATACCCGTGTTCTTTGTGGCCTCCGTTTGTTTCCACATTACGACTTAAAGCTCATGATCACAACCTAATTGGAAGAACGACTTCCCAACTCTGGAAATGGGACCATCCAGGAGCACGTGAATGCAACATTGGCCTTGGCGGAGGTCTGCGTTCTCCGAGTGCCATTTTAGTTATTAGCTTAAAACCAGACTAAATTTTGAAACTACTCAGACTTGAACTGGAAATAAGTGATCTGCACTACAGCCCTGATACTGGGATCATTTGAGAAATGGCTTTGGACAGAACAGGCTGTAATCCAACAACCGTCTTTTGACCTTCCTCTGCACTAAAGCAGTATTAGATCCTCATAAATATGTCAAACATTTTACTGAATGCTATTGGAATCCGAAATCTGCAGTATTTTTTTTTTTAAATACATTTTTAATTTCAATTGAGAAAAGAAGAAACGTGTCACTTTGTCCTCCTTTGAGACTGATTTACTATCTCAGTATTGTACGTCATTGCACAATGGAGTTTCTTTATAGAAGCATTGCTCATTAATTTTGAGAGACTTGCACCTTCTACCAGAGATGTCACACTGTCTACATTTGGCCGGTCATCCTCAGAAAAATATCCTAAATCAGTAAGGACCCGATGTAGTGTTCAAGCATACAGAGGTGGATTTTTGCTGAACTCCCAGATCATTCTGAGTTCCCTTTAAATAACTCCAATGTCAGGCTGGCAGCAGCAGTAGTATTTAAAAATAGTTACTGTTATAAGTAGATACATGTCATGACCTGCGTTTGTGAATGTTTGACCTCAGTGAGGCAGAGGATATACGAGACTTGGCTGGTGGGATGAGGAGTTAGGAGCTGGAACAGGAGCACGGAGAGTTTAGTTTTACAGCGAGTCCAACCTCCTGACTGCAGGCCAGTTCAAGCTTCTGACATCACTCCATTGTGTAGAATATTTTCTGTGATGTCTGCAGATTAAAGTCTGATCCAGCTACAACATTTACTTTGTCTCCGAGATTATTTCCATCTCCTTTGATCCAATTTTTTTTTAACGATGTTACTGAACTGTGGAATGAATCATATGAATTACAGGTTGGCAAATACATTCTCAATTTCTACAACAGATTTGTTTCTCTCCACCAGCTGGAAACTGGTGGCAGGTCATACAGAAAGTATGAGAGAGAGAAAAATGTGTGAATAAATGATTATGAATTGATTTTTCCTGTCTGTCTGTTCATTAGAGCAGAGTGCTGATACTCTGAGAGTCTAAATATCTCTGCTGCCTTTTAATCTTCACGTGGAGTTTAGATATGTGTGTTTCCTGTGTCACTGGGGGCTGTACACTCCGTGTAATGTTACGTTTTGATAGTTTCTATGTTGGCTTGGGTCCGGGCGGCAGAGACGAGGAAACGACTCATGTTTTTGTATTTCCTGGCGGAGCAGCCTCCCACCGACAGTGAGGACGAGACACGGCTGTGAGTTATTTTCTCGTTTCTGCCACTTTGGATTTAATCAAAACAAACTATCGAAGCGTGCAGGGATCATGGATGTGATGTTGACCCTGAGTCTGCCCGAGTCAGGCAGCTGTTCTTCTTCTCCCTCTGTACTGAGCAGACTGCAGCTACACTGACTCACTATCACCTCTAGAGGAACAAGTGGTATTACAGGCTGGACGCAGCAGCTAGCTGTTAGCATGCTAACTTCAGGAGATATCTCTGCTACACAACACACAGGCGTTTTATTTTATTTCAATAAACACAAATACCAAGTAAAACATTTTTGAATATATAAAGATGAATGATTTTATGTTTTTATTTCTGAGCATTGTTATTTTCCCACTTCTTTACAGCTGTAAGTACAGTAGCTCCATTCACTTCTGTTTTGTCATTTCATTATTATTTGGGTGTAATTGAAAATAAGTAAGTGAAAATTAATAAAATATTTCTTAATAGAATGTATTTATTTAATGTTTATTTTTAAGGGATAGGTATACAATATTGACCAGTGTCACATACCACTAAGTTTATAGCCTGAGCTACAATCCCTGTCCCTCGAAGGGCTTTTATACAAATACATAAAACAGCACAATATATCATTAACTTCCACACATCACAGCAACAGTGGCCTGCTGAGGACATTAGTCACATTAACATTCGACAACTCAACAAATAATATATGAACTAGGTGAAAGTGCAAGTTCACTCTAATTTATGCATTCATTTTTAATTTCACAGATATTTCATGATGTGTTCCTGAACCCGGTTAATTATTGATCCTCGTACATTTGATGTGATCTATGATCAAGTTCTGGTAATACATTTCTTTTAATGTAACACATCCATCCCTCACTTCTATCTTTTCTTTGTCTCTATAACAACAACTGCTATTATTTATGTGTGTTCAGTAAAGAGCTCAGTGAATAGCTCAGAGGAAATGTGAGATGGTTTTAAGTAAAGCAGCAACTGACAGCGAAGCTCTGGTTTCCGACTGGACCCTGAAGTATGGGAGCACATAGCGACTGTGTGAGTGGTATGCAGTAAGCTGAGGGCATGGACATTATTAACATGAGATAATACAGCAAAGATAAAGAGCGTCATCAAAATAAAAGAGGTAAAAAAAGAGGAAAGAGAGATGAGAGGCTCTAATGTATTAAACGATGATGTAACAGCTTTTTACAGATGTACACAGACTCTGAGAGGACGGAGGGATGTTCTCTACAGCTCATTTTATTTTTTACTATGTTTACATGTGACCCATAAGAGAGGCTTTAAAGCTGTGTCACAAATCCCCCAGAACCCTCAGCTGGCACCTTCATGGAGGTCGGCTGAAGAATTACATTTGATGCAAGTGTACAATAAATAATGTCCTAATATTTACCGACCAGGCTGCAAACAGAGAAACCCTCTCTGGAAAAACACATTCAGCAATTGAAGCAGAAACCTGCCAGGAAGGAGAAGGAGAACAAAAAGTTGACTCAACTACTGACACAAGCCTGATAATGTCCTGACCCGACAGACATGGGGAGTCATTGGGAACTAAGACGTAGTAACCTCTATGACATGTTCCGTAAGGCTGACCAATAACAGCACCGAGCACACTTCCACACACAACTGCAAACTGGGTGAGGTGAAACAGGATCATCTCAAAAGACAAAAACATTGTGTGGTCTGACTGCAACATAAAAGTGCATTTACCTTCCACGCAAAGCCAAGTTTCTGTCTACTTTATATGCTTTGTTAGGAAGCTAAACAAGTCATAGTTCCCTCTGTAATATCTATTTTATATTGCTGTGAAAACACTTTGTGTTTATTCAAATTTCTCGCCAAAAACTACATTTTTCAAGATTGCATTTGAACACATCATGATAATGTTATAATTAACCTCCCTCCAATATTCATTTTAACTGAATACGGCTTGAATGCATCATTATGTAACTTAATGTAACCTCGCACCTTTAATGTTAGCTGTTAGCTCTGTTATTTAGCCAAGCAGCTAACATAGCTAGCTCTCCTCTCCTTTAATTTTTTAAATAGGATTTGTTGTTCTCAATGTAGAATTTTCAGGGAAACAATCATCCTTGGAAAGATCTCTGTTCGTCCTAAACACATTTTCTATCTAAGGTACTGTAGAAAAAAAACGTCACGTTTACAGAATTTGGGCATCAACTACATGTAGGTACCAACGTATCAGATATCATGACATCCTTAGTAGTTAACACAGACATAACTAGGTCTTTTTTATCTCAGTTATGATGTTAACATGCGTTGCCCTAAAAAAAAGGTTGCTTCATGTTAGTCCAGCACACTGTCTGCATCAAGAACACTTATTTTAGAATATCGTTTATCAGTTTGTGAGCAGAGACAGTGTGTGGGTGTTTTCAGTATTTTCATCAGCATGTAATAAAAACTCTGAATCCTTTATTAGTCCCACAGCGGGGAAATTTACGGGGACATTTACTCCAAGTGAAAGACTGCAACGTCAAGCAATTTAGAAACAACTGAACGTGTTTGTGTGTATATTTTTGAGGGAACTTTATCTGTGAACATTGAGCCTCTGTCTGACCTTGATGAAATCCTAAAAAAAGGCTGCCGTGTGTAGACACTGCAGATATGACATCACTCACCTGCGACTGAGATGATATCATTAAATGACAAGCTGCCAAAGGAGGCCATCTGTGAGCTGCTGAGGACCCCCCCACATATACACACACACACACACACACACACACACACATACAAATAACACACACACAAATAACACACAAACACACTCACACACACTGCGGATACTGACTGCAGCAGCATCCGCAGGGATTCACTTCACTTCAGTCTGTCTTTTTTTACATTGCATGGTAAACAACACGGTGTCATGTTTACAAAGATCAAAATCACTTCCTGTCCCACACAGGATCAGACGATCTGCAATCATCCTGGTTTGGATTTGTTCCCCCATAGACAACGTAAAGTTATGTAACCACGCAGGCATTTTTACAAAAAATCTGTACAAACGACAGGCAACTGAAAAAGTTCTCGTTTAACATTAAAACAAAGTCAACATTTTTATGACAAGTCCAGGAAAGAAGTGAACTACAGGTCCCAGCGAACGCTGCAGGCAGAAACATCAACTCATGCTGCTCTTGTGTTGCTGTACCACTAATGAGGCAGTGAAGTTAGAGGTTGAGCATAAACTCAGGAATTCGCTTGGATTTTGCATCAGATTTGGAATAAACAAGAATTTTGTGCGTGGATTTATTTCCTTTAACAACAAAGCTTTTAGTCGCAGCTGCTGAGGCTCATGGGTACTGTAGTGCCATCCAACACACCACATAGATTGAAATAATGTGATTAGTCAAGAACAAAGGTTAAACATTTATGACCAGGGCATTTTTAATTTAGAATCATGAAATCATCCGTGAAACTCGTGCTAGGAGCATGTGTTAAGTGTGTTTTTTTTATTTATTAAAGACTACACCTAACATATACATTATATAGATCACTTTCTACAGATTGCTTGCTCGACAGTTTCCACGATCAGTGGATTTATTAGTCATTTTGACTTTTAAATTCATACCATCACAAAAGCATATGGTCTGCTCTAATTTTCACACTGAAACACAAACCCGAGAGTTCAACGAGAACTGAGATCCACAACTTCAAGCAGTCTCAGTCCGGTTGTTTGGTCCAAACCAGAGTTAGAAACTAACAAATCCAAGCAAGTTAATTCACCACAAGTTTGGTGTTAAAGCACTTATGTGGGCAGCTCTGTTCCACTTTTGTCTACTTCAGTTAAAACTACAATATACTTCTGGGTGTGTTTTTCATGGTTTGGTCTGGGCCATTTAGTTCCAATGAAGAGAAATCTTAATGCTGCAGCATAAATGATATATAAGACAATATATCTTCTAACTTCCAGTTTGTTTTTGTCCCTTTCTTGTTCCTGAAAGTGAGACGTTTAACCATCACACGTGAACAAATGAAGGTTATGTCACAGTTTTTAAAGGAGTTATGGTTGATAAATGTTGTGAGTATGATGTTGTAGCTCGACATGATGAGGTGACGGACGTCAGACCAGGAGCTGCAATTTACAACTGAAGAGGACCAGCGGGGGTTTTTTATCCTGCAGCTACCCATCAGCTCCATATGCTGCAGCTCTGCTCACACAGCTTCATGGTGAGAATGTTTTAACCCCAGAAACAACATCTGGCCTTTACAGCCTTTTGTGGCTCATAAGCTACTACAGTTTTTACAGCCGGCAGTTAGGCTGCCGATCTGATACGGAAGCTCTGATAGCCGGGACCAGCCTGGGAATATTAAGGGTCCACTTCAGTTACTGCAGTTAAATGAGCCTGAGCAGATGGATGGAGGTGCAAAAAACTGTTTCCACTCTCATCGTAATGTCAGTTTCAAGTATTCTCTACAAGCTAAACAGATGTTGTTTGGGGTTCAGTGTCTTGCTCAAGGACATGTGGACAGGAGGAGCTGGGGATCAAACTGCCAAAACTGCAATTATCAGCTGACCCGCTCACTTGTGAGAAATAATATTTGGCTATTTTTGCTTGAAAAATGACTTAAACTTAGATTAGAAATATCCAAATTGTTACCGATTAATATTTCAACTCCACCCAAAACCTCACTGATTTAAATCACGAGTAGAACCTCATGTTATCAGTGGCTGCATCATCGTACTCACACATTCAATGCTGTCCTCTCTTTTCTTTCCTTTCACTTTCTCTCTCCTCCCCCTCCCCTCACCCTCACCTCTCACCTTCCTCCTCCGTCCGACCCAGTTACCAGGTGCTGACGAAAGGGACGACATTCACCGGCCCTTTAAAGACGTAATCCTCCTCGGCAGCAGGTTGCTATGGTAACCATGGACCGACTTTTTTTGCTTTTCTGAACATGGAAATCGTTTCATGGACAGTATGAGAACATGACTAAAGGCTGTGGCTTACCTGACTTTTAAAAAGGAAACAGGTTGCTCTATAGACTCAACTGTAGATGAAGGTTGTGTCGGGGACTCTCGGAAAACAAGAAAAAAACAAAAAGGTATTAATTGGAAGGTGATCCAGGCACTGTCCAAAAACCACAAGGAGGGAAACTTTAAAAAACCTTTGTTGTATTGGCTAAATCATTAAAAAGCCGACAGGTTTCGACCAATGTCAGGGCCAATAACCAGTTAGATTTTGGAGTGCCTGCATTGCCTTCCTGTTTATACCATTAAAGTCAATTGATCATGTTTCTGCCAGCTGACGAATCTGCAGAAGGATAAGATGAATGACAGAGTGACCATCATTAGTAACCAGGGCCCTGGCCACCATTGGAGAATTTAGAAGAGATGAAACAAGAGATGAGACAAGATATCGGTGTTTTGCTCTGACTCAGTCCTGCAGTGTTTTCCATCTTGTTGCCATGAGCATCAGCAGCAACCGGCTGGACATGACAGCCAGGAGCCTCCCTCCCCCCGCCTCCATCCCTCCATCCATCTTTTTCCTTCATCTCCCTCTGTCCCCATCGCCATCTGCCCTCTATCTCCTCTACCTGCTCTTCCTCCTCTCCCATTCCTCTACTGTACATCTTCTTCTCTTTGTTTTTTTTTTCAAACTCTTTCTAATCTGCTATTTTATCTATTTTGGCCTCAATCCCCCCCACCCCCACTTCCCACTTCCATCTGTTTCTCACTGTTCACCCCTCCTCCTTCACCCCTCCATCCTCCTATGTCTCTTCATCCCATTAGAAATGCACTGTATATGAGATATGAGAAATTGAGCAGACAGTATACTGGTAGGAATGACCTCATATTCAATAATTCAACACATCATCTGTCAGAGCTGACTCACTGTCTGCAGGTCGAACAAGATTAAAGCTGAAGACACAGTTTACAATGTTGCTTTAAGCCGGAGACAACGGTGCTACATATCTGTATATAATGTTCCCAATCATCAGATATATGTGTACAGATTTTATGCTTTTTTAAATATGTGATTTTTTTTTAAAAACTCTTAGGAGAACAATGTTGATGCTTTTCAACTCTTTAAAGTGAAGCAATTTCTACGCATTTATTTTATCATTAAACTAGAATCAGCTTACGGTTTGTTTGCCTGCGCCAACCATTCAAGTTGTAGTTCACGTCCACGTCTGTCCAATATTCAAATTCATCATTTTATCCTGTTAGACATTTGTTTGAAATTGTCATAATTACCGTATGAATTCTTGAGTAAGGGCCAAAACATGTTTTGGGAGGTCACAGTGACCTTTGACCACCAAATTCTAATCAGTTAATCCTTGAGTCCAAGTGGACGTTTGTGCCAAATGTGAAGAAATTAGATACGTTTCACGAGAACGGGACAGGAAAGCCAAAAACACGATGGTTGTCGCCGGCGTGGAGGCATAAAAACAAGGAGTAGTGAAAAGTCGGAAGTAAGGTAGCAGAAAAGTGTTTTTTCTTTCTCATCTCTCAACCTCTCTGATTTATCCTGGGACCCCCTGGGAGGGTCTCTGCCAGCAGGCTGGGGAACACCCCTCTATGAATCTCCTGATGAGGCACAAATCACACGTTTGCTTCTAATACTTTCAAAAGTGAAGAAAATATAAAGTGGGACTAGTGGTGAACAGTGTGGATAAAGTGTGCGATCACAATGTTATTATATATTGTGGTATCAATACATAGTGACAAAATTTAATTGAGAAATGATTTATTAATACCTAAAAAACAACGACAAGGTATTGTCATATTTAGCTATATTGCTATAAACATCATGTACTGTAAATACAAAAACAAAATCTCCAGGTACTACAGCATAAACAAATAGAAAAATCTATGATGGTGGGAACATTCATAGTATCTCAGTTTATATATCATCATAGCACACAACTCTGGGTCTACAGCTGTGTGAAAAACATAATGCAGACATTGTTTTTATTAACATGATGAGGAAATTATGTTAATTAACGTTTCTGGCAAGTTGCAATAATGGTAATACGAAACAAATCAGTAAAACTCCTGCAATACATATCTGCTCATAATGACTACAGCATTATTACACTTTTTATGGTTGTGTTCAGGGACTGGCAGGACTTAGTTAAGGAGAGATCATGGTCTGGTTTGAAACAGTCTACAGTGACATAAAGTATTTTACAATGAACTGAAACCACAAGCAGCATCAGCACAACGTCATTAGTACCTGATGATGTAGTACTACGTATATAGTATATACAGTAGTATATAGTACTACATCAGGTAAAAAGGAGGCGGGGTGGAGGAGGATGTCAGGGACGGTGGGATGTGGCTCCACACGTCTGTAATTATCCCAACGGTTGCTGAAAGAAACCAATAATTCACACACACACACACACACACACACACACACACACACACACACACAC
>CALSBV010011158.1:822727-849330 GCA_943590825.1 Bovichtus diacanthus | reverse complement strand
TGCTTACTTAAAAACACAAGGATGCCAGTGGATTGAAACATGGTTTTGCATGTTTTGGCTCATTGAAAATTGCATATTTTATGTTCCTGCCTATGATTTTCCAAAGCACATAATCAGACTTTAGATTGATTTACTTCCCTCCAGGCAGCCATTGCTTTTAGGACCCTATAAAAAACACTTGCAGTGACTGAATGATGCTGTCTTTGTTGCAGACTTAGAGTGTCAGTGAAGAAAGACGCAGCACTTTTTAATAGCCATCATTCATGTTACTGGTTTCACTAAAATGTCCTGCAAGCACTTTTTTATTTATTAGTACATTACAAAGAAAGAAGCATGCCATGCAGTCATGAAAACAGTAACTCCATTTAATTTTTTTAATCTCACAACTCAAAGCTATATTTCCATTTATATAAATCCACATTTAAAATTATTTCAACTTCTGCAAGGAATTTTAATTCAGAAAAATATATCAAATTATAGAGATGTACTGTGCTTATATAACGCCAAGTGTATCACATTTGCTATATGACTTTCTGAGACCTCTACGTCATCAGAATGAGCAGCACTTTCCTGAAAAACCTGCAATCTGACACGTGTTCTGCCCTCTGGTGGAGTATCCGTGCACTGCAGGCAGTAGAGATCCTTTGAATGCCAAATTCAAAATGGCGACCGTGGCGGCTCGTACGTTTTTGGCAGGGAAATCTTTGCTAATTTTGAAAAAGTTACGATTTGATTCACATTTATATTGTTACTTATATTTCAATATTAATATTTACTGTATTGAAGCAACTTATAATCACTTAATATTTTGTACCTTATTTTATTTTATGAAAATGTTCATATCAAATATGATACAGCAGGTATATGAGTTAATGTTTCTGTAAATCCCTCAAGCGTCATTGTATTGCATCTGCATTATGCTTACCGCAATGCCAAATACACTGTTTAGATTATTTAATTAGAACTAATTAAAGATTGAAATGTCATAGTTAAAATATATTAAGAGTAGAAATTGAGATATTTATGTGTTTTTCAATTTCATGCTAATTACTTGGATGTTGCAATTACTCTCTTATTAATAATTGCCATAACTTATCAATTTTCATTAAAAAAATTATTTGGCTATCATAATCTGTATGTGTATATACGTAATGTAATGTATGTAATCTATCTATATATATATATATATATATGAAAATAAAGAGGTTGTAAGAAAGGTTCCTGTTTGAAAAAAAAAAACACAAATCCATTGAAATGTAATATAATGATCAATATTTGTTTTCGTTTCTAAAAGAGACATTGTTTTGGTCAATAAATTACCATAAATGCCTGACTTATCAAATATGATACAAAAAAAAAATCATAAATTACCGAAATAAATTACCCACATTTTTGTTTTTTGTCAAAATGTGCAATAAACAATTAAATAAAAAAAAAAAAAAAGATAATTTTCTGTCTATTATTTGATGTGTCAGGCTTCACAGGGTTAACGAGCATAACATATGTAGATACATCAGCCTTTAAACACCAAGAGATATAATGCTAACATAGGATGAAGAGGGAATGAGTCAGATGGGAGGAAAGAGTAAAAACTGCAAACTAACATTTAAAAAGAGAAAGAAATTAGAACTTTAAATGAGGAGTAGGAAGATGGAAGAGAGGATGAAAGTGAATGTTGTGAAGGCCCGTTAGCTGAGCTTGAGGCCGAGGCAGAGCGCCAGCTCGTTCTTCTGGATCTTTCCGTCTCCATTGATGTCACAGTGACCCATCAGGGCTTTCCTGAACTTGTCCAGGTCTGTGCCACTGATGCTGGGCTGCAGGAGAGGGTTGTGGTTTGGAAGAGTTAACGCAGAGGTGTCCTGATTGGTAAACATGGAAATGAATGACAGTGACTGACATCTGTATATAAAGCTAAAGTAACGGCACCTTCACCAGCTCCATCATATCCTTGACAAATCCATCAACTTCAGGACCCTCCAACGCACCTGTCTTACTCTATATATACACACACACACACACACACACACACACACACACACACACACACACACACACACACACACACACACACACACACACACACACACACACACACACACACACACACACACACACTTGCATGAAATTGTCATAATTAGCATATGAATTCATGAGTTATGACCAAACATGTGTTTTGTCAGGTCGCAGTGACTTTGGCTACCACATTCTAATCACTTCATTCTTGAGTCCAAGTGGACGTTTGTGTCCAATTTGATAATAAATTCCCTCGGGGGTAAGGACAGACGTACCCGACGGACGGACAATCTGAAAACATAATGCCTCCGGCCCCAGGCCTTACTAAACATAAACTGCTCTGTGTCTTGATGTTAGTCAGTTAAAAAGGGATGGCTGAAAACCCATTTAAAGCACAGCTCATTAGCTAAAAATGTATATGTATTGTCATTAAATCAGCATTGATTATTAACACATATTCATAAAGCTAATGTGTTTTCACTTTGTAAAAACCTCCCTGCTTTCTCTGGTCTGACAATAAACAACAAACAAAACAATTCATTCAAACTTACAACATCATAGTGAGCAAATATCTTCTCAAAATCTCTCTTCCTGTCCTCCTGACTGCAAGCCTGAGACCAAACACATCAAGTGCATTAATGAAACAGTGAGAATTAGGCATTAAATATTTACATAAAACAGAAATTAGCAGAAATTTAGCTAAAATTTTAAATATAAAGAAATGAATAATTTCAATGCACTCTTCAAACTTACGTCCATCTTAAACTTCAGTAAGAAGTTCTCTTTCAGGGCCAAAATTCTTGAGACAAAAAGAAACAATGTTTTTTTTATTTAGAAACAGAATTATCTTCATTTTAAGAGTCAATAGCTGGATTGTTGACTGTATTTTTTAATAGAAATGTCATTGTAAGAGATGATTTCAATGAAATCAGATGTTGTGTAATGAGAAAATCTAATGATTCTCCTCTTGGTCACATGACACAGGTCAACAGTACCTGGCCAGGTCATTTAAATCCAGTCTGCCGTCCTTATTTTTGTCAAACATCTTCATCTACAGGAGGAAAACAGTCAGAATGGAATTAGTCAAAGACAAGAAGATGTCAGATGTGCTAATATGTGAACAGCTTAACTGTTACCATGGTGTCAGTGTACTCCTCCAGTTTGTCAGGAGTGATGGACTTCCTGTGTTGGAGGAAAAGATCCTGGAGGAAACCCTGAAGGGACAGAAAAAGACAACTAAAATGCACAGGAATTGTTGGAGACACGTCTTTTATAATCACAAGATGTTTAATGATGTAAAATTGTACAAAGGTGTAATTGTAGGAGGGGGACACTAGTACCATGCAGGGGCATTGGCCACTCTATATGTTCTTCATAAACATTCAACTGTTAATTCCAGGTATTTACCACTCCAGGAGTTACATACACCGATAACCTAATCCATTCCTTTTTTTCAGCGCTAGTAGAAATGATACATTTAAATGTTGCCGATTTCAACCACTTCCTGAAAACTAAATTCTCAATAAAATTTTTAAACCGGTGTGTTCGTTGAATTTTCGACATAACTCCTCAAGTAGTTCAGTGAACAAACAAAGAATTAAGGTGCACTTAGGAACATTCACAACAAAGGCACCATTTCAATGTACAAAAGGCACAAAAAAGAAAATACAACATATATAAATGTAAGCAGGGCGACAGAAAACAAAGCACACACATTTTTATATCAGGATATATATTCAAGGCAAACAGACAACTGCAGATTTCTCCCACACACAGTTATATAACTAAGAGATATTTTTCTATCATTCGAATTTGACGTTAAATTGACTTCCTTGAGATGATTGATAAACATTGACTCTGTTTTAAAGTTCTGTCTATAAATCAACAGTCACAAATCCAAGATCCAGATCACCACCGTGATCTCATCAACCCTTCTGTTGTGAGGAGCAGGACACAGCCCCACCACCAGAGAATGGATTCAAACTGTTTTAAATAGTCGGCTACAGTGCACATGTAAACTCAGCAGTTACCTTCAGCTCAATGGCTGAGATGTAGCCGCTGCTGTCTGAGTCATAGCTTCTCCAGATCTACACGCACAAGACACAAATCGCTACAAATTAAATACGTATATAAAATATAACATGCACTGACGTTTTAGTCTAACCTCTGCATTGTTCAATACAACCGTCAATATATGAACCATGAATGCTCTGCTTTTCTCTGAGGAGTGTAATGTTCGTCCCAAAGTCAAAATGTTTGTAAAGCTCTGCCTATTCGACCACGATATTTGTTTTTGTACAAGTGGACATTTTGGCCTGATGGAGGCACAACGTTCACAGCGAACATTGTTAAAATTCTAACAAGTTTTCAAAGGTTGACCAACCACGTCACCATCCATCTGGCATTACAATTAAATGAAGGGATTTAAAAAAAGAGAGGTAAGTGCCAAATCTGTGAATAAACACAATGTCTACTTTATCTTTACTTCAAATCAAACACTTTGTTGTGTTTTATATTCCGAGATTCCACAGTCCTCCTTCCGTCCGCTCTGCGCTATATGTTGACCTTTGACCCTCACCCTCATGAACTCCACGCTGTTGTCCAATGGCGTCTCTCTGCGAAACAGAAGCAGGAAGTTCTCATCCTCTGGCAGCAATATGGTGGCCAGCTGGTGAAAACAACATATTAACATGCAAATACTTAGACTTTTCTAAAAACCTGGACACGTCCCAGAGGAAAAGGGTTTGTACCTCTTGTATCTGCAGACGTCCGTCAGCTGCGGTGTCATAAGCAGACATGAATCTTTCTCTCAGTCTTATGATTTTGTCCTCATGTATCTCCCCTCTCTGAAAACAGCACAGACTTGATGGTGATTTCATATGTACTTGTTAACATTTTAAAAACTGAATGATGAATGGATGCGTGTCAGTGTAGTTTGATACTTGCTTATGTGCACACTAATCACGTGCACGTTTGGACATTTCCTGACTTTGGTGCCCCCTGGTGGTAGTATCAAATAAAACAGTGTGGCAGAGAGCAATGCACATTGATATAGATTTGAAAATGAAAGGCTGAAAGTCTTATGTTTCTATAGTTAGAAGATCCACTGATCACACACGGCCAAAAAGATGAAACTGAAAATTTGAAGGTGTTATTTTCGTGTCACTGAAGAAGCTGTATTTCATGTAAGTAGACGGTAAACTTGAAATGCAGCCTCATATTTAATCTCTTTACCTTCATCCCAAAGTTTTCCAGCATGTGTTGAAAGAAGGCGTCCAGCTCCTTTCCTTCAATGTAACCGTTATCTAAAAACCCAGAAAGGCTTCTTGTCAAATCAACCGGATAGAGCAGCTTACCAGAATAAAATGGAGCAGAAGTTATTATACTTTTACTTTTGTTAGGTCAAATTGCTTGTGTGTGGATTCAGACGACCTTTAGCCGTCTAAAAAAATAAGTGACATCATCTAATGAGTGTGATTGTCTTTTATTTGTGGCTGTTGTGCTGCAGTATCAACCCACTAGAGCGAGTTTATAACAGATTATTTTTTGATATTGTCAAGTACATTCCTTTAAACATTCATTATTGAGGTCTTTTCTACCCTTTATTAGTTTATTACACATTGCTTAGAAACACAAAATGTGTGTCTGGTTCCAAACAGCATAATTATCCAAACATAATATCAGAGTGGAGCTGGGGATACGCTTCACTAAACCTACCTTAAACACTTTATAATACCTTAATTCTCTCATTATGTCATTCAGCCACCTCGATCCCACCTCCCCACATACATTCCAGTACTCACCCAGCAGGAAACATTTTGGGGTTCAGGGTCTTAATCAAGGACATTATTTATTTTACAATATCTGGATATATTCTGCAGACAAATAATGTTGTGAGAGGTCTCAAGCTTTCAAGGGAATTGTGAAAGTGTTATTCCTAAAATCAAGGTGCTAGTTGTGATGTGCTGTACAAACCTGCATTTAAATGAATTATATAACAGCTGTCTGTTGATGTCATGACATGTAAGACATATTTGTGTCTTACTTATTAACACAATTATTACACCACCAGTTAAATGTCCTCTGAATTTAAAGTTAGCAGTTCATGTACCGTTATATTGCTGCACTATATCATACATTATAATACTACCACACCTTTTATTAAATATCTATAGCTCATACCATCAGAATTGATCTATATCTATTAATTATACATCTCTATATCAATACCAACATCAGTCTGGTGTACACCATTAACATAGACTTGATGAATCTGCTGATATTATTTTGCATTTCTGTCTCCATATACTGTATATGCTTAAAACATTTTTATATACTACCTATTTATTTTGTTTACTTTCTTTCTTTATCTGTACAACAATCCCATTTCCCCGCTGAGGTTTAAAAAAGGTTTGTCTAATCTTCTTCATTACAAGGTTCTATATTTGTGACACATTTATACACTATATAAAATGATTTACTCAGTCCTGTGTGTCAGTGCTGGAGGTCCTGAATAAACTGACTCACATATTGATCAGAGCCATTCAAACTCTTCTTACCATCTACGTCGAAATGTTGCCAGATCTGTAGGAAAGCTGCAGCGTCCAGACTGTCCAAGGCCAGGCTGTCCATCTGAAGCCCTGCCAGAGGTCAAGCTGGGGACAACACAACTAAGGAAAAACAGCAAGCGACGCACAGCAAGGACTCAGAGAGGATCTGCTATCCACTGAAAGAAAATGTATTCTGATGTCAGGCGACTCTCTGCAAAGTGAGGCTAAAGAGGGATTCAACAGCTTGTATATGAAGGAGGGAGAGAGAGAGGGGGGAGAGAATGAGAGGGAGAAGAGAGAGCAAAAGAAGAGGGAGAGGGAGAGAGAGAGAGAAGAGAAAGAAGAAAGAGGGGGAGAGGGAGAGAGAAAGAAGAGGGAGAGACACAGAGAGAGAGAGAGAGAGAGAGAGACAGACAGAGAGAGAGACAGACAGACAGAGAGACAGACAGAGAGAGAGAGACAGACACAGAGAGAGAGAGACAGACACAGAGAGAGAGAGAACAGTGAAACGGTGTTTATTGGTATAAACATACAAATACAGAAATATTGTTGATTGATGTCACATTTCCAGGCTCGTAGGTCCACTGGAACATACACAATAAAACATATAAATTTACTGAATCTCTAAAAAAAAAAAAAAAAAAGCAGATTTAAAAAGAAAAATGACAAAAATATTTCCCAATAAAATAAAAACCATCACCATGTATCCTTTATGAAAATCCATGCAGATTCAACAGCATGTTTCTCTTAATAATTCATCAGATTTCTATAATATAAACCCCAGAGTTTGTGCATTTTACTCTGATATAAACCCCCTTTTTTTATATAAACAGAACCATAAACACATGGGAATGTGAAACATATTTACATTGATACATAATACATCTGTAAGTGCAGCAGTACATGAATAACAGAAATCAATATCTTATAGGCCATCACAGCAGCGGAGTTGATAACTGACTTAGATGTTAAATATTAAGCAGAGGCAACAAACATGTTTTTTTATGTTAAGAGTTGAGTATATACATATATATACACATCTATACTTACATATGTACGTATATGTATGTAAGTACATATGTATATACAAACTGCTTCAGTCTGGACGTACTTAGACAGTCAGACTCATTCTCCTCAGTGCTTTGGACTAACTGACCTTTTTATAGCTGGATCTGGTGAGTGAGCTAACTGATCGTAAAACTCCTCTGGCCTGCTCTTTATGGTCCTATTAGAGCTGTTGACAGAGACGCTAATGCAGCTGTTTTGGTGTCCATTCAGCTAGACAGCTGGGTCTGATCCAAGGTCAGGACACTCCTCTGATAACAGCATTACATCTTTACAGTGTCCCCTCCGCCTACATGTGCCTCACCAGGAATTGTAACAAATGAAATGAAATCATTGTCCACTGTCTTTGCTTTTGACTGTATGTTTGTGATTGGCCTCCTAAAGTTTCTTGGATGTGTAGAGGATCAGACCGGTATCAGACTGGAGGGGCGGCGTCTGACTCGTCCTCTGATTGGTTGTCAGACTTTAGATCAGCAGTCGGAGATTTAATCTCCTCCTCAGCTGGACTGAGATCTGCGTCTGCCAGAGATGGAGGCCTCACTGAAGGGAGAGAGAGAGAAAATATAGATAAAGAAAGAAGAGGAAGGAAACAGCTGGACTGAAACATGAAACATGTTTTCTTTTTTCTCATCTGACTAGGAAATGAAAGAAGGATCATAAAAGAAAACTAAAGCCGTCGTACGCTCACTTTCCTCCAAACACATGCATTTTCACTAAAACCTGAGGATTTAAAACACTTCCACATAAAAAGTGTCACGCTCATCCATGCGAGTACTGTTTGTATGGAAGTGTGTTGAATAGTAAGGGTTGATTGAAAAGTCTTGTGTTTGGGAAGCAGTGAGCATACGACTGGATGAATGAGACTTAGATTATACTGCACGACTTGTGTGAGGTTTTGTAAATGGATGTTTTGATATAGTTTTATTGGTATTAAACGCAAACCCCATTGATTTCAATTCATCAAGAATTCGCTCTTTTTTGATCTTCGTGCACCGTGGAGGCATGAGAGAAAAACTACGTTTTCTTCAGGAATTGCAGGTAACACAGGCCGAGTATCTGATGTACAGAGGATCGTTTAGTGGGGGATGTATTCCTTTAAACTAACAGCATTAAAAGCCTGCCCTGAAACCAATTCAATATTACTAAATAGTTATTTGATGCTTGATTTAAACGTGTAAAAACAGTAAACAGAGCAGACAAAGTGATTGTTGTTCAAATTAGACAACCATGAAGAGACAGAAACAGGATTTATTAGACGGAGAGGACTGAGATCAGTCGAACCGTAGGCGGGGAGGGACTTGGCTCGCTCTCGGTCGTCTTCGTTTGCAGCAGGAGGACTGGCTGAACTTTTCAGAGACGACCAGTGTTTGCCACCGGCGCCGAGTTCAACCGCTGGACTGAGCGGCTCGAACGCATCACCATCCTCTGGAAACTCAACTGCAGGCAAAGAAGAAACCAAAAAACTGATATGTCTACATCTTAAAGACACATTTCACCCAACACACTCATTTTAAACCATCTCCTCTGACTCATGTTTGTTCCCTAACGGGTGTTAACAAGTGATGTTTACACTGATTCCGTTCCAAGATTTACATAAGAGTCCTACACATTTAGTGTCCTGGGTTTTACAGTCAGAAATTTAAGTCAGATTTAAATGTTGATCCTTAATTTTGGACTAATACATACATAAATTATGAACTAGGATTAAAGACTAAAATTTAAGACACTTACTGAAAAAGATCAAATCCAATAAATCTTTATTATTCCTTTGAAGATGGGCCCATGTAATATCAGTGGCTTAGTGAAGAACATTTAAACAACTTAACCTGTAAACTGAAACAACCATCAGTTTGACAGCATGTAATAAACACAACATTTGTCAATGACCTTTTCTTGATTTTAAAAACACATCTTGTTGCACATCACAGAAGACAACTCGCCCTTTTGACTACATAGAAACGGTTTTAAGGAAAAATACTGACTTCCTGTTGGCGTTAATTACAGTCGAGTGTTCAACACACTGACATGTTGAGTACAGGCGAGGACCTTTGCTTCTGAAGAGCTGTGTGCGGAGGCGTCAGATACAGCCTTGAAAGCATTCATTAAGCAAGTCACCAAAAGTAATTTAAGTCACCTGTTAAAGTGAGTGTTTCAGCTATACTCCAGCACAGAGCACCGAGTCACGCTACCTTCAACATTAATATAGTAGAGGGAAATATCCCAGCACCTAATGTCAATCTTCTATCCGCAATAGTTTATCCATTCAGTGCTGGTTGATTGTCTGCAGATGCATTTTTCCTTCCTCTTTTCATCCTACAGTGTTTTTGGGAACTTAATTTGTGTATAATATGGGGTGAAATAATGCAAATTGAAAACACAGAGTACAAACGTATTATAGAGTTGGAGCATACTATAATTTTTTGGGGCATTTTGCCTTCATCTGATGGCGACAGAGATGCAACAAAGGTACCCTGCCAAAATCAAACGGGGGACGTTTTGGTTGTACTGTATGGTGTCCATCTTAACGCTACGCCACCAGGACGCACCAAAATGTAACATATTTGACCAATACTACCAATATGAGATCACTGCTATTACTATTACTTCTACTAAATCTTTCAAGTACCGGTTTTAGCTAAAACTGACTTGGCAATCAAGTTGTATTTATTTTAACAAGTCATCATCTGATTCTTTAAATGTCAATGTGTTCTTTATTAAATACTACCAACATCAAACTCCCGTTACTATTGCTACTACAAATGCCTTGTTCATAAGGAGGTACCAACCGTCCAGAGGAGACAGGGGTCCTGCAGGGTTGCTGCTGGCGCTCTCTCTCTCCTGCTCTGACGGCTCCCTCTTCAGGCGAGGAGCAGGAAGTGGACCTTTGGCAGACGAGCTGCCTGCTGGAGCTTCAGCAGAGTCATCTGAGAAACAGAGATCATTTAAACAATGAATTGATTTTCAGTACAAATACACATAAACAGGAATTAAAACTAGTCCTTGTGGTAATAAAGATATATTGAAACAATAACAGCTCTTCATGTCTGCCTGATGGCCCAGAGTTGATACCAAAAATCTAAGAGGTACTAGTGTGTCTTTGATACCCAGTCTTTTGTATTGGTTTTTCCCCACCATTGCCTACCAAGGATGGAGGTGCTGCCCGGCCTGGGACTGGTTGGACTGGCAGGACTGAGGGGCCTAGAGGTGCGGGGCCCCAGAGGAGGTTTGGTGGCCTGGGGTGGGGGTTTGGGGGTGACGCTGGGTGGTTTTGACCTTGGAGTCGGCTCTGGTCTGGACTCTTCAGAGTCTGCTGGGACAATGGGCTGGACGTCTGACTTGGCTGCAGGAAAATGATGAAGATAGTTTAGAAGTCGAGATGTCAGGCTCCCTGTTGGTTTTATTTTGAAATAGCTACTAATGGCTTACTAATCGCACTACTGAAGTGTAATTACTGTAGGATGTGAACTGTGAAGTAATTACTGTGCAAATTTGACATACAAATCTCAAATCATCAACATATATATAATGAAACGGCAACATTTAACCTTTCTAAGTTTGTCTACACAATCCAACAATAGGTGCACAGGTAATCCTTAAGAAACTCACCTTTGTCATCCTCCACCTTGTCCAGCAAGGATGACGATTCGGACTGAAAACAGAGGGACGAGAGCTGTTATTCAAGATTCAAGTTATTTATTATCACATGTACAACAATTAAAGAGAAGTCGTTGACAATTAAATCTTAGATCTCAGGTTCCCTCCAACAATGCATAAAAGAAAGTGAACAATGAGAATCTAAGACATAAAATAGTGAAGAATTTAATATAATAATTAATATGTTATATATAAGATACAAAATGAAGATATATATATATATATATATATATTTTGTGGTAGACAATTATTTTAAATAATAATAAAAATAATATATAATAATAATTTAATAATGTATTCTTCTGACTTCAGTTCACTTCAGTGGTTATAAGCACATACATACTCACATACCTTTTCTCAATTACAGTTATTCAAAACACCAGCTCTAACTCTTTGTTTTCAAGTTTTCTTTCAATGTGATTTCCTATCAATTTCCATGAATCAGCAGCAGCAAGAAGTGCTAACCTTTACAACAAGGTAACATGAGGTCACATCAGCTGTCACAGCGGTTTCATTGTATGAAATATAAAGGTTAACCCGAACGTTAACAACCAGTTTTTAGCTGTTGCCATCGAAGCTGACTGTCAGGAATAATAGCAGCTATAGCTATCCAGACTACTGGTACCACAATATTGGCTTGATGATGGTATTAAATGCTATTATAAATGTTGACACAAGAGCTCCACCCACCTTCTTTACAGCCATTCTCTCCTGCCTGGCCTTCATCTCAGCCAGCAGGTCCATACCCATCACAGGGACCCCAATATGGCGGGGAATGTGAGGGTTCTCCTTCTTCTCCAGGTTCTCCTTATTCTCCACATTCTCCTTCTCTACATTCTTCTCCTCTTCAGTAAGTTCCTCTGCGGTCAGAGAAGCCTCCATCTCAGAATCTGTGTGCTCCGAGGATGGAGCCCTGTGGAGCTCCTGATGGGGGTCTACCACAGTGCCAGGGTTTTTTGCATGAGGAGTGGGTGATGTCGGCGGCGTTTCCTCAGTCACTGGGGTAAAAGAGTGAGAGGGTGAAGCAGTGGTGGAGGAGGCAGGATGGGGTGGAGTGATGGAGGCAGCTCCATGGTTCTTCTCTGAGCGGGACGTCCGGGATTTGATGAGGTTAAAGAAACCGCTCTTCCTGGATTCACGTTTCTTATCTGCTGATTCCTGTATGCTGGAGGACGGGCCTCTCACCGATGGAAGTCTAAGTAAAAACAAAAATAATAATTTTATTATTAAAAAATAATAATAATTAGAAAACAATATAGTTTTATTCAGTCTCACAAGCTAACCACATTTCAAAGGTCTTCACATTGTGAGAAAGCATCTTGTTACTTTGTTATGCCGATGACACACAGGAGTACTTTTCTTTTAATCAAATTTGATTTTGGGAAATTATCTATTCTACAGGGTTATCTATTACACACATGATCATCAAAGATGGGGTCGATGAAAAAAATGAGAAGACTGTGAAGAAATTCTGTATTTTTTGTTGTTTGCATGTCAACATCTTGCAGAAAACATTAGTTTCAGTTTGAATCTTGACTCACTTGAAGCTGAGTTTAATGACTTTTTTGGAGAAGAAGTCATCCAGGCCCTCGTCGAGCTTTCCCATGACGCTGTTCTGCTCTGCCTCTTGTGGCGCCGTGCTGCCAGTGGCCTTCCGCTGAACAGAGAGATGAGACTCAATTTAATTTTGGGCAGGTGTATCACTAATCATTCGGAGATTGCTCCCTGAGGGAAACTTACACGGGGTCGGCTGGGTTTTGTCCTGTTTTTGGGTTTTGGGCGGAGTTTAGTGTGATGCTCCAGCAACTTGTGCTCCACAGGCGGCAGCTCGCCCAAACAGACATACTTTGTATCGAGTGGAGTCGGGGGAGGGGGGAGATCTCCATAGTAGGCTGACATTCTGTCCAATGGCTGTGAAGGAGGAGGAGGAAGAGGGGGGTCCTCAACATGGATCGGAACCTCCTCCAGAGCCTTGTCCAGATCAAACTCCATCTCTGTTGGACAAACAGAAGGCAAAGCCATGTGGGACGGTTAACAGTTAATAATATTTAGCGCAGCTTGTTGATGGAATTAAGACAAACTGTTGGCAAACGGATCACCCTGGGCTTGAGTGCCACACTCTGCAACTGAATATTGGACTTCTTCACAAACAGACCCCAGTCAGTTAGTCTAGGTAGTCGCACTTCCTCCACTCTAGTGTTGAACACTGGAGCCTCTCAGGGCTGTGTGCTCAGCCCCCTCCTGTTCACGCTGTACACCCACGACTGCAGCCCTCGACATGCAGATAACTCTGTTGTGAAGTTTTGCGAATGACACTACCATCATCGGCCGGATTACAAACAACGAGGAGACTTCATATCGAGAGGAAATCAACAATCTTGCAGAGTGGTGATCAGAGAAGAACCTACTGCTCACCGTCAGCAAAACCAAGGAATTGATTGTTGGTTCAAGGAAAAGGAGGGGAAGACACACACCCCTGTATACATCAGCAGAGCAATATGCTTAGAGATGGGTAAGGAATGTCTATAGTTGCTACTTAAAGTAATATTATAAACACATCGATATTTTCTGTCACTCACCAAATGCCACAGAGACCGGGCGCAGCATCCGGACCAGAATACTCTTCCTCTTGGATTTAGGAGTCATCTAAAGAACAAAAACAGGTTTTTATCTCAGTTTTTGAAGAAGTACAAATTATGGATGGCAAGAAGAAATGTTTTGGTTTTAGAGCAGACATTTAAAATGTTTATTTATTTATTTTTTAAAATGGTGATTCTGGGTGTTTCCACATCAATGTGCGCTCGACTCTGCAAAGCTTCTGAGACAATGAATATTACTATCACACTGAACCTCGACACAGACTATTCATAAACCATTGTATACAGGCTGATCTGCAGTGTAACAGAGTGTGTGTTGTTTTGTGTTTTCTAACAATGCAGGTATCCATATCCTCCAGCCCATGTTTCTGGTCCCGGTGATGTCTGTCTTTCTGCTCCTGGTTGTGATTCCTTGGCTGCAGAATCCTCTCATCCAGAACCTCTGTCTCCGTCTGGGGTTCCTGATGCAGTAGAGGCTGACTCTTCCGGACCAGATGGTCGCCCTGGAGACAGAAGAAGAAAGTAGGGAGGGATGAATGGACAGAAAAACAGACAAAAAGAAAGAAAGACAAAAAGAAAGACAGACAGACAGACAGACAGACAGACAGACAGACAGACCACTAACCAGAGTGTGCTGTGACTTGGACAGAGAATCTAGGATCTCATCCACGATGCGATCAGACAGAAATGACGCCATGCTCAGCTTCACTTCACTGTTTTATATAGAAAAGACAAAGCACACATAGAAACAAAACAGAAAATCACATTTAGTTTTCAAAATCTCCATCTGACCAACATGACATGGGACACAAAAGGCCAAATAATAGTCATCTTTAAAAGGTGCTGGTTATTTTTTAAGTGTTCACTGAAGGCCTCAGGCAGATGCACTAACTAAAACCCTGGAGGACCAAAACTTAATCAAATTCAGTTGTCTACTTGTGGATCAGAGGCCCATATAACTAAAGCAATTTGCAAACATAAACTTTGCAAGTCCTGCAGGGCTCTGGCTTCTACTTCTATGGCTTGCAAGTATGGTGCTTATTTGATTATTAAGTAAAGTAAAGGTTTATTTATGTAGCAAACACAAAACTGATTCACAATTAAAGCATTAAATATCAAACACGTAGGATAGTGACAACACAGCCAAAAAAAAAGAAGAAAGGATTTGAATTTACAAAACAGAAATAGCATCAACAAAAAACTGTTTCGATGAGCGATTACAAATGAATGAAACGTGGTGACCTCATAGCCGAGGGGAGTAAGCCTCTGAGCAGCGAGTCCCCGGTTTGATTACCGGCTGGCTGGACCTTTTGCTGCATGTGACTCCCCTACTTTCTTTTGCACACATTTCCTGTCCCTCTCCAGTGTCATTTATCAAATAAAAGGCATAAGATGGGCAACAAAAATATTTAAAAAATTTAAAAATAAACAGATGAATGAAACATTAACCCAGATCCATTTGTAAACACGAATGCATGTTTTGATGGGTCCCAGTGGGACCATGAAAAAAAGACTCGCACTGGTTAGGAGATAGTTAAGACTCCTGTAAAGTCACAGTAAGCAGCACACAGAGACGTCACAGAAAACCAGCTTGTTGTGGAAGCATATGACAGATATCTGCAGTAACTCAGCTCAATACTGGACTTGTTCGCCTAAAAATACCAGTCATGGATTTCTGTTCTTGTGACAGTAAGATGGGGCAAGACCTCACAACTCGATAACCAAAGACCTGGCGAAGCTTAAGCTGAGCTAACCATGTAAACAAACACGTGCAGACGCTGCGGATCAGACCTGATCTTGTTGACGATGTCGATCCCAGACTGCTCCAGCAGCGTGGTGGTGATGAAGCTGCGGGGAACGGTCATCCTCCCTGCTCCAGCCTTCAGCAGCTCCTGGCGAAGGCTGCTCCTCTTCATCACATGAGGACACAGATCCTCAGCAGTGTCCACCATGGACAACAGCATTGTCTGGGAAGGACGAGCGAGGACAGTTTTAACTTCACTTAATTTTGGGTTGTTAGAAAATCACACGTAGAAGATTACATGAGAACATCTTCTCACAGTGGACTGCATGTTAGTTAGGGTCAAGGTAGAAACAGCAGCTCAGTGCGTTCAGCTCAGTACCTGCAGCTGTTCGTCCATCACCTGGGCCACCTCTCCAGCCATGGACTCCAGTTTGTCCTGAATGGCTCCGACACACGCTCCACTGGACCCCCCACTCTTCAGGTGGTAGAGGTTGGGGAGCAGCTGGAGGGATGAGTGAAATACAGAGAGAACGAGAAAGAGGCAGAAAGAGATAGTTTTTTATCCCGGGTATTTTTGTGGGACGATATAGGATTTTATTGCATATCGCAATAAAAAAAAAACATTTTACAATGAGTGAATTTCCATTATCGGGATAATCGTGAATATGACATGAGTGACTTGTATAGAAGTGAAAAATACACACTTAAACCAATTCACCCAATTTACTTTTTTTCCCCCACATTTTATTTATCTTATATTTATGCAGGGGGGGCCTTATGATTTATAATGAACTTACTTAAGATTTTTTGTTTTTCACTAAAAGGGACATTGCCAAAAAAAAAAAAAACGTGAGGCCTATCTGTGATGCAATAAAAACACATTTGTTTCCTAACAAAACGTAAGGTAAGGTGATTCTATTATGCTTCAGTATCATTTCAAGATTTTAAAAAGGCATATTTTGATGATGATAATCGGGATACTATCGGGAATCGCAATTATTTTGTTCAGGACAATCGTGATGAAAATGTTCCTATCGTCCCATGCCTAATAACTAGTGAGCAGTTGATAGCCTGTACCCCGATTCAAGGAAGAAAACATTGTGATATGTGTGAGTAAACCACCCAACGCATGTTGCATGAAAGGAGCTCGTTGTGCGCCGGGCAGAAGGTGTGTGTCTAGTGTCTCAAGACATTTCATCAGCTGTGGAAGTTGGTGGATTGAGGTGACATCATCTTACTGTCTTGGAGTTCCTGGCATCTTTCATGAAGTTCTCCGCCACCTTCATGTCCTCCTGGACCGAGTTGGTCTCCGTGAACCTCAGAGAGTTCAGATGGTCCTGCACCTTCACACACATCATGTCCATCATCTGCGTCACAGAGAGGTTAGAGGTCAGTCAAAGAACAGAAATATGTAAATGAATTTAAAGGTCTGCTGATTTAGTGTGTGTGTGTGTGTGTGTATGTGTGTGTGTGTGTGTGAGTGTGTGTTGGTGTGCCTGCCTGTTGCGTGGTAGTGGTGACTATTCCCTGCTGCAGCCTGTACGCTTGCTCCTGGAGGTATTTGCGCGTCTCGTGGTTCCTCAGCAGGTACTGCTCCATCTGCATCACACAACACAACACTTTCAACAAT
Organism: Bovichtus diacanthus; assembly: GCA_943590825.1. NCBI lineage: Eukaryota > Metazoa > Chordata > Actinopteri > Perciformes > Bovichtidae > Bovichtus > Bovichtus diacanthus. The sequence continues at coordinate 832,077 of CALSBV010011158.1, read as the reverse complement.
GTAACTCTCAAAATTACTTTCAGAAATGTGATATCAGGTAGCATTTTAAAGGGGACATATTAGGAAATACGTTTGGGTATCTGGAGTGCATATCAACCCACAAATTGTGAAATGATGTAACCCTGTCAGTTTTTTTGTGGGCTGCCTCAGTCAGAAAACATATGATTAAAATGTTTTATTTTGGCTCCCGTCCTGTCACATGCAGGCTTTTTAGATTAAACCGCCCCCATCAGAGGTTCTCTGCCCAAAGCCTGAGAACTACCTTTGCTAGTTTTTCTCGTAAGCCAATCAGAGCAGACTGGTCTTTTTTTTCCGGAGGAGATTCTTAAAGAGACAGGCGCTAATTTGGAGTGTTTCAAACTGGGGGTGAATACAGGTATATTCAGACAGACAGTACGAGAAAAATAAAGAGGTTTTTGAACATTAAAGCATGTAAACAGGTTCTAGTAGAAACCCAATACAAGTATGAACCTGAAAATGAGCATAATATGTCGCCTTTAATACGCTTAATAAAATAGCAGCGGTATAGAGTACTATAGAGTAAAAAACCCAGCAACAACCTTTAGTAAGGCGTCCTCTGTCTTCTCTGGGCTCGCCTTCAATGCCTGAGCAGCATCCATGATAGGAACAGGCATGAAACGGATTGTGTAGTTCCTGGTGGGGAGAGAAAATAGTAACTTAACATGACTTAATCCATAATACTAGTACAAAGTCAGAGCCGGGAGTAAAGCATCCAACAGCACCTTCTTCCATACGTTACCTTGAGTGACGGCTTCATACTTACTTCTCTAAAGCAGCAGCGACGTCCTGCAGGCCCTGGGGGCTGATGTTATTTCTGTCCCACACTATCGTCCTGCAGACACACAGACCCAAACCCAGCTGAAACATCCCCAAACAAACACATTTGGATAAAGTAACAGACTGTCTCGACTTTTTAGATCATCACCGACCTGGAGAGGGATTGGTTGTTAGGGTAAAGTCGAGCTAAATTATTTTAGTCAGGCTGTCACATTGGTGCTTAGTGACCATACAGTATGAAAATAAACATTCTTACTTCTGATATAGCAACAGTTGAAATCAGTGCACACACTACATGAAAAATAAAAAAGGATATTGTAGTCTTCTTTCCACTATATATAAAGATAACCTTATTTTTTTTTACTTCTGAAAGTCACACAGCTTTAACAGCTCCCACACTTATATTAACTTTTCTCTGCAAGATGATCCCGTGTCCGTGCTCACCTGAGTTTGGTGTTGATCTGCAGGGCTTTTGCCAGCATCTTGGCCCCCATGTCTCCCATAGCATTCCCACTGATGTCCAGTTTGGTCAGCGAGGCGTTGCTGCCCAGAGCGTTGAGGACGATGGAGAGGTCGGTCTTCAGCTTGGAATCAGCCAGGGACAGCGAGGTCAGCGGCTGCAGGGGAAACAATTTTACATTCAGGTGGTTTATCGGATAACTTCATCCATCATTTATCCAGTTTTATAAGTGTCTAATGAATGCTTCAGTATAAAATAAATGCCCAAATGATGGGTAAGAGAGGTAATAGACAGATATATATATATATATTTTTTTTTTTTTTCTCAAGGAGAAAATTCTTAATAGTAATAAAAGGAAGAAGACACAAAGAAAGAGACTAGTATGAATGACAGGAAAGTCCACTTACTGATTCCTCCTCTTGAATCATGTGAACCAGGTTGTCCAGGACCTGAGACACATTTCTGGAGTAAAATGAAGTGAAAAAAACAATGCATTGAGTAATTCAATTTAAAAAGAAAATTGTCTGTGGCGCCAAATAATTGCATTAGTAAGACTATTCCATTTATTATTAATTACTCAATTAAAAAACAAAAAAAACCCAGCAGGAATGCTGGAATATGTTGCGGACAGTGTTTGCCGTCAGTTTGTCACCCACTTGGACTTGATGTTGTTGAAGTTTTTGCCCAGTGAAAGGTGTCTGATGGAGCGATTCTTGGCCAGCCAGACCAGCAGGGTGGTCAGATCCATGTCGAGACCTGAGGAAGAGCAGCACAGAACCATGAGCCGGCTGCAATCAAAGTCAATACAGCGGCATCGTGAATGTTCCACATCTAAAAATGTTCTCACCGTTGTCAGAAATGTCCAAACTGGAGATGTTGGGAATCTCGGCCACACAACCCTCCAGGATCTGGGAGCCTCCTGAACGCAGCTGAGAGCGGAAGAGGCTCAGATCTCAGTAAACAAATAAATACTCCCCGGAACTGGTTAAAGTATCTGGGAGTGGTATCTCGCGTTGCATCACATTTACTACGTGCTGAATTCAAAGTGTGTGTTGAGGTTCAGGTCAGTTTTACCTCACAGCAGCTGAGATCCAGAGACACGTCACTGAGGTTTGGGTTGCAGCCGAGACCCAACAACAAAGCTCTGCAGACAAAAGTCAGTTCAACAGCAGCTCACAGAAAGCAGTGTCTTTGCTTAAGCTTGATATTTAATATTTTTGACAACTAAAAAAAAAAAAAAGGTAGAAAAAAAAGTAATTCAGACTGTGGCTGCATTGTACATGCGCACTTCTCACTACACCTACAATTTTAGAAGACATATAATCCGTCTTTCATGGATTTCTCCCCGTGTAAGGTATTCCTTTTCTGGTATCAGCTAACTGCTGTAATATTTGCAGGCTATGAATATTGCCAGTTACTAATGGAAAATGTAGCAAAGGATAGCATAGCTGTACATATTCTCTCATATAGGCCAACATTGTGAAAATGAAACTTTCACACAGTTCATGTGCAGCGATCCTTCACGCTGACTTTTTCTCCGATTCCGTTCTGGACTACACAAACTAAAACATTGTTTTATTGCTGTGCGTCTTGAGGTTTTGGAGGATATTTTCTTACTTCAGAGCCTCCAGAGGCAGCCTGGTTCCCGACAGACTGACTGAGCTCAGCGCCTGAGCGCTGCTGAAGAACTGCTTAAAGGACGAAGGGATTTCTTTACACTTCCTGTGTGAATGTGAGGAGAGACGTGTTAAAATCAACACTGTAGAGAGTGGTAATACTTTCCGAGCAAGAAAACGAATACTGTATATCTCAAACTGTTAGTTAAGTTAAATGTGCATTTAACTTTATTTAATAGTGGCATTTGATTGAACGTTGCTATGTTGGAGAAGTAATCTGCCAATCCAGTCCAGTTTGTAATATCAGATATGTTTATGAGTAGGATGGGTGTGAGAATAATATCTGACCTGTGAGAGAAGACCGACTTCGACATGTTGAGGACAGAAAGATGCTTCAAGCATCCTCTGAGCAGAGACGCACACACCTAAACAACACAAAACTTTAGCAAAAGAGGCTAAAACGGCACACAAAAAAACCCATAGAAAACTATGATTTATTCCAAACAAGTTGGGTGGGGAAGACAAAAAAAAAAAACTGCCTCACTTGAATTGGTTATTGGAATCAACTACTCAGCCCCACAAAGTCTTGAAAGTGTGCATATGTGTATATGTTTGTGTAAGAGTTGCTTTTACCTGCTCCACAAAGCAGTCACTGTGGGACACATCCAGAGTCTCCAGGCAGTTCGGTTGACTCAGGAAGCTGTGCAGATTCTGTGCAGGAAAAGAAAACACCATCAGACATCTAAACAAACACATCATGATTGTAGCTTGGTCACTGTCTAGCTTCAATTTTCTATGTTTAAAAAAAAAAAAAAAAAAAAAAGACTTCAATAAACTGTGGGACAGAAGCAGGGGAGGTGGCTGCGCACCTGCAGGTCATCTCCTCGGAGAGAGTTTCCCGACAGGTCGAGGTGTGTGAGTGCGGCGGAGACTGCAGGGTTGGCACAGAGAGCCTGACAGAGGATGTTCACACCTGCAAGACATGACAAACACAGTCTCCTGAAACTACCGTTCAGGACAATAATGAAGCATTACTACATGTTTGTTTGCTTTCAGTTTACCTTTATGAGACATGGAGGTCCTGGAGAGGTTCAGGTGCTTCAGGCCCATGGGCAGTTTGGCGAGTTGAGCACTCAGAGCATAAACTCCTGCAGACGGTAACACACATCCAGTCATTGAAGTTATTAGACTTTATAGAGCTGCAGGACTTCAACATGGTCACTAGAGGGTGCAAGACTTTCCTAAGAGCCCTCTGTTTCAGAAAGCCACAGTTTAAATCACAAGAAAAGACTTTGATGCAAATAGTTTGCATATTGTAGAAGAAACAATGGAAAAATAGTGCATCAATCTAATGTGCCATATCAAGAAGAATACATCTCCTCTCTATCTATTTTCAAACTTCCAAGGACACATGCGATACATGACCTATATTTTCACGCCAAAACCTGTCTCCACAATAAAAACAGGATGTGTGTGTGGGCACACGTTTTAACCTTTGTCCTCCAGTGAGTTGTTGCTCAGGTTGATTGTGTGCAGCATGGAGGCGGGGTTGTGTGACAGAGCGCTGGCCAGTTTCTGACCAAAATCACTGAAGAGGAGAAAGAGTAGAATGACCGGATCAGTGATCAGTGATCAGGTTTAGCAAGAATATGATGTTGTTGTACTCGATTACCAAGCTGTATGTACAACATACATTTGATATCGTGAATGGACTTTGTGTCCTGGTCACAAACAGTTTATTTACTCTTATTTGAGAGACTACTAGGAATCAGATAAAAGAAAAACATAGTGAAAGTGTCACTACGCACTGATCAGTAGACTAAGAAATAGTAGGAGTCATTCGCAAAACACGACCAGGACATCGGTTCTATTATTTGACCTCTGACCTTCTAAGTCCGGTGTTGTCCAGCACCAGCTCCTCCAGCCGGCCGGACCGAGCCACCACCCTCAAGATCTGGTCGCACATATCTGTTGACTGGAGGACACACACACACACACACACACACACACACACACACACACACACACAGATTTTCAAGAGGCAAAAACAGAAGTATCTTCATATACGTATATATTCTATATTATATATTATAGTGCCAGGGTTATTTGTTTGAGGGATTAGAGGTAATTCTTTACTCAGCAATTGAGTGTCATGTTAATTAAATAAGTACAAATAAGATTGTCTGCTAATAGCAAACTGTTTCTACTGGCTACTTTATAAAAAATTAAAAAAAAAGAGAATTGTATTACTATTTTTTTTTCAAATAAAAAACAGACAGACATGTTTGTATCAATGTTACCAGTTTGTAGTCTTTGGCGGAGAGTTTAGTGAACCACTGGTTGTACTCCAGAGCGGCGATGATCGCCACCAGATCCCTGCAGGGGAACAAAAAAATACAAAATAGACCTTAAAGATTTAGCTGTCATGGAGTGATAATAATGATTTTTTTTTCACAAAGTGACATTCAAAGCAAATAAAACACAAAACAACATTGATTAAAATTATAATTCAAAATGTATTGTACAGTTACATTGGTTTTTATTTTGTGAAGCACTGTGTATTTTGTGTATGAAAAGTGCTCTATAAATAAAGTTTGATTGACTGGTTTAATGTGTTGGTAAAAACCAAGTGACGCATATTCAAAAGTCATCAGCTCGCCTTCGCTTTGGTCGAAATGTTGAAATTTTTAGTAAAATTCACACAAACTTTACACGATGAAGCCAAGACACTGAGCAGTGTACAGACCTGTTCTCCAGGTGAATGAAGTCCTGCAGGTTGAGCTCTCTGGTGTCCTGAGTGAGATAGATGGTGTCCACATCCTGGAGGAGTTAAAGATGATAACAGGAGAGATGAGAGGAAATAGCTTCATGATGGTGTGGTCAGGTACAGGCACACAAGAAAAATAAGCAGAAGAAAAAACAAGAAGCAGAGGAATAAAAGAAGGACAAAATGTAGAAAATATTTATCACAATGAGGAAGAAGCAGGCCACACAATGACACAAATATTAAGTGGAAGAAAAACAAAGGATACATTTAGCAGACAAAGAAGTGGCAGTAGCAGAAAAAAGGCCAAAGAATAAGCACCAGAAAAAGTGTCTTACTAATAAAAATAACAGGAAGTAGAACAAAGTATATGAAGACAACAATAGAAATAGAAATAAAAAGCAGAAAAGAAAGAAGACGCAGAAGCAGAAAGCGTCTCAGTCTACAGCACCGACCCATTGGACCTCCTCTCTGTACGGCAGACCCAGGTAGTCACACACACACCAGTACTGATGAGAAAACCCGGCTGCGAAAAGTAAAAAAAAAATATATATATACATTTTTAACACTTAAACACACTTTAAACATTTGACTGGATGAGTTTTTCACACATGTTTTTACGGCTGATTTACCGCAGGGTCCCAGATCGGCAGAGCTCTGTTCTTCCCATATTGCCTGGAGGGACATCGTCCTCTCTGGAGGCTTCAGGCTTAACTTCTTAATCACCTTTCTTCCTTACAGAGAGAGGGAGGAAGAGGAAGGACGAAGAAAAACAGAAACAATCATTTCACAACTTAATGTGCATTTTAAGAACCACTTCAATTTCAGACAGGGACACTTGGTGTATAATCCCTCACACAGGTTTCACAGACAAAGAGAGAAGAGGAGCAGGGAACCAGGAAGCCTATTATTCATTATTTAAATGCAATGAACTGCAATTTACCCCAACACACTTTCATGATCCATCAGCATACAGATTATAGTCCTGATCAATCAATTTGACTATAAAATGTCAGAAAACGGGGAAAAATTGGCATCACAAATTCCAAAGCCAAATGGGATGTCCTCCAATTCATTGTTTAGTCCAACCAACAGTGCAAACATATTGTGTTTAAGACGATTATAAGACAAAAGAAAAAGTAGCTATATCTTCAATATTTAGCATTTTTTGTTAAAAAATTATCAACAACTAATGCATTTGTAATATGTTTGCAGATTCCTTTTCTTTTGATAGAGTAATCGTTCATCTACTGATGGTTTCGGCTTTTTATTAGTAAAATCACAGACTGCTGTGAAAAGTGATACAAAATATCTGTTCTTTGAAATCGAAATGTATTTTCAATCTGTAAATAATTACAAAAGCAATTAGGCTAAAATTCTTCTTCCAGAGACTGCAAGGTAGCAAAGCTAAAATGTATCACACATAACCTTCTGACGACACATAACTGATTTGATATGAAGTTAATCCAAAATCCTATTGTGATTATACATTTTTATATTTGTTCTATTATTTTTAAACTTGTTGAGTGAGTACTATGCTTCCAGTTCCTCACTACAACCGCTCTATAAATTCCCTTGAAGTATAATAATATTTAGTCCGTACCCGTTTTGTTCTTTGTCATTCACATCAATCTCAAGTCATATCTTTCACATTAAGTAACTAGTAGATAACTTAATTTAGTCCTTTATCTTCAACTGATGTCAAGCGTTTGAAATCTACGTAGTCTCTTAATAAATATTTAAAGGGACAGTGTTAACAGTTTGCTTCCTGTCCAACCCTCTGGGCGCCCTACAGTTCTCCCGCTCTGCTTTCTTCGACTGGAGCTTTTGCGTGGTACCTACACAGGTGAACCGGCGGGGCAGATCCGGTGCAGACAGCTGCCGATGTGAGCGATCACCTCGTCCACTTCCTCCACCGAGCTCAGCCGAAGGCTCCACGGGCCGCGCTCATTCTCCAACACCAACTGCAGGGGGCAACGCGCACAAAGCAACCAGACGTAAACGACTCAAAATGCTGTTGGGGTGAAGTTGAAACCAATTGTTTGTTTCGAAAGAACTTAGCCAATAAATCAGTCTTCAATATCCCTCCTTATCCTTCCTCAAATACAGGCGGTGTTGAAAGACATCAGTGTATCTGCATGTGTGTGTGTGTATGTTTGTGTAACTTTTAAGCTGCTGTCAAGGTGTAGTCAGCTGTGTTTGTATGTCCTAAATGTAAGGCACAATAAGGGTTGTGTTATTGTTTGTGTGCGTCTGTGTGTACCTGAGTGGGCTTGTTGCTGCTGATTCCCTGGATATCCAGGTAGCTGAAGGAGTGTTCTACCTAAAATAAACAAAGAGGAGACAGATGAAATTCAACGGTAAATATATCAAGGTGACCTTGTATTTTTACATTTTATCCACAGAGGCATTACCAGGGCAACATAGTGTTGGCTTTTTGTGTTTGTTGGAAAGAGACAGTATGTCCCAAAGGAAAAGTTCCACAATGTGAACACTTTGTGGAACTGGCTTATTTGCCTATTCTTGAGGAACTGGAGGATTTTCCCAGGATATGTTTACCAGACACAGAGGGCCTTTATATGTCAAATCTTACATTAACTGAACGCATATGTTTTTTTCCCCAAAAGGACACAAATATCCACCCGTCACTCATATGTTGAGCTTTTGAGCGATGCGTTTATGGGGGTTCATGCCTGCATTTGACAAATCGAAAAGGCAAAATATATAAGGTTGAAAAGGCAAAATATATGTCAAAAAAATCTTTCTGAATTAAGTATTGTGTGCTGCAGGGACGTCCCTTTTCAATGAAAATGAGAATAATGATGCAAAAAATTATCCTTGCCTCCAAAAACAGTCAAAATAAAGCAGTTAGATTATATTATTTTTTTAAAAAATTTTTTAAAGCATTCAGCCCTACTATATATTTAAACGTGCGTGAACACATTCTTTTGTGTATTTTGGATTTTTCATGGCTTGGGCTCCAATAAAGAAAACACTCAATGCTACAACAAACCTGATGTTTAAGACAACAATGGGCTTCCAACTTTGTGGCAATACTTTATCATTTAGAACCAGGAAAAGGCAAAACACTAAGCCTCCTGTGCACAAAGCCAGCTCCAGTTTCAGTTAATCTTTATTGTCCCTGGAGGGGAAATTTGGTTTGCAGTAGAGGGCCGAACACAACCGACATACAGGAGGACATGGGACATTAAACACAACAGTTACAACCAAGTAAGTTAAAGATGGATTTGATTGAAAAAGTATCACATTATAGTAATGGTAGCCATGATAAAGTGCTGTTGGGTGAAGTCAAGTAAGGTTGAGTGCAAATTAAGCGCATTTACTGCTCGTGGAACAAAGAAACATTTTAACTTATTGCTTTTTTACGCCAAGGGAACCTGTATCTCCACCCAGAAGGGAGAAGAACAAATTCCTCCAAAAGTGGATGGTCAGAGCTGGCTAAAGACACAAAGACACCTTCATTCCAGTTTGGTGGGGAAGAACTTGACTGGCCTGCACAGAGCCCTGGCATCAAACCCATTGGACTCCTTTGGGATGAACTGGACTGTGAGACACACCTGAGGGCCCAACTTCACTGTCGGACCATATCAATGATTATGTTGCAGAATGGGAACAAATATCTGCATACATACAGATATATATACATATACATATATATACATATACAGATATATATACATATACATATATA